>CM046377.1:25489270-25843270 GCA_025413485.1 Ficus microcarpa | reverse complement strand
TTATTTAGACAATGAGTTTTGGGACTTAATTTATTATTGTTTTGACAGAACTTTGGTCCCCGGAACTTAAACTAATAAAGATAGAACTTTTTTAAAACTTTAGACTGGATTCAAATCCTTAAAACAGAATCAACGTTGATTTATCGTTAGATTTTATTTGTAGCCACTAGAATTTTGTCATTTAACTAAAGTCATATTCAATTCGTAACATTTTGAAATCACTAGCTGCAAAATGTTATAATCTGCAAAAAAGAGAATATTTTCATTTATACTTTGATAAAGAAACGTCGTTAAATTACATACGTCAATTTTGTGGCTAGAAACTGAAAGTACTTCAAAGACTAATTACGAGCAAACAGAACTCATTTAAAGACATTGATTTGGCCCATGCCTATGTTTACTGATATATATATGTTAGTTTCTTGCAAGAATTGGTTATCGATATCCTTATGGACTTCTCCAAGTCCTACATTGTTATAATTACCCAAAGTCCCAATGGTTATTGATCATATACAATTTTAAGGAAATCATATTGTTACTAAGAAGCATCTGTCCACTAATTTTGTAAGTTTTAACTTTTTTGGTGCATAATAGTGTTAGATTGTATATTTATTCCACTTTTAGTTACTAGGTCGTTTTACTGTTTATCTATGGATTAAGTTCATGTTCTCTTTGAGTTAGCTTTTGAAGATAAATTCTATGAAAGTATATTAAACATGGGATGATAGTTAGATTTTGTTAGCGATAGTGGATTTGGACTCTGACTCATTTGCATGATGCATGAGATAGGGTATTAGATTGTGAATTTATCCTACATACTAGTAGAAATTGTGGATTTCACGACAGTTAAAAATCGTCATGGTAGCATTACACGATGGTTAGAAAACCATCGTGGAATGGACAAAATAACGAGCAAAATAGGGTTTTAGCTGCAATTACCATGGATATTACATGACGGTTTCCAGTGAAAACCGTTGTGTAATGTCAATCTTCTACAACTGTTTCCAATCGAAACCATCGTAGAAGATAGGCTTTCCATGACGGTTTGCAAAGAAAACTGTTGTGGATGATTGACTGAAAAGAAAAAAAATTTTTCATTTTTTTCCGTGATTTCCCATTGGTGGCCTATCGCACATGTTATCAAATACACAACCCAAAATGAAAATAACAAAACAACAACTACATTACATTTTAAATGTGCATAATACAAGTACAACACATTAAGTTATAATTTTTTAGTAATGAACTACATTACAAAACTTGTCCAATCCCCCTTAGCTAAATCCACATCATAACTGATAAATAAATAATAAAGGCAAGAAGAATAAAGGAGAACTCATTACTTTTCCTTATGTTCTTTTGCTAATGAGGCAGACTTCAATAACTTGTCTATCGAACTTTTCCTCTTCAAAACCTATCACATTATCAAACAAAATCACAAAATTAAATCCTTAACAAAAAAGTTGGTTCGAGAGAGATCAAAAGTTATAACAATAAAAAATAATGATTGAATTTGATTTTAGGTTTTACACTAGATCCACATGGACTCAGATAAAACATTATTCTATAGAATATATCATTGCACAATAAAAGGATGAAGAACGCATTTTAAATAATTAATAATTCAAAACTTACCTGCTTGTGATAATTCTCCTCAAATTTACTTATCTTAATAATGAACTTCTGCAAACATAAAATAAACAAATTTTAATACTTAATAATTAACTTTGAAGGAAAGAAATATGGTACTTAGTTCCGAGGCATTAATAAAATTAATCTAAAATTTAATTTACTTGAAAAGCAGATGTTCTAAAATCATTTTTTAATTTTTTTTTTATGATTTTAATTTTTGGATTAACAGTCTTAAGGTGTTTCCTCTAGTATTCTGATTTCAATGAGAATATTTTTAGATTCAGATCTCTATTCAATGTTTTCTCTCCTGCAACTGTGTAGGAACCAAATGGAGTTTTCGAGTGTCTCAAATAGAACTTGTGTTTTGCTAGATGAAAAAGAAATGTCTAAGATGTTGTCGAACTAAAGGAAGGGAAACATCGACAATCTTCAAATGTAAGGAGTGAAAATTAAGTAGTATGAAAACTACGAAAGGCGGTTTAGCAATTCTGAATAGATCAGCCAAAAATTTTCTCTCATCTCTTACCAAATAAATGAATAACAAAAACATGATTAGGAAGTAATGTCAAAATAAGTAAAACCTTCCTTCTCATTAACCCAAATTAACTGCTAATCATTTATTTATGTCAATGCTCTATAGAGAAACAAAAACAAAATCAAGGTATGCAAAAGGAATATAAGCAATCTAATTCCACCTAAAGTATCTGTTCCCTTCAATCTTTACCCAAGGCTCCAAAGCTATCAGGAGGCCATACCTAATATCCCAAAAAAAAAAAAAAAAAGAAAAAAAGTATGAAATCTCCAATTGTGCTGTACTGGATGAGACTAAAATGGAAGTTAGAAGGAACCAAATTAATGTAGCATGGTAGTCATAGTACAAAAATAGTGTAAAAATCCGAACAGTCTTCCTACAGTGATTCTATTTGCGTTTGATAACATAAAGAAAAGAAACAAATTCTAACGCCTGTGAATAGGAGAAACATAAAACTACTTGACAACAGGAACCCTTTTCTTTCCTTCAAAACTATAAAGAACGTTTTATGCAAAAAATCTCACATACCCACATTGTAAATTGAAACAATCCAACTTCAAATTCTAAAATAACAAAAAAAAAAAAAAAAAAAAACTGTTATAAAACAACTGAAATAAAAGTTAAAAAAAAAAAAAAAAGGAAAGTAGGAAGAATAAAAACCTAGATAGAGTCCCACGGTCATGACGCGGAAAATGGCAGCGACGCCTTGGATGGTGGAGAGAGAGAAAGCGAGGATGGCAGTGGCGGCTTCGATGGTGGAGAAAGAGAGAGCAATGTGGCGTCGGAGGGGTGAAAGAGAAAGAAAGAGAGAAAGGAGAGATTGAAGGTGGTGGTGGGGGCTTTGATAAAGAGGGGGAGAGAGAGGGTGTCGTGGCGGCTAGGGTTTGTATGGGTGAGAAAGAGAATGGGATTTGGATAAAGGGGAGGGTGGATTTGAGGGGCTCAGGGTGTTGTTTAAAAAAAAAAAAAAAAAAAAGAAAACACCACAGTTTTGTCTAAAACCATCGTGCAAAATGAGTGATTTTACGACGGTTTTCAAAAACTGTCATGGAATCAAGGATTCTTATAGATCATTTCCCCTGTTAAGGAATTTTATGGATTTTGTTGGCACTTTTTATCCGTATCAGACTAAACTAGGAATATGGACTCATTTCAAAAATGAAAATTTATTAGCTGGGGAAACTTCTAAAAAAGTTCTATCAAGAAATCTCAATTAGTGAACAATTCTAATATCAACTTTTGAGTACCAACTTGTATAGCATAGGAGTTGTCATCTTCTATTGATATTTGTTTAAAGTATTGTCATATCAATTGATTACATCTATCAAATAAAATATGACACGTGAATTAATATTCGAAAAGTTAGATTAGAATCGGCATCTCATGTATAAATACAATGCATGCTAGTTGGAACATAGAACATTATATGGTTGGCAATCAGGATTAAAAAAAATAAATAAAAGTTGGAATGCATTCAAAGAAAAAAAAGCATGAAAACTAGTTACTTTGGTAGGTGCATTATCGGATGTAATCTTTCCTATATATTTACATATGTTTGTCTGTGTGTATTAAATATTATACGCTTAAATGAAATGTTTGTCTGTGTGTATTAAAACCTTTGGCCTGTCTCCACTATTATGTCGATCTCACAATATTGTTTTAGTAAATTAAGCTCCTGTTTGGATTTTAATAGGTTTGAAACGTAAAATTCAAAAGATAAATTCATTAAAAAAAAAATATTGTAGAAAACTTTTTAGGTAGTGCAAAAAAAGAATCCAGACAGAGTGTTAAACAAGTTATAAGACACCCTTTGCATGTAGTTTCTCAGAAGATCGAATCATAGTGATAAGTCTGACGTCAAAACTTGCGGTCCTGAGAAAATTTTTCAAAGATTTAATTTGTTTGTCACAACGTCCTGCCACCAACTTGGGGAAATTAATTAAGCCTTTGAATATTATTTCAAAGTCTCTTTGCATGACTGAAAAGCATCAGCAATATTAAAACTGCTGTTCCCGAAGCAGGAAAGTAATTTGTTTAATAGGATGCCATGTTTGGGAATCAATTGCAGTTGGCCAAAACAAAGAAATTATCCACTTGGCTCTCACTTGTACTCTAATTTCTGTTTTCGACTCTGAAGAACTACCGTGTCCGTCCAACTACAAGTCAGTCAAGAAAATGAAGACTACCATATATTGACGCGAATATTTAGAATTGACTACTCGTTTCGTTGTGTCATCGTTTTATTTTACGCTTCGTTTGGTATGATGGAGAATAAGAAGGAAGGAAGTGGATGGAGGAAAATTTTAATGGAAAATGAAATGTGTTTGTTTGGTAGGAAGGAAGAAAAGATAGAGAGGCAAAAGTGGTGGGAAAAAAATCTAGTGGAGCCCACCAAATTTTGTCTCTCTAATATTGGATGGAAAACAAAAATCCACTATATGTTAATTAAAATTACAATTTTATCTCTATTTTTAAATTAAAATAATACAAATAAGTGGAAAGAATAGTAATTGTACAACTTTTTTATTTCCTTCATTTCTACCAAACAACCTAAAGGAAAACTAAAATTTGTTCTCCCATCTTATTATCTTTCACTTCCATTTTTCCTTTCCCTCTCATTTTCTTTCCTTCCTACCAAACATGGCTTTACTGTATACTAGAACTCATGAAAACAAGAGATAATTTGTAGACTATCCGTGCATCTAGAGGTAACAATTCGTAGCCGTTTGTACTCGTTTCAACCTATTTATTAATCGTGTAAGAAAATATCAACCCGAACACAACTTGTTTATTAAACATATCATAATACATCTCATTTACTAAACACGTTAATTATCGAACTAATTAACACGCTATTGAATCATTCCCATTCACTGACTTATTATCGTGTCATGATCAGAATTGTCACGCTACGTGTATCGACTTTCAAAGAAATATTAGAACATCAACTTATTGCTTTTTCATGATCAACGAGGGACTATGATAGATATGCTTCTTTGAATGAAATTTAAAATTTAGAACTTACGCTATCCATTGACTTGGAAAGAAATTATTATGCTTAAGTAATTTTGAAGGAAAGAATGGCTTTAATGTCAGAGGAAAATTCATTCGATTAGCTCAGCGGAAAGGGAAAGGAAAAGGGGATATTACCATGTAATTTCCCACGTAGCATTCCACGAATTGAGAGTACTTATTTAAGAAATGAAGGAAAAGAATATAACATATGCACTTCTTAAGTAATTGCATGTTGCTTATATCGATATAGGTACTTAACGTGTGATATAGGAACGAAGAAGAGTGTTTAAGGCATTATTCGCAGGGCTTTACTTTTCTTTCTTTCTTTCTTTCTTCTTGTTCTCTCTTTTTTTTTTTTTTTTTTTTGGTTTATTTTTTACTTTTACCCTGAATCGATATTATATAACAGACATTAGCGTAAAGGAACTACAAAAAGAATACAAATTTACAGTTGTAAAGAGTGGGAATAGCAAAAAAGAAGCTAGGTAATAAAAATTTTAAAAAAAGTCGTAATAAACGGTTCTAATTATGATGTTGTCGTGAAGGTGTACATATATGTAGCAATGGCCAAATGAGCTTCATGATTAGAAGACCTTAAAGCAAACACTTTTTTTTTTTTTTTTTGTTTAAACTTGAGATAGAGAGATTCAAACTATTTACTTTATGACAAGAGCAGATATAAAAATTAACATTAATTTATACACGCAACCACCATAATTAAGGAAACGACATAAATATGAAACGTAAAATTGCCTTCTTCTAAAAAAAATACACACATGTATATATACTCCCACGTATACATGCTTTTAATCGCATTGACAAGTGTTTACTTTCCCCAAGCCTTGAGAAAGTTGTGAGAACACTCCCTCAGAGTAGACAAGCTTATTCACATTCGACCCATATATATTTGAATGTTCTCGCATGCATGTAAATAATATTTAGAAACTGTTTTTAAAACTAGAGAGGGCTACATTTTCCACTGCCAAAGATTTTTCCAATAGATTTTCTTTGGCACTCTTTTATATAATCGGGCCATACTATGAATATTGACATTTCCAAAATTGGAATATTTATTAGCTGGAAAACTTCTTGGAAAGTTCGCGTTATTATTCTGCCTTGAAATCTCTCCGACGTTTGACTAAAACGCAGAAATCGAGATGTTTGGGCTACAAGAAAAACCAAATATTAAGGAAGTGATTTAGATATCAATTTCAAAAAGAAAAAAAGGAAAATTCACTGGTTGGGCTAGTTATAATTCCACATTGAAACTCTAAAGTTCTTCCAAGTCCTTTACAGGTTAAGTCAAGTCAATGAAGACTCGTAATATTGGCCGTGAAGTTGTTATTATTTACTACAAAATCGCTATGTAATTATTCATAAATTTCAAGTAAAACAGATATATATGTGTGTGTGTGTGTGTGTGTGTGTGTGCGCGTGAGTCTATATATGTATAAATACATATATGTGGACTCTCCGTGTATCGTCATTGGAAAGTATGACAGCACATATGCATTGCGTTTATGCTCAGACTGGTGTTGATGCTACTGATATGCCAGAGGGTGTAACTTTAAATTAGTTGATTTTTTAATCAAATTAATTGGAGAAACTATCTGTAAAACACAAAATAAAAAATAAAAAATAAAAAATAAAAAATAAAAAATTACGCTTTCAATTGACTCGGAAAGAAAACTACGCTTAAATAATAATAGGCAAAGAAAAAGATGGCTTGTGCGTGCAAAAGAAATTCATTCCGTTTAGATGAAGGGAAATTCCACATGACCTTCCACGAATAATTGAGAGCATTTATTTAAATTTTAAAATTTTAAAAAAAAAAAAAAAAAAAGGGAAAGAATATAACAAACGCACTTCTGAGGAGTTCCTTTTTTTTTTTTTTTTTTTTTTTGGGTGTAATCTACAGATTCACATATCGAAAAAGGTATTTAACATGTAATTTATGAACGACGAAGAGAATACACCAAATATTATAAAAGATGAAACTGGTTTAACGCATTATCCTTTACGTCTTTCTATTTTTTGTTGTTTTATTTTTCAAACATCTCTTTTCGGGTAAATCGTAACAAGTAGCAATGGCCAAATGAGTTTCATGATTTTTCTTTTTTGTGTTGCGGTTAATACGCTTCCAAACGCGAAAATAAAGAGCAATATTCAGAGTAGAAGACTTCGAGAAAAGCGCAGAAGGAATGACTCCATTAGAGAAACTGCATAAACATGAAACCAAACATTGCTTTCTCCCCCAACAAATACACATGCACACATACACACCCGTATGCGAATCCCCCAACAAATACACATATATATATACATAAATATATCTATGTATTTATGGATGTTTTTAACCCATTGACAAGTGTATACTTTGCCCTTGTATCATACCATATGTCGCAGGCCCGTTAAACGGGGCAACACACGTCGTAGTTACATGAAAGTGGAAAATAAAAAAGGTTTTCGGAGAGTTAGGGAAAAAGATATCAGAAGAAAGAGTGAAAGTTTTTAGTTACTTTTTTTTGTTTGTTATTTAATAATCTCATATTTCCAAAAGACAAATATTATGGATACTAATTTTAATTTATACATAGCATACCAGTTATAATTATTTCATTTATATAAATATAAATGTTTAAAATATTATCACATCAAATGAAAATCAAATGAAAATATAACAGACGCGTAAATATTATTACGTCATTACTTAAACTTATTACCAACAATAACCGCATTTTACTCGGGGAAAGAAGCTGCAAGGTACTTTCTCAGCTCCTTCCACCAGATTTGATACGTTATGCGTTGAGGAGAAAGTCTATAAAGAGAAAACCTAATCTCATCTTCCACACTTCTGTTTTTAATCTGTTGAAGCGCACTAAAAAACTGAGCCCTATTTTTATTTTATTTTATTTTATTTTTGTGTTTATCACTGTTCTATTGAATTTGCTTTGTTTGATCTTCCTCTCATAAGCAGACCATGTCTCTGTGGCCTCAAAAAGCGTTGCTGAAAGAAACAGCCTTGAACGTCGAGAAAGACTGCTTGCAAAACGAACCGAGGTCCCCGAAAAGCCGATGGAGGTTGGCTCTTGCCGTCATATCCTTCATCAGGGCAGTCTGCCCATGAAAGCTCTCATGAAAAATGCAGGACTTCTCCGCTCGCTCTCCTACGTCACTCTCAACATCGATAACGAGCCTCCGCCTTTTCTCGACATCGATCCCAAGTCTCTCGGCGACATGGTGAGGGAAAAGAAGCATGAAACCTTGGCCCGAATCCGAGGGGTCAGAGGCTTGGCTGAGATTCTTGAGAGTGATGTCAAGAGTGGTATTGGCAGTACTTTTGAAGTTGATCTTATTCGTAGAAGGAAGGTTTTTGGTGCTAATGAATACGAAAAACCGCCTTCTAAGAACTTCCTAAGTTTTGTGTTTGATGCTTTTAAGGATGCTGTTATTATAATCCTCCTGGCATGTGCAGTTCTCTCTCTAGGGTTTGGTATCAAACAACATGGGTGGAAAGATGGCTGGTTCGACGGCGGAAGTATCATTCTCGCTGTCTTTCTCGTTGTTGTTGTCTCTGCCGTCACCAACTTTAAGCAGTCGAGGCAGTTCACGAAGCTCTCCGCTAAGAGTAGTGACATTAAGGTGGAAGTTGTGAGAGATGGAAGGCGTCAACCTGTGTCCATCTTCGACATTGTCGTGGGCGATGTCGTGTGCTTGAAGATCGGGGATCAGATTCCGGCAGACGGGGTGTTCTTGGAAGGACATTCTCTCAAGGTGGATGAATCAAGCATGACCGGAGAAAGCGATCATGTTGAGATCAACGGCAAGAAGAATCCCTTTTTGTTGTCTGGGACAAAGGTGACGGACGGGTTTGGTTCCATGCTCGTCACTTCCGTGGGGATGAACACGGCGTGGGGCGAGATGATGAGCTCGATAAGCCGTGACTTGGATGAAGAGACGCCACTGCAAGCTCGGCTCCAGAAGTTGACTTCTTTTATTGGGTATGTTGGTCTGTCCGTGGCTGCTCTTGTTCTTGTTGTTATGATGGTCCGTTATTTCACAGGAAACACCACTAATGACATGGGAGAGAGGGAATTTTACGGTGGAAAGACGAGGTTCAACGATGTGATGAATGCTGTTGTCGGCATTGTGACTGCGGCTGTGTCGATCGTGGTGGTGGCGATTCCTGAAGGCCTTCCTCTTGCTGTTACGCTGACTTTGGCCTTTTCAATGAAGAAGATGATGAAGGACAATGCAATGGTTAGGAAGCTCTCTGCTTGCGAGACAATGGGGTCAGCCACAACAATCTGCACAGACAAAACCGGAACTCTTACGTTGAACGAGATGAAGGTTACGGAGATCTGGCTAAGTGGCGAAGAGTCAACGAGTTGTAAACAGGAAATGGCATCGAATATGTCTCCGATTGTTCTCTATTTACTGCGAGAAGGCGTAGGTTTGAACACCACCGGCAATGTTTATAAGCGGAGTTCTCTGTCTGTTCCCGAGATTTCCGGCAGCCCTACTGAGAAAGCGATACTTTCTTGGGCCGTTTTTGGCTTGGGATTGGACATCGAAGAGGTGAAGCAAAAATGCGACACTGTCCACGTGGAGGCCTTCAATTCAGAGAAAAAGAGGAGTGGGGTTTTGATCAGGAGAAACCACGAGAAGACTATCCACAGCCACTGGAAAGGAGCTGCCGAGATGATACTCACCAGGTGCTCGAATTATCACGACAAAGATGGAACAATCAGAGCCATGAATGACGAAGAAAGAAGGCGCATCGAAACAGTTATCCAGACCATGGCTGCTAAAAGCTTGAGGTGCATTGCCTTTGCCCACAAAAAGCTTGAAGAAGAAAATGGTCAGGTTCATGAGAAGCTTGAAGAAAGTGGACTTACCTTACTGGGTCTAGTAGGCTTAAAGGATCCATGTCGGCCGGGAGTTAGAGAAGCCGTAGACACCTGCACTGCTGCCGGTGTAAGAATCAAGATGGTTACTGGAGACAACATGCACACAGCAAGAGCTATAGCGATCGAATGTGGGATTCTAAAGCCCGGAGAGGACCTGGAGAGCAATGAAGCTGTGGTCGAAGGCATTCAGTTCAGGAATTACTCGCCCGAAGAGCGAGCAGAGAAAGTTGACAGAATCCGAGTGATGGCTAGATCATCCCCATTCGACAAGCTCCTGATGGTGCAGTGCTTGAAGCAAAAGGGTCACGTGGTGGCAGTCACCGGGGATGGAACGAATGATGCGCCAGCTCTGAAGGAAGCGGATATTGGGCTTTCAATGGGGATCCAAGGCACAGAAGTGGCAAAGGAGAGCTCGGACATTGTGATCTTAGATGATAACTTCTCGTCAGTGGTGACAGTCCTGAGATGGGGTAGGTGTGTGTACAACAACATTCAGAAGTTCATCCAGTTTCAGCTCACCGTAAATGTCGCCGCTCTCGTCATCAACTTCATTGCGTCTGTGTCCTCCGGTAAAGTCCCGCTGACGGCTGTCCAGCTTCTGTGGGTGAATCTCATAATGGACACATTGGCAGCTTTAGCATTGGCCACTGAGCAACCCACTAATGAGCTGATGGAGAAGCCGCCGGTGGGTCGAACCGCGCCACTTATAACCAAAGTCATGTGGCGAAATCTCCTCGCACACGCCTTGTTCCAGGTGACTGTCTTGCTGACTCTACAATTCAAGGGGAGATCCATATTTGGCGTGGATGAGAAGGTCAAGAACACAATCATCTTCAACACTTTTGTTTTCTGCCAAGTCTTTAACGAGTTCAACGCGAGGAAACTGGAGAAGAAGAACATATTCAAGGGGATACTTAAGAACAAGCTGTTTTTAGCAATAATTGCAATTACCATTGTTCTTCAAATGGTGATGGTGGAGTTTCTGAAAAAGTTTGCCCAAACCGTGAGGCTTGATTGGGGACAATGGTGTGCCTGCATTGGCACTGCGGCTTTGTCTTGGCCGATCGGTTGGCTCGTCAAGTGCATTCCGATTCCAGGGAACAAAACGTGACTCTGATGATCGAACTTCTGCACAGCATAAGACATGACAAGAATCAGCAGCTTTTTTTTTTTTTTTTTTTTTTTTTTTTTTGGTTACCATGTTTTTCCAATAAGTACTTTGTTTTAGTAGCTAATGCTTTTATACTAGTTATTTCTCAAGTCACTGTGTCAAGGCGTTGTTCATAGTAATTTGATAAAGAAATGAAGCACTATTTTCATACACATGCAGCTCTTGTCTTTTGAGTTAATTTTATATATTATTCTAAAGCATGTGCTACACACATGTTGGACTAATTTGAGAAAATTTATTTACATAGAGGAAAATTGAAATAATAAGTTAAAAAAATGGAACCACAAAATTTAAAAAAAAAAAAAACAAAGGACCTAAAGGAAAAAAAAAAAAAGATAGGCATGAAAAAAAAATACGAAAAAGATAAAAAGGACTAAAATGAAAAAAATTGACCACTACAAAAAAATGACTAAATTGCAAAAAAAAAAAAAAAGAGGGCTGAAAACAAAAAAAAAAAAAGAAAATTGAAGGACCAGAAGTTAAATATGAAACAATTTCATCCAAAATGGTTGTCTAAAGCATTTGTTATGCATATATTGGACATATTTGAGAAAATTTATCTACATAGGGGAAAATTAAAATATTAAGTTTAAAAATAGACCATTAAATTAAGAAAAAAAAACAAAGGACCTAAAAATAAAAAAAGAGAGGCGTGAAAAAAAATACATAAAGGATAAAAGGACTAAAATAAAAAAAGAAATTGACCAATACAAAAAAGGACTAATCTGTAAAGATAAAATAAAATTGGACTAAGAACAAAAAAAAAAGATTGAAGGACCAAAAGTTGAATACGAAATATTTTCGTCCAAAACGAACTGACGAAAACTCACTTAAATAGTAACAAATATTGGGCTTTCTATATATTGTATAGATGTATGGGGGGATTTGCAAGAATGCCCTAAATTTAACACCTCCTAATAATTTTACCATCCGTAAGAATAAAATTAATAATTTTCCCATTTCATAATATTTAATTAAATAAAATTAAAAAATAGTAAATAAACAAAAATATTCATATTTCTTTATTTTCCTTTCTTTTTATTTATTGGAATAATTTTTTATATATCTTCGACTCCATTAATCGGCCAATCGCCAATCAGTCTTCGGTTGCTGATCTCTAGTCGTTGGAAAATTTTTTTTTTTCATATTTTAACAAAAATGACTGGATGTATCTTGCACCGCTTACTGGTCATTGGGATTTTTTTTTTCATATTTCAACAAAGATAACCAGATGTATCCGACTTTGGCCATCGACGTCGATGTTAGTCGCCAGAGAGATTCTATTAGAATCCAAAATGGATTCTGACAGAATTTATATTTTTTGGATTTCAATAAAAATGATCGGACATATCCAGCTTCAATAGTTAAAGATATTCTGTTAGAATCCAAAATGGATTCTAAAATGGTTCCGATAGAATGCAAAACAGGCAAAAAGGATTCTAATAGAATGCAAAACGGTTGAATTCTAATAGAATGCAAAACGGATTCTATCAGAATGCAACCGTTTTGCATTTTATTGGAATCCTTTTTGCCTGTTTTGCATTCTACCGGAACCATTTTAGAATCCATTTTGGATTTTGACAGAATTTAAAAATGATCGGACATATCCAGCTTCGATATCCAGCTTCAATAAACATGGATTCTACCATAATCCAACAAGGCAAAATGCATTCTAATAGAAAGCAAAATGGATTATGATATAATCCAAAACAGATTCTCATAGAATCCGAAAAGGCAAAATGGATTAAGTTAGAATGCAAAACAGGCAAAATAGATTTTTATAGAATGCAAAACGGCTGGATTTTGATAGAATGCAAAACGGATTCTATCAAAATGTAAAATGGATTCTACTAAAATCCAAGAAGGCAAAACGCATTCTGATAGAATCCAAAATCCAAAACAGATTCTGTTCGAATTCAAAACGAATTCTCATAGTTTTTTTTTTTTTTCACCTATCCAATTGAAATACAAAATTGTTAACGTTTTTATTTTCAACCTACAATACCAAAAATTTTCCCGGCAAACAAACATGAGCAAGAAAACTAACAAACAAATCACCAAAAACCAAACCAAACCAGCAAAAATAAATTTTCTTGGCAAACAAACCACCGAAAACAAGCAAATCATTCACTAGAAAAATAACACATGCTTCCAATGGATTCTATCGAAATGTGCAAGTACTTTTCCAAAGTTCACAACACTAAAATCATTAAATTTATTGTTTCTGTTGTTACACTTGGTTCTGTATTAAAAAGATGGTTTGTACCTAGTTGACGTCTTGATTGGATTGTGATCAATAATCCTAATGAAATCCTTAAAAAACTAGGGTCCTCTTTCTCTTTAAATCTCTCCGACTTTATATGTAATTACATATATGTGCATATGTATAGGTGTGAGTAAGTGTGTGTGTGTGTGTGCATATAATATATATATAATATACAGTACTTAACAGAGAACATAGTTCGTCGAATCATGCAAGCAAAGTGAAAAACAAAAAAAATTTATATCAATTTTCAAAGCAAAAACTTCAAAATACTTTTCTGTGTACATAAGTTTGGCAATCAGATTCTGTTTTGCATTTTATCAAAATCTATTTTGCTTTCTCGGATTCTGGTAGAATCCATTTGGCATTATAATAGAATCCATTTGACATTATGAAAGAAACCGTCTTGCATTCTTTCAAAATCTATTTTGCCTTCTCGTATTTTGATACAATCCAATACCGTTTTGGATTCTAATAGAATTCATTTTCATTCTATCGGAATTTGTTTTGCATTTTATCATAATTCATTTTACATTCTATCAGTGACCAGCCGGTGACCAGTGACCTGCCGACGGCCGGCGATCGGCAACCTGAGACAAACCAACGACTAGTAACCTGCCAGTGACCGGAGACCGGTTGGCAAACGGAGTCGGAGATATATGAAACTATTCCAATAAATAAAAAAGATAAGAAAATAAAGAGATAAGGGTATTTTCATCTATTTACTATTTTTTATTTAATTATTTAATTAAATATTATGAAATGACAAAATTATCAACTTTGTCCTTATAGAGGAAAAAATTATAAGGAGGTGTCAAATTTATGGCTATTTCCCTAATTTTCTTTATACGTTTTTATGTTTACCTTGTTGGAATTATCTTCATTTTTCCATTAAAAAAATTAATTGAAGAAAGTGAAAGTCACATAAATATATCAATTTAATCATAACCCAGAAAAGATGACAATGTCACGAGAAAATAAAAGAAAACCCAGAAAAGATGAAATTGTTACAAGAAAATAAAAGAAAAGAAAACCGTGCTATGATTTTCAATCATGTCAATCACAGCAAATCTTCATGTGCACCAATAAAGAATGTTATATAACATCATATCGTAGACTAACTATTTCCTAATAATGTTATATAAAATGTCAGTTTCCCTACCTTGTAAGATTATTTTTGCTTCAGAGTCAAGCAAGTTTACAAGTAATCACAAATAATAAATAATCATAACATTTTTCCATTGCGTTTCACCAATCATGGAAGAGTAAAGCTCAAGAATTCAAGATGTTCAATATTTTTCTCTCTCATTGAAGAAAAATATTAGTTCAAATGTTCTAATCTTAATTATGACTCTTAACTCAAGTGCACTAATCTGAATTATATGTTATGCCCAGCTAAGCAAACACTAGCTTAAGAATTCTGATGCATTAGCAACCTCTTGGTTCATATATTTCAAAATTTTTAATCATTGTCTAAGGGGTAAAAATAAAATAATGCAATCAATTACTGGCCTACAACTAAATGTAAAAATAATTGGCTATATAAATCTCCACCAAGAAGTTAGGTAGATGGGCAGCTTTTTGACACTATTTTAAAAGATCGGCTAACCTTTTTTTTTTTTTTTTTTTTTGGGAGAAAATCACCGACAGCTATTAAAATATTGTCAATCAGTAATTGATCATGGTCAATCATTAAAATCGTTAACGATTAATTGATAAAAACACATATTGGTATTGATGACCATTTTAAGAAATAGTCACATTAAGTTGATAAAAAAAAAAAACGCTTTAAAAAATGTAATTTTCCCACATATTCCATTTCTCAAGTGAACAATTGGGATGAACGAATAAAAAAAATAACAACAACAAAAAAATAGAGAAAAAGAAAAAAGAGGAGCAAATACGAGAACAAATTTAGTAATCCTTGATATTACACAATCAAGAAAAAATCAATAGAAAGTTCACCTTTGCATCGGCTGATCAACCCTAGAGATCCTGTGCACATAAGCGCTTCATCTCAACTTGCTAAATCTGAACATGGAAAGCCTCCAAGGAAGACAAATAAAACAAGAACTGAGAAGTATAGAGCAAAAAAAGATTGCAGACGTTCACGGTAGTAAGATAGTAAGGAAGGAAGATTAGATTACCATCACCTAGGTACTCAACTTCATTTCCATCAGATAGCACAACAGAATCTCCGATCATCTTTTTTCTACTCTTTGTAAGTCGAATCAATTATAGGACTCACTACACTTCACTAAGACAGTATTCTTAACAAAAAATTTTCTTTAAAAATTCCATTAAGTCTGAGAAAGGAGTAACTGAAACAAAGTATTTCCAAGTTTATTCCTTGTAGACAAATAGGTATGGATTCACCAAAAAGTAAAAGTAGGCGGCCAACCCCAAAAAAAAAAAAAAAAAAAAAAAAAATTCTTCCAATAAAATTTAGAACAAAATAAATTATTATTATTATTAAGGTCAATGCATAGAAATAGAAGGCACGGTGTGTGTGTGTCCCCATAGGTTTGTACGTAAAGATGCCGGCCATATTCTTCCAATGTTGCTTTGTTAATTTTATTTATTCAAATTGATGGCCTTTTATGCGTACTAAACGTTCTTTAATTCACATACTATTTTGAAAAAGAACGAATCAAACATAAATGCAGATCCAATCACAATAAATAAGTACGGAAAGAGATAGCGAGAAAGTAGCAACAGTATAAAGTGATGGCATCTCCACTAAGAGGCTGAATAGGGACCATTTGGCATTGCTTTTGCTTAATGCCTTGGGGAAGAAGAAGAAGAGAATTTAAAGTTATGACCTTTAAAGTGTTTGGAAAGACATCTTTGAAAGAGCTTAATAGGACAATACACGATATTTAAATTTTCTAATAAACAATAAAAATATTGAATGAAGATAAAATCTTATTGAAAGTCTAGTACAAGTTTTAGAAGAGAATTCTAGAGAAGCCACGTAACATTATGTGGCTTTGTCTAAAAGCTCTTTTAAAGTGTCAAAACTCTTTTGAAAAGTTAGCTATTTTAGAGAGGTTTAAGGGTCAAGTTTCTTATTGGTTGTGTCGTCATTTTGGTTGTGTCGTCATTTTCACTAAGAAAAAGAGACGTTTTCTCGTTGGCACGCTTTGGAAAGACATCTTTGAAAGAGCTTAACAGGACAATACATGATATTTAAATTTTCTAATAAATCTTATTGAAAGTCTAGTACAAGTTTTAAAGCACTCTTTTGGAAGAGAAATCTAGAGAAGCCACATTATGTGGCTTTATTTAGAAGTTCTTTTAAAGTGTCAAAACTCTTTTGAAAAGTTAGCCCTTTTAGAGAGGCTTAAGAGTCAAGTTTCTTCCCCTTTTTGTCTTCTTTTGATTTTGATGTTTGCTTTCTCCGCAAGATGCTCTAATCCATGAAATCTTCACTAAAGGATTGCCGTCCCTTATTTCTATTTGGTTATGTCGTTATTTTCACTAGAAAAAGAGACGTTATCTCATCGGCATGCTCAAAGGTAGACAATTACAGCACATTAGACCTGTCTACACTGGCTTACCGGCAGAGACTTGTAATGAAATTCATGGGCCTACCCAAAAGCATATACAGCTATGTAAGTAAAATGGACATTCTAACGTTTACTGATGAAGTTTTAACATCTGTTAACAGTTCCAATCAATTTCATATCTAAAGATATCGCTTATCAGATTCGCTCAAACATTCGTCTGGAGTCATTCAATATCCGAGCAATAAACGACAACAACACAACAAGATCGACTGTTAATACCACAACTAAGAGGAACACTAGACCCAGAGAGAGGAATTTTGATGCAAAGATGGTTAACGTATTACCTCAAAATCCAGGAAAAGATTAGAAAAACTCATGGGTTCCTTTAGATTTGAAAGACGAAACTGTAATAGGCTTGTGTTTGTTCTGTTATTACACCATATGCAACAGCACCTGCAACACAAACAGATAGATAACAATCTCTACGCCCACGAGCCACGGGATTTTTCAGAGAGAGAGAGAATATTGGAAGAGAATAAATCCAACTAGATACTTACATGGATGAGCTAACTTATTTAGATTCCAGCTTAGTTTGATTAGATGATCGGGAGCTAACAACTTGTTTTCTTCTGTTTCTCTGATTTGGTTTTTAGCCAGAAAACTGATAATGACACAAGCAACATAAGAATATGCCATGACGTCAGAGCACATTCCAGAAAAGCTTGGCGAATCAAAGAAGAGATAAGAAAAGTCTAGAAAAAGATGCACTGCTTAAAAAACATTACTTAATACGTTTCTAGACGCTTACAGATATGCCAAAACCATAATCAAGTACTTGGGAGTTCTCGAAACACAACATGGAGATTTTATCAACAAAGAAAAACTGGATGACATAATACTCGAAAAAGACTTGCCTGGAGGTCGAATGAGCCGCTCGCAAAAGTCAGAATGCTTGAGAGAAGTTTGGAGGTCAAAGCAGGTCTTAGTACAATGTTGGAGATGGAAAATGAACCCCTGAAGTGGCAAAGGAATGCTCAAATGCATTCAGCTATGATAATTGACGTAATCTCTTTTGGTGCCAGCTTAACGTGGCTAGAAAGTCTATTGCAAGATTTTGTGATTTCTGCACCTAATGGAATATATCAAACAATGAATCCTTCCTATGATTAAAAAAAAAAAAAAAAATCTGCCGATACAAGAAACTTATATAATCTTAAATACCCCACCATGCATTGTTCTTCTATAAAAAAGGTGTCCAAATCAAAATCGCAAAATAAGAAAAAAGGAAAAGAAGTGGGGCTGGTAAAATAATATCAGGCGAATTCAGCTGTAAAGAAAAGGGGGGAAAAAAAAAGTTAAGAACCGACCTAATCACTTTCTTAGATCTTGATTGACGCCAGCCAGTTAAAGTGGCATTTGTCTCTTGCCAGCAAATATGCCACGTAAGGACTTCAAAAACTTTTTGCTCCACACAAGCCACCTTTTTCACTTGTGTAAAAACTGTCTACTACAAGATAGTCGACTTGTAGATCCTGAGTTTGAAAAAAGAAGAGTTCAATTTATGTCTTTTTTTTTTTTCAATACAAGAGAAAAAAGAAGCTATATTTCAAAATGCAAGAAGGATAAGATGACCCTCATCATTAACAAATCTTCTCCAATTTTGCAATCAATTACTATTCCAGAATCAGGGGAAGAGGCATACAAGCCTTAGAATACTTAAGAAAGTAAAAATGTAACGAAATTCCTGTTACCAACCTTCCACAAGTATTGTTTTTTCAGAAGAAGATGTGCCTTGTTTTGGCCACTCTCAACTAGGGACAAATAGTCAGATGATGCAACCAAAATAAAGCCAAAACAGAAAGTACTAATAGTACACAGAATACATCTAAAAGTAACAAAACAAATGAAACTTGACAATTTTCTAGTAGAAAGAGAAAGGAAAGAAAAAAAGGTCAAACAAACTGAAATTGTTCTTCAGAGATAGAATCGAAGAAAGAAAGTTGTATTGTCGCCTATGCATTCACATGATGTTTAGAAGCTACTTCTTCCTCTTAGAAAATAGAAACTTGTACTGTTAAAGTTAGAACCTAGAAAAGTAATGAAACCTAAGCAACACGGTTAAATAGTCTTCTCTCTTGCTCTAGATTGGCACTTTCATTTGTATGGATTGTTAAGACAGAAGACAGGGAAACGTATTAAGTGGAGATATGGAAATGCATGATAAACTCTTAAACAATGTTATAGGGTAAAAATCATAAAAGATGATGAGAAACAGCTAATTCAAAATCGACCGCCAATCAGCTAGAGTTTGTGAGCAAATAAAGTCTAATCAGAATCAATCATCTTTATCAGCTCAATCAGAACAAGCATGACACAAAAAATCAAAGCTCAACTTGATAATCCCGACTGAAACCGTCCATGCAAATTCTGAAAAGACCTTAAAAAAAAAAAACAAAATTGTTTTCCAATAAACAGGCACACATGAATTCAAAAAACATTTTTCGTGACTCAAACCCTAAAGGAGTACGGCAAATGAAGTGTAACATAGATAATTCACATAGTTTCGTAGCACATCGTTACGTACATGTAAAAATTGTAATGTTCTGTAGTATGCAAATGTACCCCTTTTGGTGCATGTGGAAAACAAGTAGGGCCATTATTCTAGATTAACATAGTACATCAATGATTGCAATGAGTTCAGTAGCTACCAATTTGACCAAAAAGCACAAGCTATAAGCCGTTCTTTGCAAACTGTAGCATAATTGATTTTCGTCAATCTTAATTGTACTACTCTTCATGAACGCATGGAGCTTAATTATCACCCTCATGCTACATTTTAAGTAAGGATATTTTGAGCTTTTCACATATGTATCTCAGTTGCTCCAATTATACTGACATTGGAAGCACCGATTGTGGTGATTAAGCATTAGATAAATACACCAAGTCAGAGTGACACAAGGTATGTGATTCCCTTGTAATCTTTATTCTTTGTCATGGTGAAATTCTACAGCAGTAGAAGTGGAAGTGGATGGACTCTCGTATAAACCTTACATTACTTTCCTTTTCCATTATATATGTATATCTTATTGCTCTTTAAGGCTAACAACTTAATAAGCACATGGGCATTCAAAACCCATCTACAAAATTCAAGTTGTTATACATTCACAAACAAAAGTAAACGAACCGAAAAACTTGTAACTTACATATTCCATTGAAAACATATTTAACCAGCCATTCAGCTGAATTGGTTGAGACATTTTTATGCTAATTACACCTAAATTCTTGCTACATTTTCCCAGCAATCAAATAGCACTATCAGATCACAACCCAAAAAAAAAAAAAAAAAAAGTGACAAAAGTGTTTTAGATGGACTAAAAAGTGCAATAGATGTCATTTTCCGTGGGTTTATAAAGCACCAATTTGAAATAAATTAATGGGTCGTTGGATCTGATTTTAGCTGCTCTCGTCCTCCAACACTTAATTAATTCATGGGTCTCCGAAAAAAATTGTTTATACACACACGCACACATATAAACACAGAGAGAGATTGACATCGGTCGTCACAAGGATGAATAAATAGTTCCAAAAAAAAAGTTTTAAGAGAAGAAAATTCAAAGAGGGACAAGGCAAACCTCAAAGTAGACAATTCGCGTGGTCAAAATTAAAAAAATAAGAAAATTGTCCGGAAAGAGGGACCCAGTCGACCAGCCCCTTTCGTACTTTATTGCACTGGTCTGAGATTCTTTTCTTTCTCCATCACTGTTACCTCTCTCTCTCTCTCTCTGTTTGTTATTTCCTCCTCTTTTTTTTTTCTTTTTCTTTTTCTTTTTCTTTTTCCTTTTTTTTTTTTCTTTTTCCTCTGCAGAAAAAAGTTTCAAATATTTTCTTTAAAGGGCTTGGGCTATGTTTTGGAAGCCCAATCATAAAGTAGGAGGCGATCCAACTAGAACAATTTGCCACTTTTTTTTTTTTTTTTTAAGAAAATTATCCCGAAGGGAAAAATTTAAAGATCGTTACATTAACATAATATAAAAAATTAAAATTAAATTAATATGATATAAAATTAAATTAAATTAAATTTAAAGTTTATATCATATTGATTAATAATGAAAATTTTACGTCACGTTGGTGAATAGATATAAAAAAGGTGGTTATTCAAGTAATTTTTTCTTATCCTCTCCAAAAAAAACCATATATTTTTTTCTTCTATTAATTAACATGATATAAATTTATCATTCTGAATTAATATAATACAAATTATAGTTAATTTTAGTTTAATTTTATCTTATAATAGTCTAGTGTTAATTTTTTATGTCATATTAGTGTATTACTCTTTAAATTTATGTCATTAAGATGCTTTCCCACTTTGTTTTTTGGCTTTTTTTTTTTTAATGTACTACTGAAATTTTTTTTAATTTTACAATCTAATCCTTTTTTTCCCCTTGAAAATCAACCATGAACTATATATATATATATATTGGCTACCATCAGTCTTTTTTGCCGAGATCGTTAAAATTTAGATCTTTTTTTTTTTTTTTGGAAAGTGATTGCACATGCATGATAGTCCAAAAAAGGTATTATTTGTCGTTTTTGTTTAATTTCGATATAAAGTCATTTAAATACATATAATGATACCTTACACTTGAGATGAAATTTAAAATAATTTATATTAAAATTAAATAAAAAATTACTAGTAATGTCTTTCTTGGATTATTATATGCAAGTCATGTACAAAAAGAAAACCATTGAAATTTTAATAGAAGTAAACGACTGACATTGTAAAAAATTATAAGTTTAGATATTGATTGTCAAGGAAAAAAGTTTTAAGAATAAAATTTTTAAATTCAATTAGATCATTAGATATCGTACTAACTTGAATGGATTTGTCCATATGTTGTTTTATTTTTCATTTTGGAGAGTTTTTACTCTTTTGGTTTTTTGGCCATCAGTACAGCTTATTCTAATGAAAAGATGTCGTTTTTATTTTAAGAATTTTAGTCGTTTTGTTGTACAAATTACGTGTCATTTCTTTTTCTTTTTGTCTTTTTCTTTTTTGTGTGAATGGAAAAAATCTAGAGTGGTCTTATTATTTTCAGGTTTATTAATTTTCTCAGTTGATCATTCAGGGTCTATTCTATCATCACCAAACCATACTTCATCAGTCAAAGCTGTAATGAGACCTAAAAAAAGATAATAAGAATCAAATCAGGTGGAGAAGTAGAGCTTAACAAAGACATCCATTCTTACCAACCCATCCATCATTGTAGGTATAATTACATGTCATTTCTTAAATTAAGGTGCGTACTTTTCTTGAAACAAAACAATATTAGAAATATATTATGATAAAAAAAACAGTATGAGAAATGTAGAAAGATACGTCACTCGATAAGTTTGTTCGGCCAGTGTCCTGAACTTGTTCATTAAAAACTGAAAAAGAATAAAATTTAAAAAAAAAATTAAAGAAGTCCTTTTATACAAAGGTGACGTTCTTACCAAACGACATGTCGTTTTCAAGTGTAAAAAATCCACGTTTCCTTATTTCGTCCTTTTATTCAGATTGACGCCTTTTTTCTACGTAAGGATTTGCTATTGTTATTTGAAACAATTGTGCTTAATGATTTAATCAAAAAAAAAAAAAAAGAAAAAGAAAGAGAAAGCAACATGATGTTCAATTTTGCAATAAAACGACACGTCGTTTCATTTTAGAATAAGGAACAATAATGTCACTTTGCCTCCAAAAAAAAAAAAATTTTCCCTACTGGTACTGTTGAAATGTTCCGATCTTCACCCAATTAAGGGGAATCAAAACAGAAAAAAAAAATGATATTAATTGTTATTATTATCGTTGTTGTTGTTGTTGTTTTTTGTGGTGTGCTGAATTAAAGTGGATCATCCTTAAATAAAATTAAAAAAAGAAAAAAAAAAGTGGATGATTGTGGTGTCGTTATGTTTTTACCCAGCAGTGCTTTGAGTATCTAGTGAAAAAGTATACATGAAATGGAAAGAGAACCTACCAGCATTCTCGTCAACTATGTCACTATATATCAATCACACAATTTCACTATTAGAAGAACTAGGTGTAGATACAAAAAATTAAACCTATTAAGTGGAGATATGGAAATGCATGAGAAACTCTCAAACAATGTTACAAGGTAAAAATATAAAAAGATGATGAGAAACAGCTAATTCAAAATATACCACAATCAGCTAGAGTTTACGAGTGAATAAAGCCTATTGAAATCAATTATCTTTATCAGCTCAATCAAACAAGCATAACACAAAAAATCAAAGCTCAAATTGATATCCCCGATAAAAACTGTCATGCAAATTCTGAAAAGACAAAAATGAAACAAAAAATGTCCAATAAACAGGCACACATGAATTCAGAGAAAATTTTCATGACTCAAACCCTAAAGGAGTACAGTGAATGAAGTGTAACATAGATAGATTCACATAATTTTTTTTTTTTTTTTTTTTTTTTTTTTTTTTTTTTTTTTTTTTTTTTTTTCTGATTCAAAATTTATTATAATAAATATTTCAACTAAACAAAACATCTTAGTTTCTTACATCGTTACGGACATGTAAAAATTTGTAATGTTCTGTAGTATGCAAATGTACCCCTTTTGGTGCATGTGGAAAACAAGTAGGCCATTATTCTAGATGAACATAGTACATCAATGATTGCAATGAGACATAGCTACAATTTGACCAAAAAGCACAAGCCATAAGCCCGTAAGCCGTTCTTTGCAAACTGTAGCACAATTGATTTTCGTCAAACTTAATTGTACTACTTTTCGTGAATGTGTGGAGCTTAATTATTACCATCATGCAACATTTTAAGAGGATATTTTGAGATTTATTTCAATAGTAATTAAATTTCAGAAAAAAAAAAAAAAAAAAAAAAAAAAAAAAAAAAAAAAAAAAAAAATAAGATATTTGAGATTTTCTCATATGTATCTTAGTTGCTCTAATTATATTGACATTGGAAGCACCGATTTTGGTGATTAAGCATTAGATAAATATACCAAATCAGATGACACGAGGTATGTGATTCCTTGTAATCTTTATTCTTTGTCATGGTGAAATTCTACAGCAGTAGAAGTGAAAGTGGATGTACTCTCATATTAAAGATGAACCATGATAAACCTTAGATTACTTTCCTTTTCCATTATAAACGTATATATTATTGCTCTTTAAGGCTAACAACTTCAATAAGAACATGGGCATTCAAAACCCATCTACAAAATTTTGTTATAAATTCAAATGCATCTTCTAACAAAAGTAAACAAACCGAAAAACTTGTAACTTACATATTCCATTGAAAACATATTTAACCAGCCATTCGGCTGAATTGGTTGAGACATTTTTATGCTAATTACACCCAAATTCTTACTACGTTTTCCCAGCAATCAAATAGCACTATCAGATCACAAACCCAAAAAAAAAAAAAAAAGTGACAAAAGTGTTTTAGATGGACTAAAAAGTGCAATGGATGTCATTTTCCGTGGGTTTATAAAGCACCAATTTGAAATAAATTAATGGGTCTTGGATCTGATTTTAGCTGCTCTTGTCCTCCAACACTAAAATATTTGATGAGTTTAGAAAAAAATATTATTTTCAAAAAACACATTTAAAGAAATAATTAATTTAAAATAATGAATAAATACCATAAAAAAAAGTTTTGAAAAAAATTCAAAATACACAACAAACCATAGAGAGGTGACATCGGTGGTCCACGGGTAAGAACCGAACGTTTTTCGTGTCAATTCGGGGACCGAAACCGTTCATATTCGTGTCGTTCGATTCGACGTGTGGTCCAAAATTTTAAAAAAATAAGAAAAATTGTCCGAAAAACCTCGAAGAATAAACAATTCGGTGGTCAAAATTAAAAAATAAGAAAATTGTCCGGAAAGAGGGACCCAGTCGGCCAGCCCCTTTCGTCTTCATTTCATTGCTCTGAGCTTCTCTTCTTTCTCCGTCACTGTTACCTCCTTTTTTTTTTTTTTTTTTTTTTTTTTTTCTTTTTATTAGGATTCTTTTGTAAATGAGATAAATATTATAATATTATTATTTAGGGTCCGTTTAATGAATGAGTTTGAATTGAAAATTTTAAATTTGAGTTGAAAAATTTTTGTTAATTTTTCAGAAAAGATAAAAACTTTTTCAGAAAAAAACAAAAATTTTGTGGAAAAAAGATAAAAACTAACATGAAAAAATACAATTTAAGTTTAAACACCAAACAAGACCCGTATTTTACTCGGGGAAGAAGCTGCAAGGTACTTTCCCAGCTCCTTCCACCAGATTTCATACGTTATGCGTTGAGGAGAAAGTATATAAAGAGAAAACCTAATCTCATCTTCCACACTTCTGTTCTTGATCTGTTGAAGCGCACTAAAAAACTGAGCCCTATTTTTATTTAATTTTTGACTTTATTTCTGTTCTATTGAATTTGCTTTGTTTGATCTTCCTCTCATAAGCAGACCATGTCTCTGTGGCCTCAAAAAGCGTTGCTGAAAGAAACAGCCTTGCTCGTCGAGCAAGACTGCTCGGAATACGAACCGAAGTCCCCAAAAATCCGATGGAGGTTGGTTCTCGCCGTCATATCCTTCATCAGGGCCAGTCTGCCCATGAAAGCTCTCATGAAAAAAGCGGGACTTCTCCGCTCGCTCTCCTACGTCACTCTCAACGTAGATAACGAGCCTCCGCCTTTTCTCGACGTCGATCCCAAGTCTCTCGGCGACATGGTGAGGGAAAAGAAGCATGAAACTTTGGCCCGAATCCGAGGGGTCAGAGGCTTGGCTGAGATTCTTGAGAGTGATGTCAAAGTGGTATTGGCAGTACTTCTGAGGTTAATCTTATTCGTAGAAGGAAGGTTTTTGGTGCTAATGAACACGAAAAACCGCCTTCTAAGAATTTCCTAAGTTTTGTGTTTGATGCTTTTAAGATATTGCTATTATGATCCTCTTGGCACGTGCCGTTCTCTCTCTAGGGACCAATACAAAAAAAGGACTAATCTGCAAAGATAAAATAAAATTGGACTAAAAACAAAAAAAAAAAGATTGAAGGACCAAAAGTTAAAAATGAAATATTTTCGTCCAAAACGAATCATTTTGGACGAAAACCACTTGAACAGTAACAAAGATTGGGTTTTCTATATATTGTATAGATGTACGGGGGATTTACGAGAATGCCCTAAATTTAATACCTCCTTATAATTTTATCATTCATAAGAGTAAAGTTGATAATTTTATCATTTCATAATATTTAATTAAATAAAATGAAAAAATAGTAAATAAACAAAAATACCCATATCTCTCTTTATTTTAATTTCTTTTTTATTAATTAAATTTTTTTTTTATATATCTCCGATTTCGTTTATTGACCAGTTGCCAGCCTCTTTATATATTTTTTAACCGGAATATTTTGGTTGAGTATTTGCCAAAATTTCTTGGCTCCTTTGTGAAGGCTGATTTGGCCAAGTGATTCTTAATAAAGTCCAACTCATTTTCAAAAAAAAAAAAAAAAAATCCTTCATTCAAGATCTAGATTAATAAATTTGAATTTTGTTTGTATATAATATTTGATTTCATCAATAAAAAGACTACGTCATAATTTTCTTGTTATATAGGTTGTCCACTACATTTTCCCCTGTTAAGAATTTTTATAGAGTTTGTTGGCACTTTTCTTCGTATCAGACTAAACTAAGAATATTGACTCATTTCAAAAATGAAAATTTATTAGTTGGGGGAAACTTCTAGAAAAGTTCTATCAAAAAAATCTTAGAGTACGTTTGATGAATGAGTTTGAGTTGAAAATTTTAAATTCGAATTGAAAATTTTTGTTGACTTTTCAGAAAAGACAAAAATTTTTCAGAAAAAATATAAAAACTTTTCAGAAAAAGATAAAAACTAAGATGAAAATTTTTGAGTTTAAACTCGAACGTTAAACGAGACATTAGTATTCTAGAAATCTCAGTTAGTGAAACAGTTTTAATTTTAATTTTTAAATATAAATTTATATAGCATATCGTGGAAAAATACCAACTTATATAATGGAACAGTTCAAACTTTTATCAAACACGTTTGACTAGGAAAAATAAAATCAAAATGTCATGTCACTTTCTATTCTACATAGCTATAATTTTTTTTAACTTAAGCATTGGAGCACTATAATGGACACCTCTTCACTATAACCCGCATAACCCGCTTAAACGCCTTGCCTAGACACACACACTCGAACACACGCATTAAGATATATTTATTATATATAGTATCTGTCACTAGCTATATATATATATACATATTTAGTTTTACACATCTTCTCCTTTTCTTTGGATTTGTACTGGCTGTCGGTGCAGTGTTCTCAAAACGAGCTTCATCGACCAGACAGTACTGTGTATGTATGTATAATATATATATATATATATATATATATAGTTAGATGCAAACTCAGAAAGATGGGAGAAGTCTTGACAGAACAACATTGCTCAATTTCAGGAGGCTTTCTGTCTGCTTGACAAAGATGGAGATGTTACGTACGTTATATATATATATATAGACGTATATATAGGCTTTTCGTCCATATTTTTCCGTTTTATTTTCTAACTTTGTTTTTATGTTGGGAATTGATTGTTGTTCGTGATCAATTATCTGACATATACGTTTTAGAAATTTCCTTACTTTCATTGGTTTGTCTTAATCAAATTTTATATGAAAAATATTGGTTAATTTGTTCTAATTAATAATTAATTTTTCGATGTAAGGTTCCATTACGATCGATGAATTGGGACATGCGATCAAATCGCTGAACCAAAATCCTACAGAAGAAGAACTGCAAAGCATTATCAGTGAAGTATATGTTGATGGGAATGGAACCATAGAGTTTGGCGAGTTCTTGAATCTCATGGCGTGGAAAATGAAGGTAAAATAATAATATTGATAATAATAGAATAAGAAAAGATAAAAGACAACTCTTTGAATGTTAATTTTTATTGCTTTAATTTTTTTATTTATTACAGCATTAGTAGTTTTCATAGTTATTATTATGAGATGTTATGAAAGCTAATTAATGCGTTTTGTTGAGATATATATATATATATATATATATATATATATTTTTAATAGGAAAATGAGGCAGATGAGGAACTAAGAGAAGCTTTCAAAGTGTTTGACAAGGATCAAGATGGCTACATTTCACCTACTGAGGTTTGAACTAAATTCTTAAATTTCTTCTTTTTTCGTTTCCTTCTTTCAAACTGTACACACATATGACACACGTATACATACATATGATACATATATATTATATACTACTAAATTCGTCTTGCATCTCTTGCCGTTACATTACCACAATTATGTGGAAAAAAAAAATATGGGTGCTGTATTAAGCATAAAAACCGCGGTACTTTTCATATTCAACGATGGTTTTGAAAACCGTTATAGGATTCATGATTTGTACTAGTGTTATCGAAAGAAAAAAGAGAAAACTAGAAAATAATATTTTTTATAACACAATATTGCCTGGGAGATGATCGTGACCGTTAATTTAATCAACCGACGATCACATACCATGATCATGATATGTTTGCAGCTGAGGCATGTGATGATAAATCTAGGGGAGAGATTGAAAGATGAAGAGCTGGAACAAATGATCAGAGAAGCTGATTTGGACGGTGTGATGGTCTCGTCAATTATGAGGAATTCGTTAGAATGATGTTGGCTGTTTGATATATATTTATCTCTTCATCACTCACCTTAATTTGTGCCCTCGTATATCTTTTAATTTGCCAAAAAAATTTTTAAGTTACTTTTATGTAATTCCCTTTTGGGATAATTTTATTGTTGATTTTTACGTAGGACAAATTAGAGAGACTTTCTTACGCACTATATTGTGGCTTGAGTTGACCTCTTTTACCTTCCATTGTGCGGCTTGAATGATAATAATAGCAATATATAAGTACAGCTCTCTTTATTTTTTTAAATTTTTTATTTCTTGACTCTGGAAATAGATGAGATAGCATATATATATATATATATATTAGAAAAATTCACAAACAGTTCTAATCTCAACTTTTGAATATCAACTTATATAATATGTGAGTTGTTATCTTCTATTGATATGTGTTTAAAATATTGTAACATCAATTGATTATATCTATCAAATATAATATGACACGTGAATTAGTACTCGAAAAGTTAAGATTAAAATCGGTATCACTAACACTACTCTATGTATAAATATGATGCATGCTAGTTGGAACATAGAACATTATATGGTTGGCAGTCAGGATTGAAAAAAATGGTGGAATGTATTCAAAGAAAAAAAAATCATGAGAACTACTTACTTTGGTAGGTGCATCATCGGATGTAATTGTTCCTATATATATATCTACATATGTTTATCTACATATGTTTGTCTGTGTGTATTAAATATTATACAAGAGTTCAAGGAATTTCGACAATAATTTATTTATTTATTTATTTTTTGCCCCTCACAAGCTTTAATTAGACAATGAGTTTTGGTACTTAATTTATTCTTGTTTTGACAGAACTTTGGTCCCTGGAACTTAAACTAACAAAGATAGAACTTTTTTAAAACTTTAGACGGGACTTAAACTTGAAACCTTAAAACAGAATCAATGTTGATTTATCGTTAGATTTTATTTGTAGCCACTAGAATTTTGACATTTAACTACAGTCATATTCAATGCATAACATTTTGAAATCAGTAGCTGCAAAATGTTATAATCTGCAAAAAAGAGAATATTTTCATTTGCATTTTGATAAAGAAACGTCGTTAAATTAAATACGTCAATTTTGTGGCTAGAAACTAAAAGTACTTCAAAGACTAATTACAAGCAAATAGAACTCATATAAAAACATTGATTTTGCCCATGCCTTTGTTTAGTGATATTTATAGGTTATTTTCTTGCAAGAATTAGTTATTGATATCCTTATGGACCTCTCCAAGTCCTACATTTTTATAATTACCCAAAGTCCCAATGGTTATTGATCATATACAATTTTAAGGAAATCATATTGTTACTATAAGAAGCATCTGTCCACTAATTTTGTGAGTTTTAACTTTTTTGGTGCATAATATTGTCAGATTGTAAATTTATTCTACATTGCTTGTAGTTATTGGGTCGTTATACTGTTTATATGTGGATTGAGTCCCTATTCCTTTTGAGTTAGCTTTTGAGGATAAATTCTATCCAAGTTTATTTAACATGAGATCAAAGTTAGATTTTGTTAGCGATGGTTGATTTGGACTCTAACCCATTTGCATGATACATTAGGCATGAGAAAGGATATTAGATTGTGAATCTGTTCCACACACTAGTAGAAATTGTGGATTGCACAACGGTTAAAAACCATCATGGTAGCATTCCATGACGATTAGAAAATCATCGTGGAATGGACAAAAAAAAGGGAAAAATAAGGGGTTTTAGCTGCAATTCCATGGACATTACATGACGATTTCCAGTAAAAACCATCGTGTAATGTCAACCTTCTACGATTGTTTCCAGTGGAAATCGTCGTAGAAGATGGGCTTTCCACAACAGTTTGCAAAGAAAACTGTTGTGGATGATTGACTGAAAAGACAAAAAAATTTTCATTTTTTTTCCGTGATTTCCCACAGGTGGCCTATTGCACGCGTTATAAAATACACAACCCAAAATGAAATTAACGAAACAACAACTACATTACATTTTAAATGTGCACAATACAAGTACAGTACATTAAGTTATAAGTTTATAGTCGATATTAAATGAACTACATTACAAAACTTGTCCAATCCCCCTTAACTAAATCCACGTCATAACTGGTAAATAAATAACAAAGACAAGAATAAAGGAGAACTCATTACTTTTCCTTACGTTCTTTTGCTAATGAGGCAGACTTCAATAACTTGTCTATCAAACTTTTCCTCTTCAAAACCTATCACATTATCAAACTAAATCACAAAATTAAATCCTTAATAACAAAGTTGATTCAAGCGAGATCAAAAGTTACAACAATAAAAAATAATAAATAAATTTGATTTTAGCTTTTACACTAAATCCACATGGGTTGAGATAATACATTATTCTATAGAATATATCCTTCCACAATAAAAGGATGAAGAATGTATTTTAAATAATTAATAATTCAGAACTTATCTGCTCGTGATAATTCTCCTCAAATTTACTTATCTCAATAATGAACTTCTGCAAAAATAAAATAAACAAATTTCAATCCTCAGCAATTAACTTTGAAGGAAAGAAATATGGTACATAGTTCTAAGGTATTAATAAAATTAATCTAAAATTTAATTTACTTGAAAAGCAGATGTTCTAAAATCAATTATTATTTTTCTATTATGATTTTAATTTTTTGGATTAACAGTCTTAAGGTGTTTCCTTTAGTATTCTAACGAGTTTAATACCCATGCGATGCACGGGAAATGAAGAAAAAAATAAATAAATAACTGAATATTATATGATAAAAACAATTGGTTAAGATAAATATTATAATTATAATCAATATAATTATTCTTAAGATTTCTCCTAACAATTAAAATGACAATAGTACTAACAATAATAAAAATGAAAACAAAAGCAAAAAGAAAAAAAAAATCTTCTGTGGTTATACTCATTTAAAGAAAAAAATTAAAACAAAAATAAAGCAAAAAAAAAAAAAGAACAAAAATCTTTAAATTCAAAAGAATCGGAAAAAACTAACCCTAACAAAAACATTATAATAAAATAAAATATATAACTCATTTTCTTCTTTTTTTACTGTTTTAAAAAAATAAAAATTTTTTTTATCAGGTTATATACATGCAAAAACTAAAAAAAATGATTTTTAAAATATAAAACAAAACAAACAAAAAAGAAAAAAAAAATTGCATGTAGAATCCTTAAAAAAAGGGTTTTTAAAAAATAGAACAAAAGAAACAAAAAAGACACAAAAAAAAATCTGATATAAAGATAAAATTTTAAAGTAAAAAATTGTGTAAAAAAAAAAAAAGGCAAAATAAGAAAAAACACAATACAACAATAAATCAAAATCTAATGTCTAAAATTTAGCATAAAAAAAGGCAAAATATATGAGGACAAAACCGTCCTTTCACTATAGATAAGCCAAAATCAGTACATAAAATAGAGGCAAAATCGACAGTTTAATGTAGAAAAAACAGTTATTGTGCATTACTGTAGAAAAAAAGAACTGTATAGCAAAAGCAACAAAAATAAAAAAATAAAAAAACAAAAATCACTGTTTATTAAACAGTGAAATATTATATCTTTTTACTGTAGCAAAGCAGCAAAAATTAAAAAAAAAAACTGTAACAAAGCAACGAAAATTTAAAAAAAAAAATTATTTACTGAGTAGTAAAGCAAAGTAACAAAAGTAAAAAAAAAAATATAACAAGGCACCAAAAGTAAAAAAAAAAAAAAAAAAAAACACAACAACAACAAAAGTAAAAAAGGAAAAAAAAAAAAAAAACAACACAGCCAACGAAAAAAAAAAATAAAGAAAAAAAATGCAGCAGCCAACGTAAGTAAGTAAAAAAAAAAAACGTGAGCCAACGTAAAAAAAAAAGTAAAGAAAAAAAGAAAAAAAAAAAGCAACAGCAAACATTAAAAAAAAAAAAAACTACTGTTCATTGAACAGTGCATGAACAGTATTTTTACTGTTCATACACAGTGAATGGCACTGCTGAGGGGACAGCGGCAGAGAGTGTTAGGGAGGGATAAAATTGGTATTTTACTGTGCAAATCCAAAAGAAAGAAGAAAACATAAGGGCAAAATCGTAATTTCACTGTGCAACACTGTAGCTAACCCGTGAAAACAAAGAGAAAAGAAGGAAAAAACACTATTGAATACTGTATAAAAAACAGTAAAATGACCTTCTCTTTTAGTATATAGTATATAATTTCAACAAGAATATATTTAGATTAGGATCTCTATTCAGTGTTTTCTCTCATCCAACTGTGTAGGAACCAAATGGAGTTTTTGAGTATTTCAAGCAGAACTTGTGTTTTGCTAGATGAAAAAGAAATGTCTAGAGATGCTGTCGAACTAAAGGAAGGGAAACATTGACAATCTTCAAATGTAAGGAGTGAAAATTAAGTAGCACGAAAACTACTGAAGGCGGTTTGGCAATCCTGAATAGATGAGTTAGAAATTTTCTCTCATCTCTTGCCAAATAAATAAATAACAAAAACATGATTAGGAAGTCGGGTTGTAATGTCAAAATAAGTAAAACCTTCCTTCTCATTAACCAAAATTAATTGCTAATCATTTATTATGTCAATGCTCTACAGAGAAACAAAAACAAAATCATGGTATGCAAAGGGAATGTAAGCAATCTAATTCCACCTGAAGTATCTAATCCCTTCAATCTTTACCCAAGGGTCCAAAGCTATTAGGAGGCCATACCTAATAACCAAAAAAAAAAAATAAAAGTATGAAATGTCCAATTGTGCTGCACTGGATAAGACAGAAATGGAAATTAGAAGGAACCAAATTAATGTAGCATTGTAGTCATAGTACAAAAATAGTGTCAAAATCCGAACAGTCTTCCAACAGTGATTCTATTTGTGTTTGATAACATAAAGAAAAGAAACAACTTCTAACAACTATGAATAGAAGAAACATAAAACTACTTGACAACAGGAACCCTTTTCTTTCCTTCAAAACCATAAAGAATGTTTTATGCAAAAAATCTCACATACCCACATTGTAAATTGAAAAAATCCAACTTCAAATTCTAAAATTAAAAAAAAAAAATTATAAAACAACTGAAATAAAAGTTAAAAAAAAAAAAAAAAAAGGAAAGTAAGATGAATACAAACCTTGATAGAGTCCCACGGCCACGACGCGGAAGATGGCGGTGGCGGCTTGGATGGTGGAGCGAGAGAGAGCGAAAAGGCGAGGATGGCGGTGGCGGCTTCGATGGTGGAGAGAGAGAGAGCAACATGGCGTTGGAGCGGCGAAAGAGAAAGAAAGAAAGAAAGGAGAGATTTGAGGGTGGTGGTGGGGGCTTTGATAAAGAGGGGGAGAGAGAGAGGGTGTGGTGACTGCTATGGTTTGTTGGGGTGAGAAAGAGAGAGAAAGATCTAGGCAAAGGGGAGGGTGGATTTGAAGGGCTCAGGCGCGTTGTTTAAAAGAAAAAAACCAAAAAAAAAAGAAAATACAATAGTTTTGTCTAAAACCGTTGTAGAAAATGAGTGATTTAACGACGGTTTCTTATCAAGGATTTTTATAGATTTCCCCTGTTAAGGATTTTTATAAATTTTGTTGGCACTTTTGTTCCATATCAGACTAAAATAGGAATATTGACTCCGTTCAAAAATGAAAATTTATTAGCTGGGGAAACTTATAGAAAAGTTCTGTTAGGAAATCTCTGTATTCTAGAAATCTCAGTTAATAAACAGTTTTAATATCAACTTTTGAGTACCAATTTATATAGCATATGAGTTGTCATCTTTTATTGATATTTGTTTAAAGTATTATCATATCAATTGATTATATCTATCAAATAAAATATAATATGTGAATTAATATTTAAAAAATTAGATTAGAATCGGTGTCTCATGTATAAATACACTGCATGCTAGTTGGAACATAGAACATTATATGGTTGGCAATCAGGATTAAAAATAAATAAATAAAAGGTGGAATGCATTCAAAGAAAAAAAATCACGAAAACTAGTTACTTTGGTAGGTGCATTATCGGATGTGATCGTTCCTATATATTTACATATGTTTGTTTGTGTGTATTAAATATTATACGCTTAAATGAAATGTTTGTCTGTTTGTATTAAAACCTTTGGCCTGTCTCCACTATTATGTCGATCTCACAATATTGTTTTAGTAAATTAAGTTTTAGTAAATTAAGCTCCTGTTTGGATTATAATAGGTTTGAAACGTAAAATTCAAAAGATATATTCATTAAAAAAAACATTGTAGAAAACTTTTTAAGTAGGGCAAAAAAAGAATCCAGACAAAGTGTTAAACAAGTTATATAAGACACCCTTTGCATATAGTTTCTCAGAAGATCGAATCATGGTGATAAGTCTGACGTCAAAACTTGCGGTCCTGAGAAAAATTTTCAAAGATTTAATTTCTTTGTTACAACGTCCTGCCACCAACTTGGGGAAATTAATTAAGCCTTTGAATATTATTTCAAAGTCTCTTTGCATGACTGAAAAAAAGTAATCTATTTAATAGGATGCCATGTTTGGGAATCAATTGCAGTTGGCCAAAACAAAGAAATTATCCACTTGGCTCTCACTTGTACTCTAATTTCTGTTTTCGACTCTGAAGAACTACCGTGTCCATCCAACTACAAGTCAGTCAATAAAATAAAGACTACCATATATTGACGCGAATATATAGAATTGACTACTCGTTTCGTTGTGTCATCGTTTTATTTTACGCTTTGTTTGGTATGATGGAAAATAAGAAGGAAGGAAGTGGGTGGAGAGAAAGTTTAATGGAAAATGAAATGTGTTTGTTTGGTAGGAAGGAAGAAAGGACAGAGAGGCAAAAGTGGTGGAAAAAAATCTAGTGGGGCCCACCAAATTTCGTCTCTCCAATATTGGATGGAAAACAAAAATCCACTATATGTTAATTAAAATTACAATTTTGTCTCTATTTTTAAATTAAAATAATACAAATAAGTAGAGAGAATAGTAATTGTACAACTTTTTTATTTCCTTCATTTCTATCAAACAACCTAAAGAAAAACTAAAATCTTTTCTCCCATCTTATTATCTTTCACTTCCATTTTTCCTTTCCCTCTCATTTTCTTTCCTTCCTACCAAACATGGCTTTACTGTATACTAGAACTCATGAAAAAAGAGATAATCTATAGACTATCCGTGTATCTAAAGGTGACAGTTCACAGCCGATCATACTCGTTTCAACTTATTTATTAATCGTGTAAGAAAATATCAACCTGAACACGACTTGTTTATTAAACATATCATAATACGGCTCCTTTACTAAACGCGTTAATTATCGAACTAATTAACACGCTATTGACTCATTCCCATTCACAGTCCACCTAACCTCACTAACTTATTATCGTGTCATGATCAGAATTGTCACGTTACGTGCATCGACTTCCAAAGAAATATTAGAACATCAACTTATTGCTTTTTCATGATCAACGAGGGACTAGGATAGATATGGTTCTTTGAATGAAATTTAAAATTTAGAACTTACGCTATCAATTGACGTGGAAAGAAATTATTATGCTTAAGTAATTTTGAAGGAAAGAATGGCTTTAATGTCAGAGGAAAATTCATTCGGTTAGCTCAGCGGAAAGGGAAAGGAAAAAGGGAAATTACCATGTAATTTCCCACGTAGCATTCCACGAATTGAGAGTAATTATTTAAGAAATGAAAGAGGAAAAGAATATAACATATGCACTTCTTAAGTAATTGCATGTTGCTTACATCCAGATAGGTACTTAACGAGTAATATCGGAACGAAGAAGAGTGTTTAAGGCATTATTCGCAGGGCTTTACTTTTCATTCTTTCTTTCTTCTTCTTCTCTCTTTTTTTTTTTTTTTTTTTTTTTTTTTTTTTTTTTCCTTTTCTTTTTTGGTTTATTTTTTACTTTTACCCTGAATCCATATCATATAACAGACATTAGCGTAAAGGAACTACAAAAAGAATACGAATTTACAGTTGTAAAGAGTGGGAATAGCAAAAAAGAAGCTAGGTAATAAAAATTAAAAAAAAAAAGTCGTAATAAACGTTTCTAATGATGTTGTCGTCGTTAAGGTGTACATATAAGTAGCAATGGCCAAATGAGATTCATGATTAGAAGACGCAAACACTTTTTTTTTTTTTTTTTTTAAACTTGAGATAAGGAGATTCGAACTATTTATCTTATGACAAGAGCGGATATAAAAATTAACACTAATTTATACACGCAACCACCACAATTAAGGAAACGACATAAATACGAAACGTAAAATTGCCTCCTCCTCAAAAAAATACACACATGTATATATACTCCCACGTATACATGCTTTTAATCGCATTGACAAGTGTTTACTTTCCCCAAGCCTTGAGAAAGTTGTGAGAACACTCCCTCAAAGTAGACAAGCTTATTCACATTTCGACCCTAATATAATTGAATGTTCTCGCATGCAATGTAAATAATATTTAAAACTAGAGAGGGCTACATTTTCCACTGCCAAAGATTTTTCCAATAGATTTTTCTTTGGCACTCTTTTCCATAATCGGGCCATACTATGAATATTGACATTTCCAAAATTGGAATATTTATCCACTGGAAAACTTCTAGGAAAGTTCGCGTTTATTATTTCTGCCTTGAAATCTCTCGGACGTTTGACTAAAACGGAGAAATCGAGATGTTTGGGCTACAAGAAAAACCAAATATTAAGGAAGTGATTTAGATATCAATTTCAAAAAGAAAAAAAGAAAATTCACTGGTTGGGCTATTTATATTTCCACATTGAAGCTCCATAGTTCTTCCAAGTCCTTTACAGGTTAAGTCAAGTCAATGAAGACTCGTAATATTGGCCGCGAATTTGTTATTATTTACTACAAAATCGCTATGTAATTATTCATAAATTTCAAATAAAACAGATATATATATATATATATATATATATGTGTGTGGGTGTGTATGAGTGTATATATGTATAAATACATATATGTGGACTCTCCGTGTATCGTCATTGGAAAGTATGACAGCACATATGCCTTGCTTTTATGCTCGGACAGGTGTTGATGCTACTGATATGCCAGAGGGTCTAACTTTAAATTAGTTGATTTTTTAATCAAATTAATTGGAGAAACTATCTGTAAAACACAAAATAAAAAATAAAAAATTACGCTTTCAATTGACTTCGAAAGAAAACTACGCTAAATAATAATAGGCAAAGAAAAAGATGGCTTGTGCGTGCAAAAGAAATTCATTCCGTTTAGATGAAGGGAAATTCCAGTGTAACTGCCGCATGACCTTCCACGAATAATTGAGAGCATTTATTTAAATTTTAAAATTATTAAAAAAAAAAAAAAAAAAAAAAAAAAAAGGGAAAGAATTTAACAAACGCACTTCTGAGGAGTTCATTTTTTTTGGGGGGGGGGGGGGGGGGGTAATCTACAGATTCATATCGAAAAAGGTATTTAACGTGTAATTTTTGAACGACGAAGAGAATACACCAAATATTATAAAAGATGAAACTGGTTTAACGCATTATACTTTACGTCTTTCTATTTTTTGTTGTTTTATTTTTCAAACATCTCTTTCCGGGTAAGCATTTTTTTTTTTTTTTTTTAAATCGTAACAAGTAGCAATGGCCAAATGAGTTTCATGATTTTTCTTTTTTGTGTTGCGGTTAATACGCTTCCAAACGCGAAAATAAAGAGCAATATTCAGAGTAGAAGACTTCGAGAAAAGCGCAGAAGGAATGACTCCATTAGAGAAACTGCATAAACATGAAACCAAACATTGCTTTCTCCCCCAACAAATACACATGCACACATACACACACCCGTATGCGAATCCCCCAACAAATACACATATATATATACATAAATATCTATGTATTATGGATGTTTTTAACCCATTGACAAGTGTATACTTTGCCCTTGTTATCATACCATATGTCGCAGGCCCGTTAAACGGGGCAACACACGTCGTAGTTACATGAAAGTGGAAAATAAAAAAGGTTTTCGGAAAGTAAGGGAAAAAGATATCAGAAGAAAGAGTGAAAGTTTTTAGTTACTTTTTTTTTGTTTGTTATTTAATAATCTCATATTTTCAAAAGAAAAATATTATGAATACTAATTCTAATTTATATATGACATACCACTTACAATTATTTTGTTTATATAAATATAAATGTTTAAAATATTATCATATCAAATGAAAATATAACAGACGCGTAGATATTATGACGTCATTACTTATTACCAACAATAACCGCATTTTACTCGGGGAAAGAAGCTGCAAGGTACTTTCTCAGCTCCTTCTATCAGATTTCATACGTTATGCGTTGAGGAGAAAGTATATAAAGAGAAAACCTAATCTCATCTTCCACACTTCTGTTCTTAATCTGTTGAAGCGCACTAAAAAACTGAGCCCTATTTTTATTTTATTTTATTTTATTTTATTTTTGTGTGTATCACTGTTCTATTGAATTTGCTTTGTTTGATCTTCCTCTCATAAGCAGACCATGTCTCTGTGGCCTCAAAAAGCGTTGCTGAAAGAAACAGCCTTGCACGTCGAGAAAGACTGCTTGGAATACAAACCGAGGTCCCCGAAAAGCCGATGGAGGTTGGCTCTCGCCGTCATATCCTTCATCAGGGCCAGTCTGCCCATGAAAGCTCTCATGAAAAATGCAGGACTTCTCCGCTCGCTCTCCTACGTCACTCTCAACATCGATAACGAGCCTCCGCCTTTTCTCGACATCGATCCCAAGTCTCTCGGTGACATGGTGAGGGAAAAGAAGCATGAAACTTTGGCTCGAATCCGAGGGGTCAGAGGCTTGGCTGAGATTCTTGAGAGTGATGTCAAGAGTGGTATTGGCAGTACTTCTGAAGTTGATCTTATTCGTAGAAGGAAGGTTTTTGGTGCTAATGAATACGAAAAACTGCCTTCTAAGAACTTCCTAAGTTTTGTGTTTGATGCTTTTAAGGATACTGTTATTATGATCCTCTTGGCATGTGCAGTTCTCTCTCTAGGGTTTGGTATCAAACAACATGGGTGGAAAGATGGCTGGTTCGATGGCGGAAGTATCATTCTCGCTGTCTTTCTCGTTGTTGTTGTCTCTGCCGTCACCAATTTTAAGCAGTCGAGGCAGTTCACGAAGCTCTCCGAGAAGAGTAGTGACATTAAGGTGGAAGTTGTGAGAGATGGAAGGCGTCAACCTGTGTCCATCTTTGACATTGTCGTGGGCGATGTCGTGTGCTTGAAGATCGGGGATCAGATTCCGGCAGACGGGGCGTTCTTGGAAGGACATTCTCTCAAGGCGGATGAATCAAGCATGACCGGAGAAAGCGATCATGTTGAGATCAACGGCAAGAAGAATCCCTTTTTGTTGTCTGGGACAAAGGTGACGGAAGGGTTTGGTTTCATGATCGTCACTTCCGTGGGGATGAACATGGCGTGGGGCGAGATGATGAGCTCGATAAGCCGTGACTTGGATGAAGAGACGCCACTGCAAGCTCGGCTCCAGAAGTTGACTTCTTTTATTGGGTATGTTGGTCTGTCCGTGGCTGCTCTTGTTCTTGTTGTTATGATGGTCCGTTATTTCACAGGAAACACCACTAATGACATGGGAGAGAGGGAATTTTACGGTGGAAAGACGAGGTTCAACGATGTGATGAATGCTGTTGTCGGCATTGTGACTGCGGCTGTGTCGATCGTGGTGGTGGCGATTCCTGAAGGCCTTCCACTTGCTGTTACGCTGACTTTGGCCTTTTCAATGAAGAAGATGATGAAGGACAATGCAATGGTTAGGAAGCTCTCTGCTTGCGAGACAATGGGGTCAGCCACAACAATCTGCACAGACAAAACCGGAACTCTTACGTTGAACGAGATGAAGGTTACGGAGATCTGGCTAAGTGGCGAAGAGTCAACGAGTTGTAAACAGGAAATGGCATCGAATATGTCTCCGATTGTTCTCCATTTACTGCGAGAAGGCGTAGGTTTGAACACCACCGGCAATGTTTATAAGCGGAGTTCTCTGTCTGTTCCCGAGATTTCCGGCAGCCCTACTGAGAAAGCGATACTTTCTTGGGCCGTTTTTGGCTTGGGATTGGATATCGAAGAGGTGAAGCAAAAATGGAAGACTATCCACGTGGAGGCGTTCAATTCAGAGAAAAAGAGGAGTGGGTTTTGATCAGGAGAAACCACGAGAAGACTATCCACAGCCACTGGAAAGGAGCTGCCGAGATGGTACTCGCCAGGTGCTCGAATTATCACGACAAAGATGGAACTATCAGAGCCATGAATGACAAAGAAAGAAAGTGCATCGAAACAGTTATCCAGACCATGGCTGCTAAAAGCTTGAGGTGTATTGCCTTTGCCCATAAAAAGCTTGAAGAAGACAATGGTCAGGTTCATGAGAAGCTTGAAGAAAGTGGACTTACCTTACTGGGTCTAGTAGGCTTAAAGGATCCATGTCGGCCGGGAGTTAGAGAAGCCGTAGACACCTGCACTGCTGCCGGTGTAAGAATCAAGATGGTTACTGGAGACAACATGCACACAGCAAGAGCTATAGCGATCGAATGTGGGATTCTAAAGCCCGGAGATGACCTGGAGAGCAATGAAGCTGTGGTCGAAGGCATTCAGTTCAGGAATTACTCGCCCGAAGAGCGAGCAGAGAAAGTTGACAGAATCCGAGTGATGGCTAGATCATCCCCATTCGACAAGCTCCTGATGGTGCAGTGCTTGAAGCAAAAGGGTCACGTAGTGGCAGTCACTGGGGATGGAACGAATGATGCGCCGGCTCTGAAGGAAGCGGATATTGGGCTTTCAATGGGGATCCAAGGCACAGAAGTGGCAAAGGAGAGCTCGGACATTGTGATCTTAGATGATAACTTCTCGTCAGTGGTGACAGTCCTGAGATGGGGTAGGTGTGTGTACAACAACATTCAGAAGTTCATCCAGTTTCAGCTCACCGTGAATGTCGCTGCTCTCGTCATCAACTTCATTGCGTCTGTGTCCTCCGGTAAAGTCCCGTTGACGGCTGTCCAGCTTCTGTGGGTGAACCTCATAATGGACACGTTGGCAGCTTTAGCATTGGCCACTGAGCAACCCACTAATGAACTGATGGAGAAGCCGCCGGTGGGTCGAACTGCGCCACTTATAACCAGAGTCATGTGGCGAAACCTCCTCGCACACGCCTTGTTCCAGGTGACTGTCTTGCTGACTCTACAATTCAAGGGGAGATCCATATTTGGCGTGGATGAGAAGGTCAAGAACACAATCATATTCAACACTTTTGTTTTCTGCCAAGTCTTTAACGAGTTCAACGCGAGGAAACTGGAGGAGAAGAACATGTTCAAGGGGATCCTTAAGAACAAGCTGTTTTTAGCAATAATTGCAATTACCATTGTTCTACAAATGGTGATGGTGGAGTTTCTGAAGAAGTTTGCCCAGACCGTGAGGCTTGATTGGGGACAATGGTGTGCCTGCATTGGCATTGCGGCTTTGTCTTGGCCGATTGGTTGGCTCGTCAAGTGCATTCCGATTCCAGGGAACAAAACGTGACTCTGATGATCGAACTTCTGCACAGCATAAGACATGACAAGAATCAGCAGGCTTTTTTTTTTTTTTTTTTTTACCATGTTTTTCCAGTAAGTACTTTGTTTTAGTAGCTAATGCTTTTATACTTGTTAGAAAGCTTTTAGTACCTAAAGCTTTCATCCTTGTTATTTCTCAAGTCAATTGTGTCAAGGCGTTGTTCATAGTAATTTGATAAAGAAATGAAGCACTATTTTCATACACATGCAACTCTTGTCTTTTGAGTTACTTTTATATACTATTCTAAAGCATGTGCTATGCACATGTTGGACTAATTGGAGAAAATTTATCTACGTAGAGGAAAATTAAAATAATAAGTTAAAAAAATGGAACCACAAAATTAAAATAAAAAAAACAAAGGACCTGAAGGAAAAAAAAAAAAGATAGGCATGAAAAAAAAATACGAAAAAGATAAAAAGGACTAAAATGAAAAAAATTGACCAATACAAAAAAAGGACTAAATTACAAAAAAAAAAAAAAAGGGCCGAAAACAAAAAAAAATCAAAAAGAAAATTGAAGGACCAGAAGTTAAATATGAAACAATTTCATCCAAAATGGTTGTCTAAAGCATGTGCTATGCATATATTGGACATATTTGAGAAAATTTATCTACAAAGGGGAAAATTAAAATAATAAGTTTAAAAATAGACCATAAAATTTAAAAAAAAAAAAAACAAAGGACCTAAAAATAAAAAAAGAGAGGCATGAAAAAAATACAAAAAGGATAAAAAGACTAAAATAAAAAAAGAAATTGACCAATAACAAAAAGGACTAATCTGGAAAGATAAAATAAAATTGGACTAAGAACCAAAAAAAAAAGATTGAAGGACCAAAAGTTAAATACGAAATATTTTCATCCAAAACAAACTGTTTTGGACGAAAACTCACTTAAACAGTAACAAAGATTGGGCTTTATATATATCGTATAGATGTACAGGGGGGTTTGCAAGAATGCCTTAAATTTGGCACCTCCTAATAATTTTGCCATCCATAAGAATAAAATTGATAATTTACAATTTTATAATATTTAATTAAATAAAATTAAAAAATAGTAAATAAACAAAAATACCCATATCTCTTTATTTTCCTTTCTTTTTATTTATTGGAATATTTTTTTTTATATATCTCCGACTCCGTTAATCGGCCGATCGCCAATCGGTCTCCGGTTGTCGGTCTCTGGTCGTTGGAAAATTTTTTTTTCATATTTCAAGAAAGATGACTGGGTGTATCTGCTCTGCTCACTGGTCGATGGGATTTTTTTTTTTTTTTCATATTTCAACAAAGATGATCAGATGTATCTGACTTTGGCCATCGGCATCAATGTTGGTTGTTGGAGAGATTCTATTAGAATCCAAAATGGATTCTAACAAAATATATAATTTTTGGATTTCAACAAAAATGATCGGACATATCTAGCTTCGATAGTTAGAGAGATTCTGTTAGAATCCAAAATAGATTCTAAAATGGTTTCGGTAGAATGCAAAACAGGCAAAATTGATTCCAATAAAATGCAAAACAGTTGGATTCTGATAGAATGCAAAACGAATTCTATCAAAATACAAATTGGATTCTACTAGAATCCAAGAAGGCAAAACACATTCTAATATCTACCATAATCCACCAAGGCAAAATGCATTCTGATAGAAAGCAAAACAGAGTATGATAAAATCCAAAACGGATTCTCTTAAAATCCGAAAAGGCAAAATGGATTAAGTTAGAATGCAAAACAAGCAAAATAGATTTTGATAGAATGCAAAACAGTCGGATTCTGATAAAATGCAAAACGGATTTTATCAGAATGCAAAATAGATTCTACTAGAATCCAAGAAGGCAAAACGCATTCTAATAAAATCCAAAATCCAAAACGGATTCTGTTCGAATTCAAAACGAATTCTCATAGTTTTTTTTTTCGCCTATCCGGTTGAAATACAAAATCATTAACGATTTTATTTTCACCCTACAATACAAAAAATTTTCTCGGCAAACAAACAAAAGCAAGAAAACAGACAAACAAATCGCCAAAAACTAAACCAACCCAGCAAAAATAAATTTTCTCGACAAACAAACCACCGAAAACAAGAAAATCATTCACAAGAAAAATAACACATGCTTCCAATGGATTCTATCAAAATGTGCAAGTACTTTTCCAAAGTTCACAACACTAAAATCATTAAATTTATTGTTCCTGTTATTACACTTGGTTCTGTATTAAAAAAATGGTTTGTACCTGGTTGGCATCTTGATTGGATTGTGATCAATAATCCAAATAGAATCCTTAAAAAACTAGGGTCCTCTTTCTCTTTAAATCTCTCTGACTTTATATGTAATTACATATATGTAGAAATCCGGATGTTCAAGATCTCCGACAAGGGGATTTTTCCGTCACCCAATACTACAACCTTCTTACCCGTCATTGGCAGCGTTTGGACGTATTTGAAGACCATCAATGGGGCTGTGCAGGAGATGCTCTCAAATACCGAGAGATTGTTGAGAAGAAAAGAATTTTTAAATTCTTGATGGGACTCAATAAAAATCTCGATGAGGTTCGAGGGCGCATACTAGGCATGAAACCATTGCCGAATATTAGGGAGGCTTTTTCTGAGGTTCGCCGAGAAGAAAGTCGGAAGAAAGTGATGATGGGAGAACTTCCTGCTGCTGCTGCTATCACCGAAAATTCAGCCCTAGCTGCTCGAGGAGTCCAGCCCAACAATAGTGACAACCGGCAGAAGAAAAGACCATGGTGTGATCATTGCCGGAAACTAGGCCACACACGAGACAACTGCTGGAAAATCCATGGGAAGCCGGCTGATTGGAAGCCATCAAGGTCTGCAAATGCTGATTACAAGCCGTCCCCTGACAAAGAAAGCTGTGGGAACCATGTCTCCATTGATGAAGAGAGCTCAACAACCAACTCCAGTCCGTTCAGCAAGGATCAACTAGAAGCCCTGCAGAGGATGTTTTCTCAACAAAACTCGGTCAGCAATACAATTGGAACCGGAAGTTTGGCGCACAAAGGTAATTACTTGAATGCTCTCACTGTAAAATCTGAAAGGACAGGTCCATGGATTGTAGACTCGGGTGCGTCTGATCATATGACTGGAGATGCCTCCCTATTTCGCACCTACAATCCGAGCCGAGAAAATCTTACAGTGAAAATAGCTGACGGATCTTTATCTAAAGTGGCTGGAACAGATTCTATTGCTCTTACAAAGGACCTAATCATTACATCTGTTCTTCATGTTCCTAATTTGGATTGCAACCTATTATCAGTTAGCAAACTTACCCAAGAGTATAATTGTATTGCTAAATTTTCTTCGGGTATGTGTGAATTTCAGGATTTGGATTCGGGGAGGACGATTGGCAATGCTAAGGTGTGCTCGGAACTCTTTCTTCTGAAGGTTGATGAAGCTCCTAGAAGACAAACCCATAATGCAGTGTGTGTTGAGTCAAATAGTAAGTCCAATAAAAGTCAAGTTTCGTTTGAAAATTTCAATAAAGATAGTGTAATCATGTTATGGCACTATCGTCTAGGTCATCCAAATTTTGTGTACCTTCAAAAATTGATTCCATCGTTATTCAATAATAAAAATTCGAAAAATTTCCAATGTGAAGTGTGTCAACTTTCAAAGCATGTTCGGAATTCTTATCACAGTCTACCTTATAAGGCATCTCATCCTTTTTCAATGATCCATAGTGATGTATGGGGACCATCCAGGACAAAAAATGTTATGGGCACTAGGTGGTTTGTATCTTTTGTAGATGACCATTCTAGGATCACATGGGTGTTTCTTATGAGAGAAAAATCAGAAGTCGGCCAAATTTTTAGAAATTTTAACACTATGATTCAAACTCAATTTCAAACAAAAATACAAGTGTTAAAAACCGACAATGCAAAAGAATATTTTGAGTCAATTCTGGGGGGTTATCTTGAGAGTCAAGGGATTGTACATCAGAGTTCCTGTATCGACACACCCCAACAAAATGGGATTGCAGAACGAAAGAATAGACACCTTCTAGAAGCTGTCCGGTCTCTCATGTTCCCAAATTTTTCTGGGGAGAAGCAGTCTTAACAGCCACCTATCTAATAAATAGGATGCCTTCTCGAGTCCTACACTTCCAAACACCAAGTCAAGTTTTCTCTCACTCATTTCCCAATAACCGTATCCTCTCCACTCTACCAATGAAAGTCTTCGATTGTACTGTGTTCGTCCATATACATGCCCAACATAGAGGTAAACTTGATTTAAAAGCTCACAAGTGCATATTCGTCGGGTACTCCTCAAATCAAAAAGGGTATAAATGTTATTCTCCAACCACAAGAAAATTCTACAACTCCATGGATGTTTCCTTCTTCGAAACCAAACCCTATTACAAATCTGATATTCAGGGGGAGAACTTTACTCAAGAATATCAGCTTTGGAATAGTGAGATATTGGATTCATCCAGTCCTTCCATCCCCTCTAATCCAAGGTCGGTAGAGTCATCCAGTCAAAATCCTACTCCTATCATTCCAATTGAGTCCGAGTCTTGTGTTATCCAGCTTGTCATCCAAACATCCATTCCGCAAACACAAACTGCAGATTCCACTGAGTTACGTGTCTATTCTAGGAGAAATAAAACTCAAGAAGGAACGGAAACGCAGGCACCTGATCAGAACCATGAATCCAATCTAAATCTGGAACCTCAAAATTCACCAGGTAACACTAGTCCCATTGATGATTCTGCTCTTGTCAATGTATCTGTTGATGATAGACCTATTGCCATAAGGAAAGGAAAAAGGTCATGCACTGATCATCCCATTTACAACTTTATCTCATATAGAGGACTATCACCGTGTTACCATACGTTTGTTAGCAGTCTTGACAAAGTACAGGTTCCGAGTTCAATACATGAAGCCCTTAGAGTACCTGAGTGGAAGGCAGCTGTCTGGGAAGAAATCAATGCTCTAGAGAAGAATGGGACTTGGACTATATCTGAGCTACCATCGAGAAAGCGTCCTGTGGGATGCAAGTGGATTTTCACCGTCAAACACAATGCAGATGGAAGTGTCAATAGGTTTAAAGCACGGCTTGTAGCTAAGGGATTCACACAGTCTTACGGAATTGATTACCAAGAGACCTTTGCCCTGGTAGCAAAACTCAATACAGTTCGGGTGTTACTCTCACTTGCCTCCAATCTAGACTGGCCATTATATCAGCTGGATGTGAAGAATGCGTTTCTCAATAAGGATTTGGAGGAAGAAGTCTACATGGAGATACCTCCGGGCATGGAGAATCAAGCCACCATCAACAAGGTTTGCAAACTCAGGAAATCTTTATATGGGCTCAAGCAATCACCAAGTGCATGGTTCGATAGATTCACCAGAGCAGTTAAGAAAGTTGGGTATATCCAGTGTCAAGCGGATCACACGATGTTTGTCAAGCACTCATCGACTGGAAGAAAGGCAATCCTTATTGTGTATGTCGACGACATCATTCTGACAGGAGATCACGATGAAGAAATACTTCAACTTAAACGCTTTCTTGCCAAGGAATTTGAGATCAAAGACCTAGGCAATCTCAAGTACTTTCTTGGTATGGAGGTAGCACGGTCGAAGAGAGGAATTGTGGTGTCTCAGCGGAAGTACGTGTTAGACCTGTTGAAGGAAACAGGTATGCTTGGGTGCAAACCAGCAGACACTCCAATGGATTCCAATTCGAAGCTCGGAAATGACGACAACAGTGGACCAGTTGACAAAGGGAGGTATCAAAGACTGGTTGGCAAACTCATTTATTTGTCACATACTAGGCCTGACATAAGCTTTGCAGTCAGTGTAGTAAGCCAATTCATGAACAACCCATCGGAGGAACACATGGAGGCAGTCTACATGATCTTGAGGTATCTGAAGATGACACCAGGCCGAGGATTGTTCTTCAAAAAGACAGAGGAAAAGGGGATTGAAATATTCACTGATGCAGACTGGGCTGGCTCTGTAATGGACAGACGATCTACTTCGGGTTATTGCACGTATGTCTGGGGTAATCTAGTTACATGGAGGAGTAAAAAGCAATCAGTTGTGTCTCGAAGCAGCGCGGAAGCAGAATTTAGAGCACTATCGCTTGGTATTTGTGAAGGGATATGGCTGAAACGGGTACTCTATGAGCTAAGGATTCCAGTTGAAGGTTCCATGAAGATGTTCTGTGACAATCAGTCCACGATCAGCATAGCAAAGAATCCGATGCATCATGACAGGACAAAGCATGTAGAGATTGATAGACACTTTGTCAAGGAGAAGATAGAAGCAGGCATCATATCACTGCAGTATGTCCCAACAAACCAACAGATTGCAGACATCTTAACTAAGGCCGTGCCCAGAAAGATATTTGAAGACCTTAACTCCAAGCTAGGTTTACTCAACATTTACAACCTAGCTTGAGGGGGAGTGTAGAAATCCGGATGTTACTACCATAATTCTAGGAATAGCTGTTGTGTATTATTAGGTTTATTTGTTTCCTAGAATAATGGGATACTGATTAGTTTCCCTTTTCCTTAATTAGCTAGGTTTCCGTTTTTTTTACTTGCTGATTTACAGAAAGGGTTTTTCCCTTCTTTCCTGTATATAAAACCGTGTACTCTTATTCAGAAAAATAGAAGAGAGTTTTCTGTAGTCTCAGTTTCTTCAATATATATGTATAGGTGTGAGTGGGTGAGTGAGTGAGTGTGTCCATATAATATATATATATATATATATAATATACAGTACTTAACAGAAAACACAGTTCGTCGAATCATGCAAGCAAAGTGAAAAACAAAAAAATTTATATCAATTTTCAAAGCAGAAACTTCAAAATACGTTTCTTTGTACATAAGTTTGGCAATCAGATTCTGTTTTGCATTTTATCAGAATCTATTTTGCTTTCTCGGATTCTAGTAGAATCCATTTGGCATTTTGATAGAATTCATTTTACATTATGAAAGAAACCGTCTTGCATTCTTTCAAAATCTGTTTTACCTTCTCGTATTTTGATACAATCCAATACCGTTTAGTATTCTAATAGAATTTATTTTGTATTCTATCAGAATTTATTTTGCATTCTATTAGAATTCATTTTACATTCTATCAGTGACCAGCCGGTGACCAGTGACCTGCCGACGGCCGGCGATCGGCGACCTGAGACAGACCAGCAACTAGTAACCTGCTAGTGACCGGAGAATAGTTGGCAAACGGAGTCGGAGATATATGAAACTCTTCCAATAAAATAAAAAAGATAAGAAAATAAAGAGATAAGGGTATTTTTATTTATTTACTATTTATTATTTAATTATTTAATTAAATATTATAAAATGACAAAATTATCAACTTTGTCCTCATAGAGGGAAAAATTATAAGGAGGTATCAAATTTATGGCTGTTTCCCTAATTTTCTTTATACATGTTTGTGTTTACCGTGTTGGAATTATCTTCCTTTTTCCATTAAAAAAATTAATTGAAGAAAGAGAAAGTCACATAAATATATCAATTTAATCATAACCCAGAAAAGATGAAAATGTCACGAGAAAATAAAAGAAAACCAAGAAAAGATGAAATTGTTACAAGAAAATAAAAGAAAAGAAAAACGTGTTTTGATTTTCAATTATGTCAATCACAGCAAATCTTCATGTGCACCAATAAAGAATGTTACATAACATCATATCATAGACTACCTATTTCCTAATAATGTTATATAAAATGTCAGTTTCCCTACCTTGTAAGATTATTTTTGCTTCAGAGTCAAGCAAGTTTACAAGTAATCACAAATAATAAATAATCATAACATTTTTCCCTTGCATTTCACCAATCATGGAAGAGTAAAGCTCAAGAATTCAAGATGTTCAATATTTCTCTCTCATTGAAAGAAAAATATTAGCTCAAATGTTCTAATCTTAATTATGACTCTTAACTCAAGTGCACTAATCTGAATTATATGTTATGCCCAGCTAAGCAAACACTAGCCTAAGAATTCTGAAGCATTAGCAACCTCTTGGTTCATATATTTCAAAATTTTTAATCATTGTCTAAGCGGTAAAAATAAAATAATGCAATCAATTACTGGCCTACAACTAAATGTAAAAATAATTGGCTATATAAATCTCCACCAAGAAGTTAGGTAGATGGGCAGCTTTTGGACACTATTTTAAAAGACCGGCTAACTTTTTTTTTTTTTTTTTTTTTTTGAGAAAATCACCGATAGCTATTAAATATTGTCAATCAGTAATTACTCATGGTCAATCATTAAAATCGTTAACAATTGATTGATAAAAACACATATTGGTATTGTCGACCATTTTTAAGAAATAGTCACATTAAGTTGATTAAAAAAAAAAGCTTTAAAAAATGTCATTTTCCCACATATTCCATTTCTCAAGTGAACAATTGGGATGAACGAATAAAAAAAATAACAACAAAAAAATAGAGAAAAAGAAAAAAGAGGAGCAAATACGACAACAAATTTAGTAATCCTTGATATTACATACTCAAGAAAAAATCAATAGAAAGTTCACCTTTGCATCGGCTGATCAACCCTTGAGATCCTGTGCACATAAGCCCTTCATCTCAACTTGCTAAATCTGAACATGGAAAGCCTCCAAGGAAGACAAACAAAACAAGAACTGAGAAGTATAGAGCAAAAAAAGATTGCAGACGTTCACGGTAGTAAGATAATAAGGAAGGAAGATTAGATTACCATTACCTAGGTACTTCACTTCATTTCCGTCAGCTAGCACCACAAAATCTCCGATCATCTTTTTTCTACTATTTGTAAGACGAATCAATCATAGGACTCACTACACTTCACTAAGACAGTATTCTTAACAAAAAAATTTTTAAAAATTCCATCAAGTCTGAGAAAGGAGTAACTGAAACAAAGTATTTCCAAGTTTATTCCTTGTAGACAAATAGGTATGGATTCACCAAAAAGTAAAAGTAGGCGGCCAACCCGGAAAAAAAAAAAAAAAAAAATCTTCCAATAAAATTTACAACAAAATAAATAATTATTATAATTAAGGTCGATGCATAGAAATAGAAGGCACGGTGTGTGTGTGTCCCCATAGGTTTCTACGTAAAGATGCCGGCCATAATCTTCCAATGTTGCTTTGTTAATTTTATTTATTCAAATTGATGGCCTTTTATGATTACTAAACGTTCTTTAATTCGCATAATATTTTGAAAAAGAACGAATCAAACGTAAATGCAGATCCAATCACAAGTACGGAAAGAGACAGCGAGAAAGTAGCAAAAGTATAAAGTGATGGCATCTTCACTAAGAGGCTAAATAGGGACCATTTGGCATTGCTTTTGCTTAATGCTTTGGGGAAGAAGAAGAAGAGAATTTAAAGTTATGACTTTTAAGGTGTTTGGAAAGACATCTTTGAAAGAGCTTAATAGGACAAAACATGACATTTAAATTTTCTAATAAACAATAAAAATATTGAATGAAGATAAAGGAGGTGTCTGGTAACACATCTCAACTCTAATTAAACTGTACTTTTTTAATCTTAATTTTTGTTTTTTTCTGAAAAGTCAATAAAATTTATAACTACTTTTTAAAAAGTTAATACTATTCAAACTTAAAAATTTTAACTCAACTCAAACTCCACTCATTCACCAAACACCCCTTTATCTTATTGAAAGTCTGGTACAAGTTTTAAAGTACTCTTTTTAGAAGAGAATTCTAGAGAAGCGACATTATGTGGCTTCGTCTAAAAACTCTTTTAAAATGTCAAAACTCTTTTGAAAAGTTAGCTATTTTAGAGAGGTTTAAGGGTCAAGTTTCTACCCCTTTTTTTTCTTCTTTTGATTTTGATGTTTGCTTTCTCCGCAAGATGTTCTAGTCCATGAAATCTTCACTAAAGAATTGCCGTCCCTTATTTCTTTTTGGTTATGTCGTCATTTTCACTGAGAAAAAGAGACGTTATCTCGTTGGCATGCTTTGGAAAGACATCTTTGAAAGAGCTTAAAAGGACAATACATGATATTTAAATTATCTAATAAACAATAATGCCTCGTTTGGTGAATAAATTTAAACTCAAATCTTTGATCTCAGTTTTTGTCTTTTTCTGAAAAGCCAACAAAAATTATAACTAGTTTTTAAAAAGTTAACCAACTCAAACTTAAAAATTTCAACTCAAACCGTTTCACCAAATAGAGCCTGAAACTATTGAATGAAGATAAAATCTTATTGAAAGTCTAGTACAAGTTTTAAAGTACTCTTTTTAGAAGAGAATTCTAGAGAAGCCACATTATGTGGCTTCATCTGGAAGCTCTTTTAAAGTGTCAAAACTCTTTTGAAAAGTTAGCTCTTTTAGAGAGGCTTAAGAGTCAAGTTTCTTCCCCTTGTTTTTCTTCTACTGATTTTGATGTTTGCTTTCTCCGCAAGATGCTCTAATCCATGAAATCTTCACTAAAGGATTGCCGTCCCTTGTTTCTTTTCGGTTATATCGTCATTTTCACTGAGAAAAAGAGACGAAATCTCGTCGGCATGCTCAAAGGCAGACAATTACAGCACATTTGGCTTGTCTACACTGGCTTACCAGCAGAGACTTGTAATGAAATTCATGGGCCTACCCAAAAGCATACACAGCTATGTAAGTAAAATGGACATTCTAACGTTTACTGATGAAGTTTTAACATCTGTTTACAGTTCCAATCAATTTCATATCTAAAGAAATCACTAATCAGATTCGCTCAAACATTCATCTGGAGTAATTCAATATCCGAGCCAAAAACGACGACAACACAACAAGATCGACTGCTAATACCATAACTAAGAGGAACACCAGACCCAGAGAGAGGAATTTTGATGCAAAGATGGTTAACGGATTACCTCAAAATCCAGGAAAAGATTAGAAAAACTCACGGGTTCCTTTAGATTTGAAAGGCGAAACTGTAAATAGGCTTGTGTTTGTTCTGTTATTACACCATGTGCAACAGCACCTGCAACACAAACAGATAGATAACAATCTCTATGCCCACGAGCCACTGGCTTTTTCAGAGAGAGAGAGAATATTGGAAGAGAATAAATCCAACTAGATACTTACATGGATGAGCTAACTTATTTAGATTCCAGCTTAGTTTGATTAGATGATCAGGAGCTAACAACTTGTTTTCTTCTGTTTCTCTGATTTGGTTTTTAGCCTGAAAACTGATAATGACACAAGGCAACATAAGAATATGCCATGACATCAGAGCACATTCCAGAAAAGCTTGGCGAATCAAAGAAGAGATAAGAAAAGTCTAGAAAAAGATGCACTTCTTAAAAAACATTACTTAATACGTTTCTAGACGCTTCCAGATATGCCAAAACCATAATCAAGTATTTGGGAGTTCTCGACACACAACATGGAGATTTTATCAAGAAAGAAAAACTGGATGACATAATACTCGAAAAAGACTTGCCAGGAGATGGAATGAGCTGCTCGCAAAAGTCAGAATGCTTGAGAGAAGTTTGGAGGTCAAAGCAGGTCTTAGTACAATGTTGGAGATGGAAAATGAACCCCTGGAGTGGCAAAGGAATGCTCAAATGCATTCAGCTATGATGATTGACGTAATCTCTTTGGTGCCAGCTTAACGTGGCTAGAAAGTCTATTGCACGATTTTGTGATTTCTGTGCCTAATGGAATATGTCAAACAATGAATCCTTCGTATGATAAAAAATAAAAAAAAATCTGCCGATACAAGAAACTTATATAATCTTAAATACCCCACCATGCATTGTTCTTCTAAAAACAAGTGTCCAAATCAAACTCGCAAAGAAGAAAAATGGAAAAGAAGTGGGGCAGGTAATATAATATCAGGTGAATTCAGCTGTAAAGAAAAGGGGGGGAAAAAATGTTAAGAACCAACCTAATCACTTTCTTAGATCTTGATTGGCGCCGGCCAGTTAAAGTGGCATTTGTCTCTTGCCAGCAAATATGCCACGCGCGGACTTCCAAAACTTTTTGCCCCAACAATCTCATTAAAAACCTCTCGTGAATCCACACAAGTCGCCTTTTTCACTTGTGTAAAAACTGTCTGCTACAAAATAGTCAACTTGTTGATCCTGCGTTTGAAAAAAGAAGAGTTCAATTTATGCTTTTTTTTTTTTTAAATACAAGAGAAAAAAGAAGTTATATTTCAAAATGCGAGAAGGATAAGATGACCCTAATCATTAACAAATCTTCTCCAATTTTGCAATCAATTACTATTCCAGAATCAGGGGAAGAGGCATACAAGCCTTAGAGTACTTAAGAAATTAAAAATATAACGAAATTCTTGTTACCAACCTTCCACAAGTATTGTTTTTTCAGAAGAAGATGTGCCTTGTTTTGGCCACTCACAACTAGGGACAAATAGTTGGATGATGCAACCAAAATAAAGCCAAAACAGAAAGTACTAATAGTACACAGAATACATCTAAAAGTAACAAAACAAATGAAACTTGACAATTTTCTAGTAGAAAGAGAAAGGAAAGAAAAATAGGTCAAACAAACCGAAATTGTACTTCAGAGATAGAATCGAAGAAAGAAAGTTGTATTGTTGCCTATGCATTCACATGATGTTTAGAAGCTACTTCTTCCTCTTAGAAAATAGAAACTTGTACTGTTAAAGTTAGAACCTAGAAAAGTAATGAAACCTAAGCAACACGGTTAAATAGTCTTCTCTCTTGCTCTAGATTGGCATTTTCATTTGTATGGATTGTTAAGACAGAAGACAGGGAAACGTATTAAGTGGAGATATGGAAACGCATGATAAACTCTTAAACAATGTTATAGGGTAAAAATCATAAAAGATGATGAGAAACAGCTAATTCAAAATCGACCGCCAATCAGCTAGAGTTTGTGAGCGAATAAAGCCTAATCAGAATCAATCATCTTTATCAGCTCAATCAGAACAAGCATAACACAAAAAATCAAAGCTCAACTTGATATCCCCGACTAAAACCGTCCATGCAAATTCTGAAAAGACCTTAAAAAAAAAAATTGTTTTCCAATAAACAGGCACACATGAATTCAGAAAACATTTTTCGTGACTCAAACCCTAAAGGAGTACGGCGAATGAAGTGTAACATAGATAAATTCACATAGTTTCTTAGCACATTGTTACGTACATGCAAAAATTTGTAATGTTCTGTAGTATGCAAATGTACCCCTTTTGGTGCATGTGGAAAACAAGCAGGGCCATTATTCTAGATGACATAGTACATCAATGATTGCAATGAGTACAGTAGCTACCAATTTGACCAAAAAGCACAAGCTATAAGCCGTACTTTGCAAACTGTAGCATAATTGATTTTCGTAAAACTTAATTGTAGTACTCTTCGTGAACGTGGGGAGCTTAATTATCGCCCTCATGCAACATTTTAAGTAAGGATATTTTGAGGTTTTCACATATGTATCTCAGTTGCTCCAATTATACTAACATTGGAAGCACCGATTTTGATGATTAAGCATTAGATAAATACATCAAGTCAAAGTGACACGAGGTATGTGATTCCCTTGTAATCTTTATTCTTTGTCATGGTGAAATTCTACGGCAGTAAAAGTGGATGTACTCTCGTATTAAAGGTGAACCACGATAAACCTTACATTACTTTCCTTTTCCATTATATATGTATATATTATTGCTCTTTAAGGCTAACAACTTCAATAAGCACATGGGCATTCCATCTACAAAATTCAAGTTGTTATACATTCACAAACAAAAGTAAACAAACCGAAAAACTTGTAACTTACATATTCCATTGAAAACATATTTAACCAGCCATTCAGCTGAATTGGTTGAGACATTTTTATGCTAATTACACCTAATTCTTACTACGTTTTCCCAGCAATCAAATAGCACTATCAGATCACAAACCCAAAAAAAAAAACAAAAAAGTGACAAAAGTGTTTTAGATGGACTAAAAGGTGCAATAGATGTCATTTTCCGTGGGTTTATAAAGCACCAATTTGAAATAAATTAATAGGTCCTTGGATCTGATTTGAGCTGCTCTCGTCCTCCAACACTAAAATAATTCATGGGTCTCCGAAAAAAATAGTTTATACACACACACACATATAAACACAGAGAGAGATTGACATCGGTGGTCACAAGGATGAATAAATAGTTCCAAAAAAAAAGTTTTAAGAGAAGAAAATTCAAAGAGGGACAAGGCAAACCTCGAAGTAGACAATTCGTGTGGTCAAAATTAAAAAAATAAGAAAATTGTCCGGAGAGAGGGACCCAGTCCGCCAGCCCCTTTCGTACTTCATTTCACTGTTCTGAGCTTCTCTTCTTTCTCCATCACTTTTGCCTCTCTCTCTCTCTCTGTGTTTGTTATTCCCTCCTCTTTTTTTTTTTTTTTTTTTTTTTTCCTTCCTCTCCAGAAAAAAGTTTCAAATATTTTCTTTGAAGGGCTTGGGCTTTGTTTTGGAAGCCCAATTATAAAGTGGGAAGCGATCCAACTAGAACAATTTGCCACTTTTTTTTTTTTTTAAGAAAATTATTAGAAGGGAAAAATTTAAAGATCATGACATTAATATAATATAAAAATTAAAGTTAGACTAATATGATATAAAATTAAATTAAATTTAACTAAAATTTATATAATATTGATTAATAGTGAAAATTTTGTGTTACGTTGGTAAATAGATACAAAAAAGGTTGTTATTTAAGTAATTTTTTCTTATCCTCTCTAAATAACCACATTTTTTTTCTTCCATTGATTAACATGATACAAATTTACTATTCGTAACTAACATAATACAAATTGTAGTTAATTTTAGTTTAATTTTATCTTATAATAGTCTAGTGTTAATTTTTTTATGTCATATTAATGTATTACTTTTTAATTTTATGTCATTAAGGTACTTTCCCCTTTATTTTTTGGCTTTTTTTTTTAATATACTACTGAAATTTTTTATTTATTTTGCAGTCTAATCCGTTTTTTTGCCCTTGAAAATCAACCATGAACTATATATATATATATATATATATTTTGGCTACCATCAGTCTTTTTTGCCGAGATCGTTAAAATTTAGATCTTTTTAATTTTTTTGAAAGTGATTGCACATGATAGTCCAAAAAAGGTACTATTTGTCGTTTTTGTTTAATTTCGATATAAATTCATTTAAATACATAGAATGATACCTTAAACTTGAGATGAAATTTAAAATAATTTATATTAAAATTAAATAAAAAATGACTAGTAATGTCTTTCTTGGGTTATTAGATGCAAGTCATGTACAAAAAGAAAACCATTGAAATTTTAATAGAAGTAAACGACTGACATTGTAAAAAATTATAAGTTTAGATATTGATTGTCAAGGAAAAAAGTTTTAAGAATAATATTTTTAAACTCAATTAGATCATAAGATATCGTACTAACTTGAATGGATTTGTCTATATGTTGTTTTATTTTTCGTTTTGGAGAGTTTTTACTCTTTTGGTTTTTTGGCCGTCAGTACAGCTTATTCTAATGAAAAGATGTTGTTTTTATTTTAAGAATTTTAGTCGTTTTGTCATACAAATTACATGTCATTTCTTTTTCTTTTTTTCTTTTTCTATTTTGTGTGAATGGAAAGAATCTGGAGTGATCTTATCATTTTTAGGTTTACTAATTTCTCTCAATTGATTATTTGGGGTCTATTCTGTCATCACCAAATCATGTTTCATCCGTCAAAGCTGGAGTGAGACCTAAAAAAAAAAAATAAGAATGAAACCTGATAGACAAAGGAGAAAAGCTTAACAAAGACATTCATTTTTACCAACCCATCCATCTTTATGGGTATAATTACATGTCATTTCTTAAATCAAGGTGTGTACTTTTCTTGACACGAAACAATATTAGAAATATATTATGATAGGAAAACAGTATGAGAAATATAGAACGATATGTCACTTGATAAGTTTGTACCGCCAGTGTCCTGAACTTTCATTAAAAACTGAAAAAGAATAAAATTAAAAAAACAATTAGGAAGTCCTTTTATATAAAGGTGACGATCTTACCAAACGACATGTCGTCTTCAAGTGTAAAAAATCCACGTTTCCTTATTTCGTCCTTTTATTCAGATTGACGCCTTTTTTCTACGTAAGGATTTGCTATTGTTATTTGAAACAATTGTGCACAATCATTTAATCAAAAAAAAAAAAAAAGGAAAAGAAAAGAAAAGAAAAGAAAAAGAAAGCAACATGATGTTCAATTTTGCAATAAAACGACACGTCGTTTCATTTTAGAATAAGGAACAATAATGTCACTTTGCCTAAAAAAATAATAATAAATAAAAAATAAATTCCCTACTGGTACCTTGAAATGCTCCGATCTTCACCCAATTAAGGGGAATCAAAACAGAAAAAAAAATGATATTAATTGTTATTATTATTGTTGTTGTTGTTGTTTTTGTGGTGTGCTGAATTAAAGTGGATCATCCTTAGATAAAATTAAAAAAAAAAAAAAAAAAAGTGGATGATTTTGGTGTCGTTATGCTTTTACCCAGCACTGCTTTGAGCATCTAGTGGAAAAGTATACAGGAAATGGAAAGAGAACCTACCAGCATTCTCATCAACTATGTCACTGTATATCAATCACACAATTTCACTATTAGAAGAACTAGGTGCAGATACAAAAAATCAAACCTCAGATAGATAAGAGAGACATCATGAAACGATGATCTCTTATTTCTATGCCACCATCTCTAGTAGCATTGTTGGTAAGTTGTTTTCATCACGATTCATATATTTCATCCATGTGTTCCGAGATTTTTATTTTTTGAATTTTTCAATAATGACCTTTTAGTGCATGTGATTTGAGGTCTCAACTCTATTTATACATATTACCAAAATTGAGAACATTTTCCCTAAAATTCATATCGAGATAGATTGCTATTTGAAATTCTTATAAAACAGTGTTTATAATTCTTTTTGTGGGATATTATAATAACTAAATGATTGCAACATAAAATTTTTTGGTGATACTTATTATTTACATCTGTATCTAAATAGTATTATGTTATATGATTTTAAATAAAAAAAGTTACATGTAAGTTAACTAGTTGTTACAGATTTTTAAATAAAAAATTATAATAGTAGGATGTATCAGTCTATTGGATGCAACTCCTTTCCTGTTGTGTATATATACATATCTATACTTAAAAATAACTTCCTGATAAACTCTATAAATTATTACAGACTACAACTATGGATAGCTTTTTACATACACAATTCCAAAATGTTAATAATTGTTATATAGTTATACTTGACCATATATATCGCCCACATGGGGGAAGTTCCATTAATGGCACAAAACGAAGTCCAACAAGCAACCCACCAACCAGTCGTTCCTCTTGAAGAAATGAGACAAAATGAAAACGCTGGAAATTAATAAGGAGTTATGGCCATGTAACCAAATGGGTGACGTTTTAGGCTACGTTCGATGTACTCATATTATAAATATCCATAAATTGGGATTCTGCCAAATTCAGTTACCAAACAAAAACGATGTGTCACACAACTCCTAACAAGAAATCATTTATTTAATGATCAATATATGTTAAATTCATGTTTATCTACTGAGTAAAATTCAATGCGCATGTGTAATAAATCAATCAGAGTGAGAAATTATAAGCCACGTATGGTTTGGTATCACGTTTATATCTAGCGTATAAGGTGGAAAATATAACTCCACTTCTCGAAAAATCATGTACAACTTATATTGTCAATGATTGGATTTTAGATAGAGACATGAAGATCACGCTTTGATAGACACACACACACACACGTTTCCTGATCCAAACCGGAAACTTGATAATCAGTTGTGGTCAAGGCCTCTACTTTGACGTTGAAAATATAGAGGTTAAGAGTGTGTTCGGTTGGAGAGAAAAATGGAAGAAACGAGAGCGGTAGAGAGAATAGTAGAAGAAGTTTAACGTTTATAGTTATTTGGTAGGGGGACAAAAAAGTCAAGAAGAAGAAGAGATTAGGAGAGACGTCAAATCCTTTAAAACACCTTAATTTTGATCTATCTACTTAAATTAGAGAAATTATTAGAGGGATTGCACACAAAACATTACAAAAAAAAAAAAAAAAGATATTTCCCTCATTTCTCATTTTCTTTACCTAGATAATCTGTCACTCACTCCTTATTTTCTCTCATTCCTGCTAGAGTACCAAACCTACTCTAAATTTTGTAAGTCCGAGAAAGAGGCTGTTTTTGGCGATCTCTTATAATTCAACCTTAACATAATTTAAATAAATTTCCACCAAATTTTCCAATTTGGACGTCTCATGTGGCAAGAAAAATCAGAAGAACAACTGTACTTCACATGAAAAATCAAAAGAACACCTGTACTTAATAATATTTTTCCACGCCTAAAGATGAAGCCTCTTTTGGGTAGAGTTCGTTTGTTTCTGTAATTTCAAGATTTTCAACATTACCGTCCAATTTGGAATTATAGTTGGGTCTTTAACCTGAAATTTTTAGATCATAAGAGATACACACCCGAAGATTTGGCACATTTGTTCTGAGATATATATACACACACACACATACACATATATATTTACACACAAAAACACATAAGCATTAACTTAATTGGTACGCTTCAATTTCCTAAATTTGATTGTAACTGATAGCAAGACCATCTCATACTCTACCAGATCTCATCTCAGACAATCTCATCAATTGCCAACTAGAACTCTAATTAGTTCATAGCAAATCTACAAAATTTCAGTTGAGAAAATTACTGATTCTTTTACATATAAGCTAAAAATATTATATTATATGTACAATTTGTGCACAGATATGACAGATCTGTGAGATTGAATGTCAAATCCTTAATATCAATTACTGATAAAGATATATGCTTATATATACATAGCAAAGGGAATAAACATATATGCATAAATCACAATACATGAATTCAAAAGAATGCATACACAGATGACATGAATGGACACAAGAGGAACATCAAGATATACATACATATATATATATAAGAAGGCACACTTCCAAGGCACCAACCCCTCGACTTGAGACTCAGAATTGTGTAAACTTCAAACCATTTATTTATATATATTTATTATTTATATATACATATCAATGAACGAGATCTCCACAAGCTTGGAAAACCCTAATAAAAGAAATCAATGACATGCAAAAAAGAAAAAGAATCAGAATCTCAAACTATCCCAATACAGAAGAAGAAGACAAAAGTAAATTAGCATTGAAAGCGAGTAAAGAGACAGAGAGATTACAATTACCCAGATGACCGAAAATGAAATATTAGGGGAAAAAATGCATGTTTATACAATATTAATTACATGTACAAACCTTTTTGGGACAACCCTAGTAACGGGTTTCTCTAAGAAAATGGCTAAGAAAATAGATTTAGGGTTTAGGGCTTACGATCAACGTCTCTCGTGCATCCGTCAACAGGTGAAACTACCACATGATCTACTCTTTTCCGATCGGTTTGCGAAGCGCAGATCATGCTGGCAGCTTCACCCATTTGAGGTGCACGGTGTATTCGGTGAGTCGCACCACACACTAACAGTGTTGATGACGGACTAGCTGCTATATATTAGCCCTAATTCCCCTCTCAGAAGCAGTCTTTTTCTTCTCCTTGCTGTTCCTGATTTTTCCTTCTTAATCTTGAAGAGTTCACAGATAAGAAAGAGATGAGAGGATATAAATAGAGAGAGAGAGAGAGAGAGGGACTTTTATAGTCCTACTTCTTCCAGATAGATCTTTTCGTCCTCCGGTCCAGTTTTTTTTTTTTTTTTTTTTTTTTACCCCCAATTTTATTTTTTTTTATTTTTTTTTCCTGTCCCATGTGAATACAGGATCTGATAACATGTGGTTTTTTTTTTTTTTGGTAGCAACATGTGGTTTAAGATACTGAGATAAATATATGGTTCCAAATTTAAAGATATATTTTTTAGGGAAAACCTCTATAATTTGAAATCGTCAACAGTACAATTCGATTTGACTCATATCCCTCATCAACAAAACAAATAATTAAGGCATAAAAATATGTCAGGATTTTCATCCTTAATAAGGACAAATATATTTAGAGAATTGGGACCTGAGCCTGCAAAATTTTACCGACTTTAATCCTTTTTTTTATTTTATGCAAAGATTATTTTTTTTCTTTTTTGAACTTGAAATTGGATAGAACTCTGCACCTTGTAATGCCTTGGGATTGGAGACGTTAAGATGATATTCAACCCTTTAAACTTTAGTTCAAGATGTAAAAAAGAAAAGTTACTAATGGGGTGTTTGGTAAATGAGTTTAGTTTAAAATTTTTAAGTTTCAACAGTAATTTTTCAGAAAAAACAAAAAAAATTTTCAGAAAAAACAAAAGATTTTTTCAGAAAAGAACAAAAACCATAATGAAAAAAGTATAATTTAGTTTAAAATGAACTTATAAACAAACACCCCCTAATTAAATTGTCAAGGGCAAATGATGTCGTATAAATTATATGCATATACGCTTGTTAGTAGGTGTAACTTTTCATCACTATGTTCAGTAAGATGGAAAGAAAATAGGAAGGAGGAAAAGATATATACTAATCTAATTGAGGATAATAATATAGAGTCAAGAGAGGATATTTCTTTTATTTGGTATGATTTCTCTAATTTAATCTCTCCATAATAAGAGAGATTGAGATATAAAAGTTCTTTTAACGGATTCAAATCCATAATTATTCCCTCTTAACAAACAACTGTGGGCCGGCCTCGAAATCCATGAATCCCTCCAAACAAACAACTACATGTTCCCAAATCCCACCGCTAATCCTCTTACACTTATCCTTCCCTCCACTTTTTTCCAACAACCCAAACAAGCTTTTTAAGTGTTGCATTAGCAAATATAGGAGAGTGGAAACTAGAAAAAAAATAATAATAATTAAATATAAAAAATGAAATATTCACAAGGAAGGGAGAGAAGAAAAAGTAATAAAAATTAATGGGAGAAAAAGATGGGGAGATAGTGGTCCCAAGGGAAGCAAATTGAATATTAGTCACGCTCACGCCACCACATGCAGACAGGTTAGTGAGAGTTTCTATATTTCCTATGAAGGCTTTTTATAACTTTAGTTGGAGGACACTTTCATGTCACCTCTCTCTCTCTCGCTGTCTGCTGTGCGTGTTGTAAGGTTAGCATCAATAATTATGAACCTAAAAGAGCATAAAACACAGACCCTATATGTTATGGGGGACCATTTTCTCTCTCTCTCTCTCTCTCTCTCTCTCTCTCTCTCTTTTTTTTTTGCCTTTTTCTTTGGTTTTTGATGCATGTGCTTCCATGGACATGTTGCATAGTAAGGTTCACACAATAAAGAAATTAAATAAATAAATAAATGTTTTGAATTTGAGGTTCTTAAGAGATTCGTGAGCTTAAATCCTCAAAGGTTATATTCTTACACGCTACAAAATGGTGCTCTCTTTTACGTCATCAATTTTGAATTAGATGGATGGATTGCTTGTTTGAGTTTGTTGAGTTTTAATATCATGTTCAATTTGAGATTGTTAAGAAATTGGCCTTCTATCTTAAATTGTCAACTTGTTAGGTAAAGTAAAATCAATATTTTTATGTATATATATAAGTTATCATGTTGTTATAATCTTACGATATAAGATTTGAGTTTTTTTTACCATTAATAGGAAAAGTAACGCCTCATCCTGTCAAAATCCCCCCTATCTCTTTTTAAGTTTAATTGCATGCGTAGGCACTTTCATTGCATTTAATAGTGACTATATATATAATATGGTTACTTTATTTTTATAAAGTAATTTGATTATAACGTTTGGTTTCCTTGGGAAATAAGGATACCCTTTTGTAAGTGGTAGCAATTTTTGGCATTTGATTGGCCAGTTGCACTTCATCAAAAGCAATGATTGAGATCCAGTTGTGTAAATTCAGAGAATGATATGGGTGCTGCGATGATTTTAAAGTTTTTGCAATTCGGACTAAATTTCTGTTTGTTTCTCTAGAACTCGTTTGTCCATTTCGTGGGAAAAATCACATGAGCTGGCAGATTGTACATGTAGTTCCTTTTCCACCTCAAAATGACTCTCTCTTTCACTTGAAAGGAAATATGAAGATCCAGCCAAATGTTTTTGCTCTGATTTTCTACTCAAGATTTTAGGCTGAAAGTGCGTCCTCAATGAGGAGCATATAAATAATAGAGGGCACATGGGTGAATCACCGGTACTTATACCACTTAAAGCCCAACCGGTCCTATGTGTATTACTCTAATTCTTTTATGCAAGTTATCTATATATGATATTCTTTTTAGTATACAATTTTATATGTGTGTCTATACATTTATATGTGTGTGTGTGTGTGTGTGTGTGTTTATATATAAAGATCATGAGATCGAAAAAGATAGTTGCCAATGGGTTTTATCAATATTTCAAGCAATATCATTGCAATGGTACTATGGTATATATGTTGTAATCATTGAGGAAACATAGAACATAGAAACTATGGTATGTTGTAATCATTGAGGGAACATAGAACTAGAATGCATAGGGGTTTGCTTTTATGATTGATGGAACTTTGAAGTGCATAAATGTTGCTAATAAAATATTTATGTTCTCTTTATTTTATACTTTGTGCCATTTTGAGTGGCAGAGCCAAATCCCAGTATAAATTAACCAATAATGCAAGTAATTGGGAGTTGGCGTTAAGATTAATGGCCCTAATTTTATATTATCAAGAGTAAAAAAATTATTAAAAAAAAACTATATTTATATTGGTTCATCTTTAATATAAGAGTTATGTCGACTTTAATCACTGTAATAATTCACCGTTATAAAGAAGAGTTTAGAAGAGAAATTAATCTTCACACCTTTTCGGTTTTCTTGGTTTTTACAGATTTAAAAGTCGTTCCCTTTTTTATAGAAGGAAGAAAAAAAACTAGGATACTCATATTTGAATATGAAGTTTTCAAAATATTTTTTTTTTCTGACCTCATGACAAAGATTGTTCCGAGAAAATAATTAGACTTTACAATTTAGATTAAAACCAATAATTAAAAAAGAAAAAAACTGATAGTCAAGAAATGACATACACAGTACTTATACGGTCTTCTGATTCTTCTAGTAGATCTAGTGCCTTTAAGGCCAAGTTATGATATGCCTCTCTTTTGGTGTATAAAATAAAAAATCAAAGGCAAAAAATAAAAATAAAAAAAGGGCAAAAAGGACTGCGAGGCCGGCCGGAGAAAGTAGTCTGATAACATTGATAATTAAGTTGAGATCGTTGCAATGATATCGATAGTTTGTGCTTGTCATGATCATGGCGGTAATATTCAATACCATATATGTATATATATATATATTATATATATAATATTCATACTCTGACTTTTCCGAGACACTATTAAATGATTAAATACATGGCGCCGCTATCAAAAAGTAGCAAGTAAAACTAAGGTATATAAATATTACAAAGATTGAGTTAGTTTATATATTATTATACTAAATAGTAGCTGCTTTTTCTAACTGCCTTTTTCGACCAGTCGAGGCACGTATTTCATTGCAAATGGCTATATTTTTCTAATATATATATTTTTAATAACTTCTCACATTATAACATTTTTGTCCTTTTTTTTTTTCTTCGGAATTTAGTTCTCCAATTTGGAAAATTACAGCAAATTTTTTGGCAAATTTAGCCCGGAATGAGTTAAAATTTCTTTCTTGCAGCAGCTGAAGTTAATTATTATTATTATTATTGTTGTTGTTGTTGTTGTTTTTTTTTTTTTTTTTTTATTTTAAAGACTAAAATATTGCTAAAAAGAAAGAGGAAAGTGCCAAATCACGTAAAAAGTTTATGAGAGACAATGGTGCTAAAATCCCTAATTATTTGGTTCCAAAGATGGGTTAAAGTCAAACAATACAAAGATCAGAGGGTTTACTATTTCAATTTACTGAATACTTTTTTTTCCACCAAATTCCAGTTTGGGTGTTTGCATATTTAATTTGTTTTTATTTTTACTCTATTTTTTTGAATTTCAGAACAACTTTAGAACCTTTACATGGTTGAATGTTTCCCCCTTTTTGTTTCAGATCTGTTGAAGATTATTTCGAAGGAAAAACACTGAAAAAAAAAAAAAAAAAAAAAAAAAAAACCAGCTCAACCTATAACTGTCATGGAAGAAAACAAGAAACTGAGCCGAATTCAAGGCAGGACCATTTGGAGTTAGGGCCTTCCTTTTTAATTGTGAGCTTGGAACTTCGCGCCTGTTCATTTCCAGTCTTTTTCATGAACAATTCCGAAGTAATCGAGATGCTAATGGATAAGGTATATTATCTTTTCATGTGCATATACATACACATATCCAAATATCATACTCTTATATTTTGAATATCTTTATAAAATGACAATTATAATTTTTTGGACAATATTATAACAACTAATTAATTTTAATATAATATTTTTTTTAGTAATATACACATTTTGCACTAATAATTTTACAGAAAGTTATATATAAATCAATAAATTATTACATAATTATAAATAGAAAGTTATAATTATCGGATTTAACTGCCGGTGGAACAAGATAGAATTCAGGTGTATATATATAACAATATTATCAAATACTTGGCTTGGGTTAGGCATTGTACCAAAACAACATTTCCTGTCAACAAATGCAGGCTGGAAAAACGAAGTTGAAAGTTCAAATGTGTATTCAAATTTCCTTTCTTCATCCAAGGTCGTTTTTGTCAAAAAATAAAAAGCATGTCGATTACAGCAAAATATGCAAGGACATGTCTTTTTTACTCAAATATGAAACGAGTTCGTTTTAGAAAAAATAAATCATAAAAAAATAGAGTTAATGATAAGTCGTTTATGGCCCATATCGTTCTTGTGTTGTTTACATCTAGAGGTTAAACGACACGTCGTTTTTTATTGACAAGTCTTTTTCACTAACAAGGAAATGTCATGTCGTTTTCCCACAAAACGTTGCGCTTTTTATTTTTGTTTTTTAACGGTATACATCTGCTTTCTTGACGGAGAAGACATGGATGTTTACATGTCGTTTACTCTTCAGATTGTCAAAAGAGCCATAATCCCAGGAGCAGGAATTTAACAAGTTCTAACACATTGGCAATTACTTTTTACCAAAAAAAGATTTTAAAAAATAACAATTACCCCCCCCCCCCTTTTTTATGGATTAAGATTGGTTTCCCTGAAAGGACTGTCACTCATTTAGTCAATTATTTTAGAGACGCGAAAATGGTACATAAAATTTTTGTTGTGAGAATCCTATTAATAAGACACAAATTCTAATCCTCAAATCTAATTAAACCATAATAGATTAAAAAAGAAGACGAAGAAGAAGAAAATTAGATTGAGTGACTTTTTTTTAGTCACCTAACTTAATAAATAACCGAAATTTTTTTTTATTTAGCAAAATAAATATTTATCATTTTTTCACATTTGGTCAATTAGATTTACCATTGATTGACTATAGTTAAAAAAAAAAAAAAAAAAAAAAGTTCAAGTGTGTCAAAAAATTAATCCCAATTTGCCAGTAAGTTCACTATGTTTCAAAGACGAACATAATTCAAGTGTGTCAAAAAAAAAACTGAAGCAAAGAACCCTGTTGATAAGAACATATGTTTAGTTCGTAGCTAATGAACTTAATTTCTTGATTCTTAATTAGATTAAATGTTAATAAATTTACTGGGAACTTGAAATCAGGACAGTCCCTTATAGCCCTCTCTCTAGGCCGTGGATTTTTTGGTGGTAAGGGAGTTGTGAAAGTCTGCCTGCAAATAGGTTTCTCGCAAGACACTTCAACAAATATGCTTTTAAGAACATGAAATGTAGTACAGGCTTATTCCTGTTTCTTATCAAAGTAATATTGGTTTGAAAAGATCAAACCGATTTTTTTTTTTTTAAACGAAGGAATCACAACCTCGGTTTCAAGAAAAACAAAATTTTGTACACTCAAAATGGAGAAGTTGGTTGCAAAACATGGATGCACCGTCGAACAACTAGCAGTTGCTTAGATTCTCCGTCAAGGTGATGACATCGCACCTATCCCCAGTGAGTAAAATTTAAAAAATGTTTATTCACACTTCATCAACACAAGAAAACCAAAAATTTTCTCATGATCCAAACTGAATTTTGATGCTTAAGTTGATGTTTTGATTTTTTTTTTTCCCCGTTCTAGGGACAACTGAGACTAAAAATATTGACGACAATGTTGGCGCGTTTGAAGTTAAGATCAGCAAAGACAACATGAAGGAGACTTGTAACTTGGTACCAATCAATGAGATTGTGTGAGATAGAATGCAGGATGTCTTAATTCTATATTCATGGAAGTTTACAAACACACGAACCAAAAATGCCGATATTAAAATACTACAATAAGATCATGTATGCTTATGCAGCTTGTGACATTTGTTATTAACCGATCCACGAGCATGAATAGTTAATACCAAAAAAAAAAAAAAGATTGTGTGACATTTCGTTTTTTTTTTTTTTTTATGTGACATTTGTTATTAACCGATCCACGAGTGAGAGAAAATCAAATGCCACTCATCTTCTACCATAAGCAGAATCCCCAAGTTTTTTCTTTTTTAGACCTCAGAATATATTTTGTAACGAAAATCTCTAACACGATTGTGACGTTTATTTAGAGACAAAAAAATAGTTAATACCAAATTTAAAAAAAAAAAAAAAAAAAAAAGTTGGTGACGTCATCAATGACCAAACAAATAGAAGAATGATGTAAGCAATGAGCAAATAATTTCCCAAAGCAGTTAGTCGTATACTTTTGCTTGTCTCACGAGACAGGATCTGAACTAGACACAACTTCCTTCTATAAATATCTGTGTCTGTAAAACTCTCTTAAATATTAGGAAACTCAGAGGAAAGAAATCTTAACAAAGCAGAATGGCAGAGGAGCAAGTTCGCATTCCAAGAGTGAAGCTGGGTAACCAGGGATTTGAGGTAAATTGACCCTTCTAATTTTTCAGCTTTATGTTTCATTACCCGCAACAAAAATCTACTTTTCATTTCTCATAACATCTTGTTATAGGAAAAGCTTATTTTTATGATCAATTTTTTTTTTTTAGATTTTTTTTTAATGTGTTGTGGAAATAACTTGTGTTACAGGTTTCGAAGCTCGGGTTTGGCTGCATGGGGCTCAGTGGAGCCTACAATGCACCTTTGCCTGAAGAGGATGGCATATCGATCATCAAGTACGCATTCAACAAAGGCATAACCTTCTTTGATACCTCGGACATCTATGGACACGAGCATGCTAATGAAATATTGGTTGGAAAGGTACACGAGAATCACTTTTTGTTTGTACAGGCCCTTTTTTTTCTTTTTCTTTTCAAAAAGGACTTGGTTTTAATGTATGTGTCTTGTTTAGGCACTGAAAGAATTGCCTCGTGATAAGATTCAATTAGCCACAAAATTTGGTGTAGTCAGAATAAGTCTTGATGAAATAACGGTGAAAGGAACTCCTGAATATGTCCGATTTTGCTGCGAGGCCAGCCTTAAGCGCCTCAATGTGGACTATATTGACCTCTATTACCAGCACAGAGTGGACACAACTGTCCCTATAGAGGACACTGTAAGTGTCATAATACCTCTTTATGTCTGTTTTGTTTCGAGTACTTTGTTTTTCAATTTTCTTTCGACCATGTTTCGATGAATTTGTTATTGAGGTAATTTAACATACTGCCTGTTGTTGTATGGTAGATGGGGGAACTAAAGAAGTTGGTGGAGGAAGGAAAAGTGAAGTACATTGGGCTTTCTGAGGCTAACCCAGATACAATTAGGAGGGCACATGCAATTCATCCCATCACTGCTATACAAATGGAGTGGTCTCTTTGGACTCGTGAAATCGAGGAAGAAATCATCCCGCTTTGCCGGTAATAAGATATGTTTTTGGTGTTACAAACCTATGTTTTATTCATTGATGATTAACTTAATTTCAATTTTCATGATTCATAATTAGATTAAATGTTGATTAATGTTGTGTGAAAACTTGCAAGTATACGAGGTCGCTAAGTTTTGACAGTATAAGATGATTAAGTACTGTATCCATATGGATTGTTTCTTAGATTGATGCTGGCAAAAATAAAATGGAAAATAAACTAATCTAAGCAACTAAATTAAACAAAAAAACAAGTGAAATAAATGCAATTAGAGATATGGATTGAAGTAACTTAATCGGAGATATGGATTGAAGGGAACTCGATGATATGTAAGGTTAGGGGGTTTTGATTTCACTTGACTAAGCTATGCTTATCCAATTCAAGACTTATTAATCGAATTCATTCAAATCATTAATTGTAGGTTTCAATTTTAATTTCACTTTCTCTCTCGAGTGCCGATTAAATAATATACAAAATTAATCAAATTAATATCCCTATTAACTCAACCAATTAAGCACTCATTATGCAACCCTACTCTAGTGATTACCTATGTGATATTAGCCTACTGAACTTAATATTACTATGGATTGTGTTTCCCAAGTCCCAACATATGAAATTAACTTTCTTGAGCTCAATTTCACACATCTAATAACTCTAATTTAATGAAAAGTCAAATTAGGAAAAAGCATAGAGAAACACAAATGAATCAAAGTGGGATTCAATCAACAAGCATTAAATCATTAAACCATAGTTGTCATCAAGCTATCTCATACCCCCTAGCTTAAAAAGTTTAGCTAGACATCAAAGTTTTCAAATCTATAACCAAATTCGAAACAAACATCAAACCCATATTCAAGCACCACTTCAAAGAGTAAATACAAGTTCAAGAGTTATAAAGAGAGAGGAAGGTAGAAGAGAGAAGAACTAGTTGAAGAACAAGCTCTCAAATCCTCAATCTCCTTGAATTTTCAAGCAAACCCCTCAAAAACCTTGAAGTTTTCTCCCTTGTTTGTTTGAAATTTGGGTCCACAAAAAGCTCTCTTCAATTTCCTGCCAGTTTTCCTTTTATATCCTCCCCAAAACATCAAATTTGGCCTTAAAATTAGGTTTTCAAGTGTGTGGGGCGCTATAGTGGGCTTTTTTCCCACTGCAATGTGCATAAGGCGACTAAAACATCTTAAGAAGCGCACTGTAGCAAATGAAAGGCCCGCTACAACGCGCATTTACTAGTTAGGAGCGGGAGTTAGGCTCTCTCTGGCCTGGCAGTCGCACTGCAATGCCTATTTGGCACGCTGTAGCTTGTAGCTAGGCTGTTTCTGGCTGGAACAAAAGGCACCCACTACAGCGCCTCTTTGGTGCGCTGCAACCTGCTTCTTGCTTTTCTAGTTCTTCTTTTTGGTGCCTTTAAGATCCTCTCTTTGGGTCTTCTTTGATCTGGCATGCTTTTGTCCGCTTCCTTTGCTTACGGCTCTTTCTAATTAGTTCCAAAAAATCCTATTTTGCCACATTTTCATGTATATCCTCTTTTTATTTATGAATCTTACAAGATCACATAAAAACACATTAAACTAACAAAAGCGCTTGACAACTTACAAATATTTAAACTCAAAAGTACTTGATTTGTAGGTAAGTAACCTCTTCATCAATTAATTTACAGGGAACTTGGAATTGGGATAGTCCCATATAGCCCTCTTGGTCGTGGATTTTTTGCTGGCAGGGGAATTGTGGAAGGTGTGCCTGCAAATAGTTTTCTCGTAAGGCACTTGAACTATATGGATGCACCCCTGCACAATCGTCAGTTTAAAGAAGATCAAACTCATTTTTTTTTTTTTTTTGTTGTGGTTAATATAGGTATCACATCCTCGGTTTCAAGTCGAAAACTTGGAGAAAAACAAGAATTTGTACACTAAAATGGAGAAGTTGGCTGCAAAACATGGATGCACCCCCGCACAACTTGCACTTGCTTGGGTTCTGCATCAAGGCAATGACGTTGTGCCTATCCCCGGTGAGTAAAAAAGTAATATTAAGTTGGAATTTTTCTTAGGATGTGGGGATTTATTTGTTCATCCAAATCAAATTCTGATACTTAACATGATGTTCCGATTTTCACCTTTGTAGGGACGACCAAGACTAAAAATCTTGCTGACAACATTGGCACATTGAAAGTAAAGCTAAGCAAAGAAGACATAGAGGAGATTTGTGAGATGGTACCAATCACCGATGTGGCTGGGGATAGGATACAAGACGTCTTCTTTCGCGTATCGTGGAAGTTTGCAAACACACCACTTAAAACTGGCCATGGAAAAATAACAGCTTAAGATTCTGTCATACTTCTTTGTCAAGTGAGAGCAAATGGATAATTACTACTTGGCTATATACAGAGCCACCAAGTCTTTTTCTGTTTTAAACTCTAGAAGAAATGTTGTAATAAAGTATGGTGATGTGAAATTACTTTGCGTGAGTAAGGGACAATTAATAAGACTGATGTTCAGCTCTTACAAGGAAGTCGTGTTAGCTTGAGTCTTGTTTCTGTTTCTTTTTTTTTTTTTTTTTTTTTTTTAAATAAAAAGAACGAAATAGCACCATTAAAGTTAGGTTGAATTACACATTAGAAAACAATCGTCTCTTCCTTTCCACTCGAAACAGCATTCACTGCCAAATAATGTTCAGTATCTGAAATGAACACGAAAAGAGTGAAAACAAACACACACACACACACACACACATTGTTTTTGGGTAACATCATTCTGGGTGTTTAGTACTATAATAAAGAAAATTGAAAAACCTTCCTACAGCGAGCACCAGTGGTCTAGTGGTAGAATAGTACCCTGCCACGGTACAGACCCGGGTTCGATTCCCGGCTGGTGCATATTTTTTCTCCTTTTTTTTTTCCTGGTTTTTTAGGGCAAAAATAAAATTTGTGGCGTAGCCTTTTTTCTGGGTCAAAATATTCCATCCCGTGCAGCAGCATTGAGTTTTTGTTTGGATGAAGTAGTGGTCTACCTACCATTACCAAGGAGAAGATCTGAACAACATTTTGACAACAGAAACAGAAGACTTGGAAAGCTGAAAAACACCAGCTCAACCTATAACTGTCATAATGGAAGAAAACAAGAATCTGAGCCGAATTCAAGGCAGGACCATTTGGAGTTAGGGCCTTCCTTTTTAATTGTGAGCTTGGAACTTCGCGCCTGTTCATTTCCAGTCTTTTTCATGAACAATTCCGAAGTAATCAAGATGCTAATGGATAAGGTATATTATCTTTTCATGTGCATATACATACACATATCCAAATATCATACTCTCATATTTTCAGTATCTTTATAAAATGACAATTATAATTTTTTGAACGATATTATAACAACTAATTAATTTTAATATAATATTTTTTAAGTAATATACACATTTTGCACTAATAATTTTACAGAAAGTTATATATAAATCAATAAATTATTACATAATTATAAATAGAAAGTTATAATTATCGGATTTATTTACGCGTCGAACAAGATAGAATTCAAATGTATTTATATAACAATATTATCAAATACTTGGCTTGGGTTAGGCATTGTACCAAAACAACATTTCGTGTCAAAAAATGCAGGCTGGAAAAACGAAGTTGAAAGTTCAAATGAGTATTCAAATTTCCTTTCTTCATCCAAGGTCGTTTTTGTCAAAACATAAAAAGCATGTCGATTACAGCAAAATATGCAAGGATATGTCTTTTTTACTCAAATATGAAACGAGTTCGTTTCAGAAAAAATAAATCATAAAAAAATAGAGTTAATGATAAGTCGTTTATGGCCCATATCGTTCTTGTGTTGTTTACATCTAGAGGTTAAACGACACGTCGTTTTTTATTGACAAGTCGTTTTCACTAACAAGGAAATGTCATGTCGTTTTCCCACAAAACGTTGCGCTTTTTATTTTTGTTTTTTAACGGTGTACATCTGCTTTCTTGACGGAGAAGACATGGATGTTTGACATGTCGTTTACTCTTCAGATTGTCAAAAGAGCCATAATCCCAGGAGCAGGAAGTTCTAACACATTGGCAATTACTTTTTACCAAAAAAAGATTTTAAAAAATAACAATAACCCCCCCCCCCCCCTTTTTTTTGAATTAAGATGTGGTTATCTGAAAGGACTGTCACTCATCTAGTCAATTATCTTAGAGACGCGAAAATGGTACATAAAATTTTTGTTGCGGGAATCTTATTAACAAGACACAAATTCTAATCCTCAAATCTAATTAAACCATAATAGATTAAAAAAGAAGAAGAAGAAGAAGAAAATTAGGCTGAGTGACATTTTTTTAGTCATCTAACTTAATAAATAACTGAAATTTTTTTTATTTAGTAAAATGAACGTTTATCATTTTTTCACATTTGGTCAATTAGATTTACTATTGATTGACTATAGTTAAAAAAAAGAAAAAAAAAAAGTTCAAGTGTGTCAAAAAATTAATCCCAATTTGCCAGTAAGTTCATATTGTTTCAAAAACGAAGATAATTCAAGTGTGCCAAAAAAAACTGAAGCAAAGAACCCTGTTGATAAGAACATATGTTTAGTTCGTAGCTAATGAACTTAATTTCATGATTCTTAATTAGATTAAATGTTAATAAATTAACTGGGAACTTGGAATCAGGACAGTCCCTTATAGCCCTCTCTCTAGGCCGTGGATTTTTTGGTGGTAAGGGACTTGTGAAAAGTCTGCCTGCAAATAGTTTTCTCGCAAGACACTTCAACAAATATGCTTTTAAGAACATGAAATGTAGTACAGGCTTATTCCTATTTCTTATCAAAGTAATATTGGTTTGAAGAAGATCAAACCGATTTTTTTTTTTTTTAACGAAGAAATCACAACCTCGGTTTCAAGAAAAACAAAATTTTGTACACTCAAAATGGAGAAGTTGGCTGCAAAACATGGATGCACCGTCGAACAACTAGCACTTGCTTTGATTCTCCGTCAAGGTGATGACATCGCACCTATCCCTGGTGAGTAAAATTTAAAAAATGTTTATTCACACTTCATCAACACAAGAAAACAAAAAATTTTCTCATGATCCAAACTGAATTTTGATGCTTAAGTTGATGTTCTGATTTTTTTTTTCCCTTCCTGGAAGGGACAACTAAGACTAAAAATATTGACGATTGGCGAGTTTGAAGTTAAGATCAACAAAGGCGACATGAAGGAGACTTGTAACTTGGTACCAATCAACGAGATTGTGTGAGATAGAATGCAGGATGTCTTAATTCTCTATTCATGGAAGTTTACAAATACACCAACCAAAAATGCCAATATTAAAATACTACAATAAGATAATGTATTCTTATGCAGCTTGTGACATTTGTTATTAACCGATCCACGAGCATGAATAGTTAATACCAAAAAAAAAAAAAAGATTGGGTGACATTTTGTTTTGTTTTTTTTATTTTTATTTTATGTGACATTTGTTACTAACCGATCCACGAGTGAGAGAAAATCAAATACCACTCAGCTTCTACTATAAGCAGAATCCCCAAGCTTTTTCTTTTTTAGACCTCAGAAGATATTCTGTAACGAAAATCTCTAACACGATTGTGACGTTTAGTTAGACACAAAAAAATAGTTAATACCAAAAAAGGAAAAAAAAGGTGGTGACGTCATCAATGACCAAACAAATAAAAGAATGATGTAAGCAATGAGCAAATAATTTCCTAAAGCAGTTAGTCGTATACTTTTACTAGTCTCACAGCACAGGATCTGAATTGATCTGAATTTGACACGACTTCCTTCTATAAATATCTGTCTCTGTAACACTATCGTAATTATTTGGAAACTCAGAGGAAAGAGATCTTAACAAAGCAGAATGGCAGAGGAGCAAGTTCGCATTCCAAGAGTGAAGCTGGGTAACCAGGGATTTGAGGTAAATTAACCTTCCTAATTTTTCGGCTTTATGGTTCATTACCCGCAACAAAAATCTACTTTTCATTTGTCATATTAATGTTGTCAAAAGTTTCATCAGGGTCCTATAAGTTCATTCGTAATGTGTTTTTTTTCCGTTTTTTCCCCAATGAAGTTCCATTAATACTTTTGACAACATGAATTTCAGCTAGAACCAAGCTCACCTTCCTGAGTGAAACTGTAACTTGGAGTATTAAATAGGTTTGAATGAGATTATACTTAACTATGTCTCAGCAAAAACAAAACAAACAAAAAGATTATACTTAACTATGTCCTATGACAGTAATCTTCACATTAAAACTTTAAATTATTTTGCTTATAAGAAATTAATTTAAAAGGGGACATGTGGTACATACCTTTTTATATACCTTGTCGGCAAGACTTCATCTAAGACCATTTAAAGAGGGCGGGGGCACTCGTCCTAGGGGTTTGCCTAGGTTGGGGGGGGGAGGGGATTTGGGTTGATCCAATCTGGCGTGGGAGTATCCTGTCGTTGGGGTCTGGGTCGCTGGGGTCTGGGTGTGAAGGTGGAAGGAAGAGGGTTTCGTCGAGTCGCTGGGGTCTGGGTCGTGCGAATCTGGTGTGGGGGTGTCTCGTTGTCAGGGTTTGGGCTTGGCAGGGGGCCTGGGCCGCGTAGATCTAGCACTTTGGGGTGCTTGGTTTTCGCCGAAGGTCAGGACCAGGCGGTGGTTTTGCAAGTCGGGGGCCAATGGGGGAAGAGGGGGTAGCAGTGGAACGTTGGGTTTTTTTTTTTTTTTTTTTTTGGAACTTTTTTTGAATTTTATTAGACTATAATACTATGAGTTATGGTGTATCACAATTATCATACATAAACGGTCTAAAAAATGAACTCTATCAATAGGGTTTCTAAATAAGACTGTACCATAGTCTTTCCTAATTTAAAAAAAAATATCTTGTTATAGGAAAAGCTTATTTTAATGATAAGATTTTTTTTTAAATGTGTTGTGGAATAAACTTGTGTTAAAGGTTTCGAAGCTTGGGTTTGGCTGCATGGGGCTCAGTGGAGCCTACAATGCACCTTTGCCTGAAGAGGATGGCATATCGATCATCAAGTACGCATTCAACAAAGGCATAACCTTCTTTGATACCTCGAACGTTTATCGACATGAGCATGTTAATGAAATGTTGGTTGGAAAGGTACATGAGAATCACTTTTTGTTTGTACAGGCCCTTTTTTTTTTTTCTTCTTCTTTTCAAAAAGGACTTGGTTTTAATGTATGTGTCCTGTTTAGGCACTGAAAGAATTGCCTCGAGATAAGATTCAATTAGCCACAAAATTTGGTGTAGTCAGAAACAGTCTTGATGAAATAACGGTGAAAGGAACTCCAGAATATGTCCGATTTTGCTGCGAAGCCAGCCTTAAGCGCCTCAATGTGGACTATATTGACCTCTATTACCAGCACAGAGTGGACACAACTGTCCCTATAGAGGACACTGTGAGTGTCACAATACCTCTTTATGTTTGTATTGTTTTGAGTTCTTTGTTTATCATTTTTCTTTCGACTATGTTTCGATGAATTTGTTATTGAGGTAATTTAACATATTGCCTGTTGTTGTATGGTAGATGGGGGAACTAAAGAAGTTGGTGGAGGAAGGAAAAGTGAAGTACATTGGGCTTTCTGAGGCTAACCCGGATACGATTAGGAGAGCACATGCAGTTCATCCCATCACTGCTATACAAATGGAGTGGTCTCTTTGGACTCGTGAAATCGAGGAAGAAATCATCCCGCTTTGCCGGTAATAAGATATGTTTTTGGTCTTAAAAACCTATGTTTTATTCATTCATGATGAACTTAACTTCAATTTTCATGATTCATAATTAGATTAAATGTTGATTAATGTTGTGTGAAAACTTGCAAGTATACGAGGTGATCACCAAGTTTTGACAGTATAAGATGAGTAAATATCGTATCCATATGATTGTTTCTTAGATTGATGCTAAGTACCACAATTATCCCAACCTAATTTTACATAGGCAAATGTAAAATGGAAAATAAACAAATCTAAGCAACTAAATTAAACAAAAAACAAGTGAAGCAAATGCAATTAGAGATATAGATTGAAGGAACTCAATCGGAGATATGGATTGAAGGGAACTCGATGATATGTAAGGCTAGGGGGTTTTGATTTCACTTGACTAAACTATGCTTATTCAATTGAAGACTTGTTAATCAAATTCATTCAAATCATTAATCATAGGTGCCAATTTTAATTTTACTTTCTCTCTCGAGTGCCAAGTAAAATAATATATAATATTAATCAAATTAATATCCCTATTAACTCAACCAATTAAGCACTCATTACGCAACCCTACTCTAGTGATTACCCATGTCATATTAGCCTCCCGAACTTAATATTACTATGGGTTGTGTTTTCCAAGTCCCAACATATGAAATTAACTTTCCCGAGCTCAATTTCACACATCTAATAACTCTAATTTAATGGAAAATCAAATTAGGAAAAAGCATAGAGAAACACAAATGAATCAAAATGGGATTCAATCAACAAGCATTAAAATCATTAAACCATAGTCATCATCAAGCTATATCATACCCCCTAACTTAAAAAGTTTAACTAGACATCAAAGTTCTCAAATCTATAACCAAATTCGAAACAAACATCAAACTCATATTCAAGCACCAATTCAAAGAGTAAATACAAGTTCAAGAGCTATAAAGATAGAGGAAGGTAGAAGAAAGAAGAACTAATTGAAGAACAAGCTCCCAAATATTCAATCTCCTTGAATTTCCAAGAAAACCCCTCAAAAACCTTGAAGTTTTCTCTCTTGTTTGTTTGAAATTTGGGTCTACAAAAAGCTCTCTACAATTTCCTGCCAGTTTTCCTTTTATATCCTTCCCAAAACATCAAATTTTACCTCAAAATTAGGTTTTCACGCATGTGGGGCGCTGCAATGTGCTTTTTTCCCGTTGCAACGCGCATAAGGCGACTAGAACATCTCAAGAGGTGCACTACAATGGATGAAAGGCCCGTTACAACGTGCATTTGCTGGTTGGGAGTGGGAGTCAGGCTCTCTCTAGCCTGGCAACCGCGCTGCTGGCTGGAACTAAGGGCGCCCTCTACAGCGCCTCTTTGACTTGTTGCAGCTTGTTTCTTGCTTCTCTAGTTCTTCTTTTTGGTGCCTATAAGATCCTCTTTTTTGGTCTTTTTTGATCCAGCATGCTTTAGTTTGCTTCCTTTGCTCACGGCTTTTTCCAATTAGTTCCAAAAAAATCTCATTTTGTCACATTTTCATCTAAATCCTCTTTTTATTTATGAATCCTATAAGATCACATAAAAACACATTAAACTAACAAAAACACTTGAGAACTTACAAATATCTGAACTCAAAATAACTTGATTTGTAGGTAAGTAACCTCCTCATCAATTAATTTACAGGAAACTTGGAATTGGGATAGTCCCATATAGCCCTCTTGGCCGTGGATTTTTTGGTGGCAAGGGAATTGTGGAAAGCTGCCTGCAAATAGTTTTCTCGTAAGGCACTTGAAATATATGGATGCACCCCTGCACAATCGTCGGTTTAAAGAAGATCAACTGACTTTTTTTTTTTTTTTTGTGGTAATATAGGTATCACATCCTCGGTTTCAAGCCGAAAACTTAGAGAAAAACAAGAATTTGTACACTAAAATGGAGAAGTTGGCTGCAAAACATGGATGCACCCCCGCACAACTTGCACTTGCTTGGCTTCTGCATCAAGGCAATGACGTTGTGCCCATCCCCGGTGAGTAAAAAAGTCTTCACATGAGAAACTTGGAATTTTTCTTAGGATGCGGGGATTTATTTGCTCGTCCAAATAGAATTCTGCCACTTAACATGGTGTTCTGATTTTCGCCTTTGTAGGGACGACCAAGACTAAAAATCTTGATGACAACATTGGCGCATTGAAAGTAAAGCTAAGTAAAGAAGACATAGAGGAGATTTGTGAGTTGGTACCAATCAACGAGGTGGCTGGGGATAGGATACAAGACGCCTTAATTCACCTATCGTGGAAGTTTGCGAACACACCTCCTAAAACCGGCCATGGAAAAATACCAGCTTAAGATTCTGTCATACTTCTTTGTCAAATGAGAGCAAATGGATAATTACTACTCGGCTATATACAGAGCCACCAAGTCTTTTTCTGTTTTAAACTTTAGAAGAAATGTTGTAATAAAGTATGGTGATGTGAAATTACTTTGCGTGAATAAGGGACAATTAATAAGACTGATGTTCAGCCCTTACAAGGAAATCTTGTTAGCTTGATTATTGTTTCTGTTACTTTTTTTCTTTTTCTTTTTTTTTTTTTTAATAAAAAGAATGAAATGGCACCATTAAAGTCAGGTTGAATTACATATTAGAAAAAAAATCATCTCTTCCTCTCCACTCGAAACAGCATTCATTGCCAAATAATGTTCAGTATCTAAAATGAACATGAAAAAGAGTGAGAAAAAAAAAATATATATATATATATATTATTTTTGGGTAACATCATCCTGGGTGTTTAGTAGTATAACAAATGAAATTGAAAGACATCCTCCAACAAGCACCAGTGGTCTAGTGGTAGAATAGTACCCTGCCACGGTACAGACCCGGGTTCGATTCCCGGCTGGTGCATATTTTCTTTTTTTTTTTTTTTTTTTTTGGTTTTTTAGGGAAAAAATAAAAGTTGTGGCGCAACCTTTTTTCTGGGTCAAAATATTCCATCCCGTGCAACAGCAATGACTTGTTGTTCACACTGTCTGGTGGTCTACCTTCCTCTCTCTTTTTTTTTTTTCTCGCCCTTTTTTGGATGAAGTAGTGGTCTACCTACCGTTACCAAGGAGAAGATCTGAACAACATTTTGACAACAGAAACAGAAGACTTAGAAAGCTAAAAAATGGCCAACGAAACCAAACTCCAAATTCCCACAGTTAAACTGGGCAATCAAGGACTTAAGGTACGGTTTAATACTACACCCAGTTTGTCTCTGGAAAAATGTTCTCTCTCTCTCTCTTTTTTTTTTTTTTTTTGGGGAATTTTTTTCCGGATTTGTGTGTAAATTTCTGCACTTATTGCTCTGCAGGTGTCAAAGTTGGGATTTGGGTGTATGGGCTTAACTGGAGTGTACAACTCTCCTGTCTCTGAAGAGGATGGGATCAACATAATTAAATATGCATTTAGTCAGGGAATCACTTTCTTTGACACAGCCGATGTGTATGGATCTCATTCTAATGAAATCCTAGTTGGCAAGGTATCATGTGTTTCCAATTTTTCAACTTATAAACTCAGTTCATTAGGTAGGAAGTTGCTTACTGTGTTAACAATTAGACGTTCTAAATCTTAGTTATCGAGAACCACAAGTCGGAAGAAAAATCAATGAAGCACGTGTAAATTTGTAGTCTTACTAAAATTTCGATCCCCGAGTTGACTCTGGTCAGGATAATAAGTAGGCTCTATTGTTGTACAAAGATTTTAGTTTGTTCTTTTGGCATAAGTTGTATTTTAAAGGTGGTGAAGCATTAGTAAGTTTTAAAAAGGCGTGTAAATGTAATTGAAGATCCTAAGAGTGATGAAATTTGATGTTATGACTCTGTAATGCTTAGGCCTTAAAGCAGCTTCCGAGAGAAGAAGTTCAATTAGCCACGAAGTTTGGAATAGCGGGGATTGGTCCTGATTCCCGCATGGTAGTGAAGGGAACCCCCGAGTATGTTCGGTCATGCTGCGAGGCTAGTCTCAAGCGTCTTGATGTGGACTATATTGATTTGTATTATCAGCACAGGATTGACACATCAGTGCCTATTGAAGAAACTGTGAGTAATTGATCTCTTTTAGTCTTGTCAGATGCAAAACCGAAAAAGAGAATTGTTAGATTTCTGATGTTAATGTTTTGGTCTCTAGATAGGTGAGCTTAAGAAGCTTGTAGAAGAGGGGAAGATCAAGTATATTGGCCTATCTGAAGCTGGCCCAGACACCATAAGAAGGGCGCATGCAGTTCATCCCATCACGGCCGTGCAAATGGAGTGGTCTCTTTGGACTCGTGACATTGAGGAGGAGATAATTCCGCTTTGCAGGTCTTGTTTATAGTCCCAAGTTTGGTTGTGATGTTGTGTTATTCCTTCTTGCTTTTGTTCCTGTTAAAGAAGGAAAATGAAATTTCGAAGCTGATTTGGAGGCTTATGCGAATCTCTGTCGATTGTTTTGTTGGACTTACAAGCGTGTTACGTTGATAACTTCATACATGCAGGGAGCTAGGCATTGGAATAGTTCCATATAGTCCTCTTGGTCGCGGTTTCTTTGGTGGGAAAGCAGTCCTGGAAAGTCTACCAGCTAATAGCCATTTGGTAAAAGATTCTCTATTCAATCTGTTCTGATATCAAGTTTTCGACTAAACCATTCCAATTATGTGAAGTGTTTGGTTTGATTTTATTTATTATTATTTTTTTTTATGTCCTATATTGAATAAACCATTTAATTGAAAGATTTTCCCTTTCTGCATTATGGATATTGTTGATTAACAATTTTAGTTTCTTTCTTAAGGCCTCACACCCTCGGTTCCAAGGTGAGAATTTCAACAAGAACAAGCAATTCTTCAACCGAATCGATAGCCTTGCTAAAAAGCACCAGTGTTCTCCTGCTCAACTGGCACTAGCATGGGTTGTCCTTCAAGGAGACGAAGTTGTCCCCATCCCTGGTGAGTGTTTTCGCCTTTTTCGGCATTTGTCGAACTTTTTTGAATCAAGAAAAGAGTAATGATATAAGATTCATTCATGTTATGTTGCAGATTATCCAACTAAACTTCTTTGTTCGTTTGCTTTGAATTTTGACAGGGACAACGAAGATCAAGAACTTAGATGATAACATCGGCTCGGTGAGGGTGAAACTAACAGAGGAGGATCTGAAAGAAATATGTGATGCAGTACCAATTGAGGAAGTAGCAGGTGGCAGAACTTATGATGGAATGATTAGTGCCACTTGGAAGTTTGTCAACACTCCTCCTAAAGATTCCAAAGGCTCTACATAAAAATGAGGCATCTGAAAAAAACAAAAAAAAACTGTGTTGTGTTATTTGATTTCCATAAACTTAATTGCTATAATAAATCATGCACATACTTCAATTGATGAAGTTTCTTCTAGCCTGATTGTATTTTATGCCTCATGTCTTATATTTTTTATTTCAATTTTTTTACAAGAATGGGTACAGATTTGAGTAGGTTGTTTATTTCATTTCCGGCAAAGAATGAGATATGACAAAACAACGAATAAAATAATAAAATAAAATAAAGTTGATTTTGTACCGGATATCATTTCGACGAATTTTGACGGAGACAACAAGAAAAGCTTTTGTCACTACCAAAATGGCTAAATAATGGCATAAGCATGTAATGTAATGTTGTTTTTTTATTTTTTAGGGCCCATGTGCTTTATTTTAAATAGTTATCTTTTATTTAATTACAGAGATAATTATGGTTTAATAAAATTAAAAAAAAAAAAAAAAAAAACATTTGCTAAAAACCTATCGATCAATTGAGAGAGATGATATATAATAGCTGCACCCTCTGATCTAACATGCAAATTGAGGCCATAGTTATAGAAACTGATTATCTCTTTACCTCGATATTTTTCTCTGCCTTAAAAGCATACCTCAAACTAAAGGAGTTAAGTGAAAATTTTCAATTATTTATGATTTCTCTTCTCAATTTAATTAATGGATTTAGATAAGACCATATGAAAAATAAAAAAATATATATATATATATATATGTCATATTCCTACAACGATCAGAATTGTCTCTTTTTACATCGTTTCCTACACCACTACAGTCACAACTTTTTTCTTTCTTTTTTTTAACAAATAAACGACCTGCAACGACCTTGACTTTATATTCTATGCTAACTTTAACTTTAGTGTCCGTCCATTTTGCATAAGACTCTAAGAAAACAGAAACCTTAAAAATCTTCAACAAGAAGGAAAACAGAGGACTGAAAATTTTCTAAAGATGGATGAGGAAAACAAACTCCAAATTCCAGTTGTTAAACTGGGAAACCAAGGACTAAAGGTACGTGTTTTTTATGAAATAACTTCAGAGACGCACTCCTTTTTTTGCATATATAATTCTGTCTGTTTTATTTGCAAAATTTTCAATTATAATTCTTCAGGTGTCAAAGTTGGGATTCGGATGTATGAGTCTGACCGGAGTCTACAACGCTCCTGTCCCCGAAGAGGAAGGCATCACCATAATAAAATACGCCTTCGGTAAAGGCATTACTTTCTTCGACACGGCCGATGTGTATGAACCTCATTCCTGTGAAATTCTACTTGGAAAGGCATGTGTTTAATTTCATTTCTAATTGATTCATCCGTCGTAGTTGACAATTACAATAATTTTGTGGTAGGATATAAAAATAAAAATACGGATAAGAGCACTCCTGAGCACGATGAAAATCTAGCGGATCATTCTAGTGTCATGAATTTTCTTTGTCATGATTCCGTGTTGTGTAGGCCTTAAAGCAGTTGCCGAGAGAACAAGTACAAGTGGCTACAAAGTTTGGCATAGCCGGAGTGGGTCCCGATCGCCGTATAATGGTGAAGGGTAACCCGGAGTATGTGAGGTCATGCTGCGAGGCTAGTCTCAAGCGTCTTGATGTCGACTATATTGACTTGTACTATCAGCACAGGGTTGATACATCAGTGCCTATAGAGGAAACTGTGGGTGATAATTTCTCTTTTACTACTCTTTCTCAAAATGAGAGACATTTTTACATGGCACCCTCAATAGATGACTTATTTTTTCACCTATAGATGGGTGAGCTTAAGAAGCTTGTGGAAGAAGGGAAGATTAAGTATATCGGCTTATCTGAAGCCAGCCCGGACACCATAAGAAGGGCACATGCTGTTCACCCCATCTCGGCTTTGCAAATGGAGTGGTCTCTTTGGAGTCGCGACATTCAGGAAGAGATTGTTCCACTTTGCAGGTTTTTATTCGTACTAAAAGTTTTCTTGTACATAAATTGAAATATTTTAATTTGTTGTTTTGTTGCAATTTTTATATCTGTTGATTTTCGTAAAGGATGACAGCGTGACATGATATGATACATAAACACATACAGGGAACTAGGAATTGGAATAGTTCCATATGGTCCTCTTGGTGGTGGTTTCTTTGGAGGAAAAGCGGTTGTGGAAAGTCTTCCAGAGAAAAGTCTTTTGGTAATAAGATGTCTCTGCTCATTTTGTTCTGATGCAAAATTGTCGAATGAATTATTTATCCCTTTTGTGCTCATGGACATGAATTTTGTTGATTGAAAGATCATTTTCAATGTTCCTTTAAGGTCACGCATCCTCGGTTCCAAGGAGAGAATTTGAACAAGAACAAGGTCATTTATGATCGAGTCGAAATCCTTGCTACAAAGCACCAGTGTTCTCCTGCACAACTAGCACTTGCTTGGGTTCTCCAACAAGGGGATGATGTCGTTCCGATCCCTGGTTCGTATCAATTCATTTAATTATTATAATTTGAAAAATGTTGAGTTTGTGAATTACCCAAATTAATATTTATAACACAATCTACTATTTTTTACTTTTGACTTTCTACAGGGACAACTAAGATTAAAAACTTGGACAGTAACATTAGCGCAATAAATGTGACCCTAACAAAGGAGGAACTGAAAGAAGCTTGTGATGCTGTACCAATTGAGCAAGTTGCAGGTGACAGAACTTATGAGGCTATACGCGACTCATCATGGAAATTTGCCAACACTCCTCAAAGAGATTCGAATTAGGTCTCTACTATCTCTTCCTAAGAAAGTGGCACCATCCATTTCACTTGGATGATTCAGTGTATTGCAAAATTGAGATTGTTAAGATAAATGCTACGGATCTCAAACCAAATCCATTTCTTGGTCTAAGATACTAACAAAAATAAAGCATTTTGATGATTTTCTTTTAAAGAAAGCAACATGCTAACCTAGTGTACATACACATAAGTAGAAGCCTAAAACAACAACGTGTATTTTGTACAATAAGACTATTTGTTCATCTCGATAAAATCTTGAATTCGAGTCAGTCTCATCATAATGAATAAGAGAATTTCCACTTTATTTCCTAAATAATTCATATGCCACACATAAACTTATCGTCCTCTCCGAAGTTATTTAGGTACAGCGCCCTTTATCCTTGTCATACTTACCATATACTAAAAATACAATCTAGGAACATCTATCTTTTTATTCATTTCTTAAAGATAAAACAAGTTAGCATCTCAAACTTCCACTTAATAGCATTGTTGGCTCTAGGCCCAATATAGCTTGGTCCTCACACAACTCAGCCAACTCCTTCTCCGGCAAGGTCACCGTCACCGCCCTAGCCAGCCCTCCTTCCGGCGAGGGCATCACCATGATCAACCCTTCACCTTCCACGTTCCCCACGTGGTACGACACGTGGATAGGCTCGGCCTCCTCACCAAATCCAGCCTCGTACATCAACGGCCCACTATCAGGCCCATTAGGTCCACATGGGCCTACCATGTGCTCCATGCTGACGCAAGTCAGCTCCGGCCCATACATCCTAAACGGTGGGCCATACTTCCTTCCCACGCCCGCCCTTGACTCCAGCCACTCAATTGAAGATCGAATCTCCTCCTCATCAATACTGTTCACGTGGCGGTGGATTTCACTAACCACGTGTCCTAGATCATAGCCGTCCAATTTTTCTAAAGCCAAAAGTGAAAAATGCAAGGCGTTGCCGTAGTACCCGAGCGGGAGGGGTTTTCCGTCTTCTCTCAACACCCGCCTGCCGTCCGTACAGATCGAGAGGGAGTTGCTGTGGTGATTTCTAGCGGCCTTCAGACGCACGACACGTGTCCAGAAGAGTGCCGCTAGTAAATCGAAGGGAGTGGCGTTAGCGCAATTCTCGGTGATTTCCATGAGGCACCGCTTGATGACAGCGTGGGAGAATTTGAGAGTGGCAGTAGCCATTTTCTCCAAGGGCGTCGTCACACGTGCGGCGGACTTGGCGGCGTAGTATGCGACGGAACCCGTTTTGTCATTCGAGTCGGATCTGCGTCGGGTCGTGTAGGTGGAGTATACTGGCAGGTGGGCCACGGCTTTGGTTCGGTGTGTGTCGATCCATGACTTGTAGAATAGGGTCGCGCAGGTTGGGTCTGCATGCATGTGTGTGCAGCTTAGCCCTATGGCAATTCCTCCGCTTAGAAATTCATTTACCTGCCAAAAAAAAAAATAATATAACTTAGGATTTATTCTAAGCGCCATCTCTTAACACCACCATCTATATTTCAAAATTCTAACTTTCCAGAACAAAAATATTATTGACCATTGAACAGACATACTAAAAACAAAAGAAATAAATTATGAGGTTGTTTGATTTTAAACTTATTTTAAATTAAATTATATTTTTTTTATTATAATTTTTATATTTTTTTTAAAAAAATTTTGTCATTTTTAAAAAATTACTATTAAAACTTAAAAATTTAAATTAAACTCATTCACCAAACACCCCATACATCTGAATAATAAAAAATGTAACTTTGTTTAAAAAAAAAAAAAAAAAAACAAAACCAAAACCTACAAAACTATTCCGTCATCGCCTTAAAATGAATCCATGCTATCAATTTAATAACACAAAATACTAACGTTTCCTTGGTTGAAAGGACAAAATAACGGTAACTTTGGAAGAAATTTAGAAATTCTCTTTTCTTACTACACTTTTGTCTTAACCTCCACCCCATCCAATCTCGAAGTCCATTATTATTATTTTCTTTAATTAGAGTATTAAACAATGAACTTTTCCCACCACTATACGATTGGTGACTATTTATTAAAACAAAACTTCACGAATTTCAGGGGAAAAAAAAATACTAAGAGAAATTCATTAAGAGTCCGTTTGATAAATGAATTTGAGTTGTAAATTTTAAGTTTCAATTATAATTTTTGTTGACTTTTTAAAAAAGACAAAAAAATTTTTTAAAAAAAGATAAAAACTAAGATGAAAATTTTGATTTGAGATTGAATACGAAACGAAACCTAAGGTTTTTCTTTTTTTTTTTCTTCTGTGTAATAAATAACAATACGTGTATATACACACATCAAAAAATACATGTGTACGCAGATACACACATCTCTGATGAAAAACCTGACAAATGAATATGCCTGCCGACAATAATAAAAACCTAAAACACAGCACTTATTTTCCTGCCAGTTGGCAAGCACACTATAGCAAGGGGGAAAAAAGTACTCGACGTGTGACGGTTCAAAAGAAACAACGAGTTCATTATAAAAATTGCATTCGTGCTTTTAATATCAGGTAAGAGATTAAAAATATATACACCACAATAAATGGCTGAATAAATGAAAACCAATATTTTCAAAGTTCGAACTTTGTCAGCCAATCTTCTTTAATATGCCTCTTTTAAAACTTATTTAGACTATGTTTTTTTTTTTTTTAAGAAATCTTTTAATATAAGATAAGAGATTACAAAATATACCACAGCAAATAGCTGAATAAATGAAATCCAATATTTTCAAAGTCAGTACCTTATCAGCCAGTCTCTTTGATGTGCCTCTTTAAAGTTATTTAGACCCGTTTGGGTATCATCTTGAGATTTTCAAATTTTAAAATCCTAACTCTAAATCAAATTTTTTATTTCTTTTATTTTTTAAAAAACTCATATTAAAATCGAAAGTCAAATCTTGATATTTTCTCATTTCAAATCGAAATAAAATTATTTTAATATTAAAATACTTATATCGATAAGACGAAAAGATAAAATTCATTTTGTTTATATTTTTCGAACACATTTTAAAATTTTGAATTATTTTCTATATCATAGAATATTTTTAAAAGTTTTCTATATAAATACACATTTTTAACTCAACCTTCACAATACTATCTCCAAATATCTTTCGAATCGAGCCCTTAAACTAAGTTAAAAAATTTAAAAATAAAATAAATTAAAAAAAGCAGCAACTCAAATATCCATAATAAGTCCAAAGCCAGAAAAAATAGTTGAACAACTTCATACCTGGATCCGAAAAGGCGACCAGTTAATCGGGTCCTCGGGCATATCATCCCAGACCGTCAGATCCATTTCCTCAATCCCATCAGCCGAACTCAGCCATTCATCAAGCGTGGTCCCCACACTGGCCCTCACAATCCGAACACCGGCGTCGTTGCAATTCACTTCCCAGTTGCCATCTCCGTTCCGGGAGATCCGACCCGTGACCGGCGGGTACAGCGAGAGAGCGTCCGACAGAGACACCCTTGACGGGTCCAAGTCAAAGTCCTCGAAAATATTGGCCTTGTAGTAAAACACTATGTGCAGGCTATGGAGCCCCATGGCGTGATCCAACGCCGTAAATGGTGGGTCTTGCCCGGACCGATCGGTCTGCTGGATACCGTCGTTAACTTCGACTGTATACTGACCGGCTTTTTCTCTCCAACATTGTAACAAATCGTTTTTAGGCAAAAAAAAAAAAAAAAAACAAACAAAAACAGAACAGAAGAGTGAAAAAATAGAGAGGAAATGCAAAGATAAATAGGAAGAGAAAGAAGAAGAGGACAGGCAGTTAAACGACATTAATTAAGGTGGGGTTGAGGGTTAAAGAGGAAAGTTGGTGTTTGTTGAGTTCATTTATGGCTCTTTTTTTGAAGAGACGACGACTCGACGAGAAAGTTTTATCCTTTTCTTTCGTCTCTTGGCTCTTCCCATTCCATGTTTCGTGTTTCTTATAACTATACTACTGACACTTGTTTGGCTAGGATCAAAATGGGTGTTCACCGATTGAATGAATTGGACAGTTTTAGATCTCAATTCGTAACTTTTGATTCGAAAAATCTCAATAAATGAGTCTCAATCCAATCAAATCCAATTCGTACACATTGGATTTCACAAATTAGATTCATGAACTCAATTTATAGACTTTAGAAACTACAATAATATATTAAAACATAAAATAATAATTATAATGATTTTATTTTAGAAATTAGAACAAACAAATTCCAACATAACTTCAAGATATGTATATTTACTTACAAAAATATTTTAAGAAATAAATGTTTACGTAAATGCAAAAATTTCTTTGTATATAAAGGGTGTATTTTGTGAATTATACGAATTAGAGAATCCTAATTTCATCCTAATTCATAATATTTAGATTGATAAAATCTCAATCTGTTATAAATTATTAGTTTCTTGACAGAATCTAGTTAAGGATTAGTTTGACAATACTTTTGGAGTCTTTAAAAGTCATTTTCACAAACTATGATACAAATATTATGTTTGGTAAAAATATTCAAACTCATTTATATAATTACCAATGTATTTTAATAATTATTTAGAAAAATTATAATTTTAAACTTTAATTTTTAGTTTCTACTTTTTTTTTTTTTTGCTAGAAGTAATGTAAAAATTATGACAAAAGCATAATAACTCCTAACATCATTGTTTACCACAATAATGGGGGGGGGGGGGGGGGGGGGGTTACGTGTGTCTTTCTCGTTTGTAATTACAAGGCAAGGTAATTCTTCTTTCTTTCGTTTGTTGCTAATTTGTTATAAACTATACTTAACCAACTTTACTTTGACCTGTACGTCTCTCACGTTTTGGTGAATAGAAAAGATATGGATTGGTCTTATTATTTTCAGGTTTTTAACTTTACAAGTATGAATCTTTTAATCTAGGTATGGTAAAAAGACGGGTTATTTATATTAGTTTCTTTCAATAAGTCATCCAGAGTCTATCTTGTTATTACCAAACCATATGTTTACAGTTGAAGTTAGAACGAGATCTTAAGAGAGACAATTAAAAATTGAATCCGGATAAACGAAAAGGGGAAGTTAAGTTAACAAAGTAACCCACCTCTACTAACCCATTCACTCCTATGGGTATTATATGTCTCTCTCTCTCTCTCTCTTTGAGTAGTCTTTTTTTTTTTTGTTAAATATGTAATTACCCTTATGTTCTTTAATAAATATTTGATAATTACACAAGAAATTTGTTTATTTTGATTATATTTTTTTTGGTGAATTTCGATTATATTTATTTTTTTCTCTGGTCATATTCGATTTGACTAAAGCGACTTTATAAAGCGGACACACCGACAATTTTAGCCTTCTTTTTTTATTTTATTTATTATTTAAAATAAAAGACGACTATACTTTCATTATCTCTTAAAAAAAAAAAAAAAAGACTTTATCAGTCATCACGAAAGTCATCAGTCATCACGAAAGTCAAGCACCCTTATATTTACAATTGCAACTTATTTTGGGTGGACATTTTTATTTCAAGTTATTCGATTCCTTCACATACATATTTTTTTAAAGGTTGAATAAATTCATGCAAGAAAAACGACAGGGATGCTCAATTGGAACGGTGTACTAAACATTAAACGACACAAATACTCTACTATAAAAACTTAAACGACACAAATGATCCCAAGAAAAGAACCTTTTTTGGCTGAACCACAAAGAAAAGAGTTAAACTCAGCAGCTGTGAGAGAGAGAGATATTCACCAAAAAATTCTGTGAGAGAGAGAATGGTGGGGCGGAGATTTCAGGTTTGCCACAATGACACCTACTACGACGTGGACTACAACACCGACGATGGCTTCGAAGTGAGTTTCTCTCTCTTCCATCTTTCTTTCTCTCTCCTGTTTTCTCCTCCTCTGGACATGATTCCTCCTGTTTTTCCAGGTTTTCAAATTCCAGCTTTTCTCTCTCACTTCTGTGCCTCCTGACAATCAAAAGGTCCAAAATTCACCTCTTTCTCTCTCCGATATATGTTTTTTGTATATACATGAGTTTGTGAAATTATATTTGTGTTGAATTATTAGACGAATCTGTGTATCATTTCGATAGATTGTCGGAGTTGACGATGATCGGACAGTCTCCACCGATTCCGATCTCGCCTCCATCTCGGAGAAGCTTCGACTGGTTTCGATCGATGAAGAAGTCAAGGAAGCGGAAAATCAGGAATCCTGCAGCGGAAATGACGCCGAATTGCTGAAATCCGACGAGGAATTGGCTCGGATGTTGCAGGTTCGGCGATTGTTATTGTTATTGTTTTTAATTTTTGTTTCCTTTTTCCTGATTTTTCATTTCTGGCAGTGTTTTTTTCTTATGATTGTTGTGGAAAATGCTCTTTTTGAACGATTTGCAGGAGGAGGAGGACGCGCATTTGTTTCAGCGGTTTGTTGCGCCGGAAGATAACAGCGAATTTGAGGGAAGAGTACGGCCTTATGTCGATACAGTTCGATTGGTAATTGCTTTTTTTTTTTCCCCTTAATTTGATTGCATGTTTGTTGAATGTTGAGAAAACAAATTATTCGAGAAGAACACAGCTTGAATTTGCTGCAGATTTTTCTTTTCTTGATTTGACTCTTCTGTAGAATTACCAATGAAACATGTGTGTTAGGATTATATATATGTATAGACACGCACACACATTTGTATATATCTAATTATGCATTATATGATTTCTACTCGGGTTGGATACTATTGGTGGTTGTCTTCATTGGTTTAGTATGAGGATCCGGTGCGCCAGGAGGCTGCTCGGAAAACAGTCTCAAAAGAAGAGCTCGAGGAGAAAGCATTGGTTTCTTTGGCAAAGGTGAGAGAATGCTCGTTTGCGGTTAGTAAATTGAATGGAAAACCTGATACTATTACTGACTGTCTTTGAACTGTTTCACTCTACATATATCACTTAATAAAGAGCTGTATCGGAAGATATCATGATTTCACTCTTAGGCTGTCCTCGTATTGGTAATCTGATTAACATTTTTTAGGAGGGGAACTTTAAACCGTCAAAAGCAGAAGAAGATCATGCTTTCCTGCTGCAGCTGCTTTTCTGGTTCAAGCAATCCTTCAGGTGTTTTCTCGTTATTTTGTTGTTTTAGAATACTTTTGCAGTTTCCTCATGACTTTTACAACCAAAGGACGAATATGTGTTTGGAGAGTTTTTTATTTTAATTCCGTTTTGCTAATCAGAGTTTACCTTTTATTTAGTTTAATGAATATGGTATTCAGTTTGACTGTACAATTTTGAAAAGCTGCTTATTGCATGTCCGTCTCTCTTTGGTTTATTTATTGTAGCTGGGTTGATGCACCTCCTCCTTGTGATCGTTGCGGCAACAACACCGTAAGCCAGGGCAAGGGTGCTGCACTTCCTTCGGAAATTCGTTTTAGAGTTTCTCGAGTTGAAATTTATAGGTATGCTAAAGAAGATGTTCTAAAGTTGTCCGGCATTTAAGTCGACTGTATAATGGTTTTTCTTTTTTCTTGAATGTAAAGGCTTCAGTTTTTCGTTTAATTGGCTTCTTTTTGATATTTTTGTCTGTGAAATGGGAAAGAATGCTGACCTTGTTGTTCTGCCTTCACTGCTGTACGTGTTTTTGTGTGGCTACAGTCGGTGAATAACATTTCTAATGACGATTAGATGTTTTAATCCCTTTGAAACTCCTACTTTCGTTCAAAATTCTTTTGTCATTCCAATTCACAGTTGAATTATGTCTGTGTTGTATGTTTTAATCGATTGGAAGTTAGTCTTCAATTTTTTGGTTTGAAGAAGCATCCTTTCTTTAGCTATTGTTCGTTATGATGAACCCTTACATTGTACTTGTTTTTTTTATAATCTCAGATGCACTTTTTGCGATAGAATCATCCGTTTCCCACGCTACAATGATCCATTGAAGGTATTGATTTTTTTTGGACTGAATAGACATATTCGATACGTTATGATCTAATCACTATTTTATTTTCTCTTTTGCCAAATGCAGCTTGTTGAAACAAGAAGAGGACGCTGTGGGGAGTGGGCCAATTGCTTCACACTTTATTGTCGAGCTTTTGGCTATGAATCCCGTTTGGTTAGTTGTTTTTTCGGAATATCCATTGCAGCCAACTTATCCAAATGCAATTTATATAATTCCTAAAGATGGTGAAGCAACAGAGCAACTTATATAAGGAGAAATTGTTTTTATTTTTTTAAAATTATATGTGAAGATAACCTATGGTCGGTGATTGAGTCTACTATAATCTGGACAGATCTTGGATTTCACGGATCATGTATGGACAGAGTGCTTTTCACCATCTTTAGGAAGGTAAGCTCTTATAAACGTGCTATATTTCACCGAGAGTTTCTACGCTTTCTTTTGTCCTGTTTATATAAGTTCTTGGCTTCCTAATTCGTATTGCGCATTGAAGATCTCATAATTTGATGAACCCGTTTTGTATAGATGGATGCATCTTGACCCTTGTGACGGAGTCTATGATAAACCATTGTTATACGAGCAGGGGTATGTTTTCATTTCAAAAGAATATCTCATCATCCTCTTCTTGTTGCTCTATTTATCCTTTTGTTTCCTTACTAAACATTGAAGGTTTTTTTTTTTTTTTTTTTTTTTTTCCTGAAAGGTGGGATAAGAAACTAAATTATGTAATTGCCATTGCAAAAGATGGAGTTTGCGATGTCACTAAACGTTACACGAGGAAGTGGTCTGAGGTAATTAGTGTTTAGTGAAGTATTATGACTATTTTTTAATCCACTTGAATTCTTATAAAAACAATTTTTGGGAAGGAAAGTTAGGAAAATTCCCTCATGAAGAGGCATACTTTTAACTTGAATCACTGCTAGCAGGTTCTGTCTCGACGTCATATTATTACGGAGTCTGCATTGTCAAGGTTCTCGTTAAGATAACAAAAGAATGCCGAAGAGGCTTTACATCTCAAGTGCTTTCTGTACTTGAAGACCGCGATGAGAAGGAAAGACAAGCACTTGAAAGAGACTTATATTCTAAGGAGGATGCCTCAATTCACTACCTGGAAGGCAAAGTGGGAACAAGGAATGGCGCCAATTGAGATCAGAACTTGGTTCTGATTCGCTGAGTTGCTCTTCTTGTCCGGTTCGTGTTTGCATAGATGAGCATGTGTCTAGAATCTATGATGCATTTCTTCCACTACTTTCTTATTTCGTCAAGGAAGAACTTTCTCAGTCAAGAGCTCTTGAAGTGCTTGGATTCTTAAAGACACTCTGATGGATCTTCAGAAATCCCCTTTTAGAACTAGGAGGACCTCACTTGATTCTGGATTAAGTATTAATCCATCGTTTGTGCATCAGTTGCTGCCCTCTTTGGATGATATGCTTAAAGCTTTATCACTCAGTAGTAAGGTGGACAGCGATGGGAGGATTGATGTTTGTTTGGCCGGAAACCCTGTTCATACTTCTCTTGCACTTCCTGTTGCTTTGGACGCTTTTGATGATGCCATCGATAATATTAAGAATTGTGGAAACTTGAATAAAGATTCTCTTTCCCTGCCTCTGTTGAAATCAAATAGAATACATTCTGGTTTGGTCCTTGCAAGTGGTGAAGAAATTCCAGTTGGAATTGTGAGTTGTATTTGGCTCATTGATCTATTTATTCCTTTAGAGTGTATTTCATAATCTTCTCTAAATGCATTTCTTTATCAGGCCACATCAGCGTTTGATGGAATTCAGAAGACTAAATGGGAAGAACCAAACGGCGCTCGAGGTATTTTAGACCAAATGAAGAATTGTTCTCTTCTGTTTCACTATCATGAAGGCTACTTCTTAGCTACTTCTTATTTATGACCCTTTAGGTTGTTGGATCATATATAAGTTGTCAGAAAGCCAGAAGCACAAACTTGTGGCTTACGAGTTAATGTCCGCCAATGATGCACCAGAAAGGGATCCTATGGACTGGTACGCACAACCTTTCTATTCGACATACTAACCTTTTCTATCATTGCATGTATTATTGCTTGACTAGGAAGAAACCTTGTTAATCGTGGAGCCGATTTCTTCTATCTTCTACAAGTGTTGTTATACTGACATCTTTTTAGTCATATACTCAAGACACATCTATGGTTTTATTGAGTATTTAATCTACTTGTTCTCTTCAGGGTTCTCGAGGGAAGCGATGATGGGGGATCCAATTGGCATATTTTGGACAAACAAACTTCACAGAAGTTCGGTAGCCGTTTCCAGCGTCGAACATATAGAGTTGCGTCATCTTCCTTGCCATCAAATACTTTCAGGTATGCTAAAAAAAAAAAAAACTGTTCAAAATTGCTGGCTGATCGTATTCTGTGTCCTTGTTCATTTGATAGTCTTGAATGGGCAGGTTTAGGTTCTTGGCGGTTCGAGATGTTCATTCAACTTCACGGCTACAAATAGGTAGCATTGACCTCTATGCAGGAAGCAATTGATTTTTGATGAATAATTGGCTCAAACTCTCGGCTAAAGCCGGCAGTTTCTCTAATTATCTGATTGATTTGCGAGAACATTGGGTTTTAACCCTGTTGATGAAGATGAGAAAGAGGTGTCTGCAATGCCCTTCTTATAAATTGTACTATCGTACTTTATTGCGTATTTTTTAAAATATACTAGAAACAACAAAGAAATGTGTGATTGAAAGTAAAGGAATGTTAATTTGGAGAGGGGAAGAAAAAAGCAGTGGACCAAAAATGTAATATTGTTATTTCTACATGTTGTCCTTTCCATTTGGAAATTAGCTGTCATGGATTAAATATGCTGTGTCGCTTGTCCAATTGTTAAACTACATATTAAAGTTTATAAAAATGCTGTGTCGTTTAGGATTTTCTGTTCCTTTTTAATGTTAGACATGAATGTTGTCGGTTATTACCCATGTCGTTTAATCAATCAAGTTCGGAGTCGTACTGTCAAATTTCTTCAAGAAACGACACACCGATTCTTGTTTAGAAGTATATGTCGTCTTCAACGACTGGATTTTTGCATTTAAATGACAGGTCGAATCATCAAACGACCAACAAAGATTTTTCCGCCGTCGAATCTAGATGGACGACATGTTGTTTTTCATGGCATATTAAACTGTTTGTTGAAATATAAACGATATGAATTTTGCGGCGGCTTTGGAAAACGACATTTCTTTTTATTTTGAAGACCGCCTTTTACGTGGAGTAAGCGACATGTCAATTCTTAATAGAAATTTATATTAGCTAGTTTATTTAGACTAAGCGACCTGTCGTTTGGAAATATTAACGACATGAATTATCTTTCCGAATTTTCTAAATTCCTTGTTAATGCTGACATTGTAGCTGAAAAACGACATGTCGCTCAATGATGCTACCGAAGCATGGTGCTACTGTCCACCCGCCGGGGGTCGGGGGGGGGGGGGGGGGGGTGTGTTGGTGTGGAACCCTTTCAAAAACTCCATAACCAAACTCCTTTGGAATTATAGGTTAAAACTCATAATTCAAATAGAAAATTCAGATTTTTGTGATTTAAAAATGGATTTAAAACGTGATGTCAAATTAGAGTCAAATTAATGAAAGGAACTCCATTTTATTTGTTTACTCATTTATTTTTTCATAAAGTGAACTCTTGTCCAATGGAGGATGCTAACTATATAATTTATAGTTCTTTTGTCTTCAAAAGCATAGATTCAAATATATCCAAAAAAAATAAAAAAACACAGCATAGATTCAAAAACGAAAATCTTTGATAAAGGGCTAAAGGCTTATCGTTGTGATGGTTAACAAAATTCGCCACAGCCGCAAACGACAACATAAATAAAAAAAAAAAAAAAAAAAAAAAAAAAAAAGACTTCGATAGAAACTCTGGACCAGGAACTGTCATAAAAGCAACTTCAATTCACACGTCAATTTCTTATATTGCAGTTTCAATCAAAATTTTTGAAAAAGCAAAGTGACGAAAGAAAGAGAGAAAAACAATGGTTCCAGTAATCCAACTTTTGTTTCATTTTTTTTACCACCCTGTTTCTTCAATGGCTGTCCTCAATCTTCTTCAATCCCTTCATGTCTGTTGTCTCAACACTGCATTTCAACCGAAAAAACACAACATTATTCCGACTGCAACTAGAATACAGGTTCTTTATACAGGCATTTACCACTTGTATCTAACGTCCTTAAGAAATGACAGAAATCATAAAGAACTCAAGAGGGATCATGCATGCTTAAATAATAAAAGGAGAACTCTTGACGTAAGTTTAGAGCATGCATAATGTAAGCGAAAAGGCAGTAAAAAGAAAAAGATGCAAGACTGCCAAAATAATAATAATGATAATAAGAGAAGAAACTAAAAATATAAGAAAAAATAGTTAAACTTACGTAGAACCGTAGAGACTTATCTTCTGGACTTTTGTGACATCGGCGCCAGATTGATTGTCCTCAATGAATATCGTTAAGCTGATATAAATAGGATGTAAGAATTCTTACTAAAAGGAATATTACAAGGAGAGAGTAGGGCATTAAGGGATTAAACATACCTACGGACATTCTGAAACTTGACATACTTTAAAAGAACTGGTTTCCCCTGCGAAAAACGAAAAGCATTAACAACAAGTTTCCGAGATAAATATATGGTTAAATGTTTGGAACAAGTCATTTAATTGAGCAGAAGTGCTCGATATTAAAGCACAAGAAGGCACGAAGTTCCTACCGTAAGATTTTCAGGGGATAAAACAGCCGTGTCACTCGGTGGAAAGTCACTTACGTTGCTGATATTATTAACAAGGCATGCTAAGCATTAGTTATTCTAAACCTTATGCAGTTTTAATATGCAGAACAGTTACCATTTCTGAAAATTGTACCTGAAACCCATGTGCTCTTTGTTTGAGAAAAGTTTTACCGTCTTAGGACCTGAAAGTCAACGGTCAACCATTCATGTTAAATACTTCAATCGACTAAAGTTGTGCAAGTAAAAAGTGCATACAGTCATGACTTGTATGGAAATTTTATAACCAGTAAATGTTATAACTGCCATGAAGTAAAGGGAAAGATGACACGGAACACAGTGGCATTCTTGTCATGAAATTTATCACCAAATACTTTCATTTTCTTGACTGTTAAATGCAAACATGCAACCTTTTCAACCATACAAGCATAAAACAGCTATAAAGCCAGTACGATACATATTGATATTAAGACTCGAGATAATTTTATGTTGCCTTTGATTATCTGAAGTTTATGTAAGAAAAGACCGATGAAAGAAAGGGGCCCAAAAATAACATGAAGAAGTGTTACTGTTCCATCATGATGTTCCCTAGCATTAGGATTTGGTTAGTAACATTAGTTAAACTTTAAGTGATACCGAACGCAATAAATACTTCACATGATCAATGTTTGAAATTTTTTTCAGCTATAAACGTATTGAACAACTGTTGATTTGTACCTTCCTCTTCAGGTCCCTTGATGGCGATAGAATGCAGTTTCACTACTTGATTAAAAGGTATGTAAATCAGAAGCTGCTCGTCTGCATCACTCTCCAGATGCAAACCGTCATCTTCTCTATAGCCCTAATTACATAAGGAATGAAGAATATAATAATAACTACATAGTTTCGGCTCGTGTTTAAATTATAAGAAGAAAGAACGAGAGAAGATGTGATGCAGATACTTAAAATATAATAGGCTGACGAGAATTGTGAATTGAGCTTGTATGTTTCACAAAACAAAAGATATGCAGACTAATAATTTTATTTACCAACCCTCTAAAAACCAAACAAGAAAAGATATTATTTTTATTTGTTGTTTTCCCCAACAAAAGAGGAAATACGTTGTAGTGACAATTCTATTTGCCATCCCATGGAAGAGTGGTGCTAGGGACAACTTTTATCCCAAGTCCCAATTTGTTCATTCTGACTCAGGTGGTTGTTATCTGTCCATCAGTAGATATAACTATGCAATATTAATTGATGAGACAAATTTTATAGCGTCGACTGATATAAGAATGACAATTCACATCAGTCGGGATAAAAGTTTGGGTCCCAACATGAATAATGGAATATTCATTTAAGTTTTCTTCCTATATTCCATATCCGAGATCTTCTTCGATTCAAACTACAGAATAACCCTGCTTTACTTAAAATATTATACTAATGTATATATTCTTCATTTCAAGTAGCACCAAGTTGAACTTTTGACGAGGAACAAGAGTAGACTATGCAGAAGATAAACATAGAAATCAGTTTTAAGTTTAATTTCCTGATATTTTATTCTGGTTTAAATAAATTCCCCAAAGCTTTTTCAGTGAGTTTCCCATTATTGATAATTGGGTAGTTTCCGCAGTTTATCCTCCTCATAGTCTATTCTTGTTCCTTATCATCTTTCCCCACCCTTGCCCCCATCAATTCCAGAAAACAAATTTGTAATCGAAGAAACACGAGCATACTAAAAATAACTCCAAATAAAATAAAAGAAACATACACACTACAACACCCACCATGAAAAGCTAAAAATAAAACTAAAAGCCTGGTTTTTAAGATTGTTTTCCTAAGTAAAATTTTTTTTTTCCAACAGAAAGAGGGTTTTCTATCTTTTTCCCACCTTCTTTGGTCAGAAATTGTATTATGCAAAAATCAAAGCCAATAAATCATACCAAAAAAGAAAAAGGAAAAAAAAAAAAAAGTAGAAAACCCTAAAATGAGTGAAAATCACCTGCTTGAGAGCGTTGGCAAGAGAGTGACTTGTGCTTTGGTTGAGGCATTCAACTCCAGGCCAGTGTATGAAGTCCAACAGATCAGCCTGATCAATCATCACAAAACTCAGTATCAGAAACAACCCATCAACAAATTGACCTTACTTAATCAAGACCCAGAACTTGGAGGAAATGAAGATAAATTTTGGGAATCTAAAAAGAGGGTCTTCCGTCCTCACCCCCAGAAATACCCAGTAGTTAGATTCCCAAGTTTCCCAGGTATTTTCCCTGGATTTCTCGGATAACAAACACGGTAATAAAAAGGAAAGAGGAAGTGGGTATACTCACTTGGCTTCTTTGAATTGCGCTTGCTGGTTCCGCAGACATGGCTGAATGGACCAAGGTAAGAATTAGAGAGAAAGAGACAGAGAGAAAAAGAAAGGAAAGGAAAAGCCTTGGCAGAAGAGCAAAGCTGTGGAAGCAAAGAATGAAAAAAGAGCCGATGTGTACATATTGGGCATGAAGTACAAACCTAACGGCGGCGTTTTGAGAACTCTTCGTTGAATGTCAAAATAAAATAGCGAAATTTACAGGAGATTTATTCGGAAAATATACTTTTTTTTTTATTTAGAAAATATACTAGTTATTTTAGAATTTATTGAATATACATATGTATTAGTACATTTCGAGTGATATAAGTTTATAGCTTAAATCAATTTTAGTTTTAATCTAAAGTTATTATTTTTGACATTTTAATTTTATCCTAACATCACTGTTATAAAATTGACCTTAAATTTTTGAAATGTAACGAAAGTTATTATGTGCTTGTTTTTGTAAATAACTTAAAATTTTATAAAAAATAAGATGAGTTATAGAATGTTGAATTTCTTTATTATTATTATTATTATTTGTTAAAAATTTCTTGAAGTTTTTAAGTTTAACAACGGCGTAGGGAAATGATTCGGACTTCGAGGTTATCGATTGAATCGGTTTTCCTGTACAATCCTAACAAACAAAATTTGCAAAGACAGAATTTGTGATTCAACTGTTCTACCTACCACGGTTTTAGACACTTAACGACGACCACAAACCAAAATTTGAGGCACTTTTTCTTCGATATAAACGGAAAAATTATCTGCTTAGAAATTAACAAATCGTCTGATATGCATCCAGTGTTATCATATAGTTGATTAAAAAAATTGCATATGTCCAACTCAAACTTGATTCATTAATGACAAATATGTGGGTCAACTTGATTCATTAATGACAAACTTTATATATATATATATATATATATAAAGTTGGAGTTATGTAATGTGTAGTAGTCCTGAAAAGGTTAAAAACACACGCACATCTTTTCAATTTCTTGGGATGAAAATATATGTGCATTTCATGACTATGATGGTAAAGATTTTTCAAGATCAAGGTAATTTTTACGACTTATTGCTAAAAAAGAATTCACAGTTTAAGTAGATAGGTAAATAAAAAAGAAAATTATAGAGAAACAAATAGTTCATAATTAAATCATTTTAATTTTCAGAAGAAAGTAACATCATGATTTATAAAATCGATCTCAATCATAAATTTGTGGACACTTAAATATCACAAGTACAGCTCACTCATGGTTAATGTGAGACTTAGTATAATCGTTATTAATATTTTTTAATAACACACAGAAAACAAACAGCACATAATAATTTATGAACATTCAAAATAATAAAATGCCAAAATAAAAGTTTTGCATATTCCTAAGCTGTTACAGAGTCAAACAAAAGGCAAGACTCACATATACCTTCCAATTCCACTCATCTTACCCAAACCAACCAACCAAATCAACTCACCCAAAAAAGGACTCTCCTTTTCCACTTCACATTCACACATTCTTTGTTCCAACAAAAGGAAATAGAACGACGACAAAAATATTTATAATTAAAAATAAAAAAACCAAAATTTTTTCTTCTTTCTTTCTTCAGTTCACTCACTTACCAAATCTTCAATCCCAAATGGCCTCTTCTTCCTTATCTCTCCTCTCTCCTCCTTCTCTCTCCTCCACCCACCACCACCATTACAATGCCTCTTCCTCCTCTTTCACCACCACAACCACCACCCGCCTTACCCTGCGCACCCCCAGATTCCTTATCCTACGCACCAACCCCAGGCCCATCAGGGCCCAGTCAGCACCGGCCCTGACCCAAGACGACCTGAAGAAGCTCGCCGCCGACGAGGCCGTCGATTACGTGAAATCCGGCATGGTCCTCGGCCTCGGCACGGGTTCCACCGCCGCTTTCGTCGTCGCCAAGCTCGGCCACCTCCTCAGCACCGGCCAGCTCTCCGACATCGTCGGGATACCCACCTCCAAGCGCACCGAGGAGCAGGCCCGCTCCCTCGGCATCCCCCTCTCCGTCCTCGACGCCCACCCCCGCCTCGACCTCGCCATCGACGGCGCCGACGAGGTCGACCCCGATCTCAACCTCGTCAAGGGCCGCGGCGGGCCCTCCTTAGGGAGAAGATGGTCGAGGCCGCGTCGGAGAAGTTCGTCGTCGTCGCCGACGAGACGAAGCTTGTCGACGGCCTCGGCGGCAGCGGCCTCGCCATGCCGGTGGAGGTCGTGCAGTTCTGCTGGAAGTACAACCTCGTGAGGTTGCAGGAGCTGTTCAAGGAAGAAGGGTGTGAGGCGAAGCTGAGATTGGACGACGGTGGGAAGCCGTACGTTACGGACAATTCGAATTACATAGTGGATTTGTACTTCAAGACGCCGATTAAGGACGCCTTGGCGGCTGGGAAGGAGATCTCGGCGTTTGAAGGGGTTGTGGAACATGGGCTGTTCTTGGATATGGCGACGGCGGTCATCATTGCCGGGACTAGTGGTGTTGATGTCAAGACCAAGTGAGAGTTAGAGTGAAAATGAAAGTAAGGACCCTTTTTTTTTTTTTTTTTGGCTTTCTTGTTGTTATTGCGAGTTTTGTAGTTTGGATGATTTTGTGGATTGTTGGGCATTGGGAAAGGGAATAATACTAGTGATGGAATGGAAGTGGGAAAATATATGAAATAATTAAAAATGGTTTAGTCTTGCTATTGCCATGAATTTTTGGTATTTTGATTAACAATGCTGATGAAAATTTTTGATTTTTAATTTTTTTTTTGGTTCATGAGATCTTAACATGGTTACAAGTGAATGGGAAATGTGGAAAGTACTGAACTTTCAGAGCAGGTTATCTTTTGCAATTAATTAATTTTGATATTCCCCACTTTAAGGTTCTTGTGATCGATTTGCTCATGGGTATGCGTCTTCTTTGCTTCTTTGTGTTCGTCAAAAAGTTATTTTTGGTACAATCCGCTCAGGCCCGTAGGTATGACTAGAGGAATTTGGAAAAACTGGAATGGTTCATACTTTGCTTGGTTCTGACATGCTTTAGTTGTTGCTGTCTTCCTAAACTAATTGGGATGAATGAAATATCAGATTTAGACTGTGAGAGGTACAGAACGTGTTTTTACTTTGATCATGTATTCCACATCCACTTAGCTTGATCTGTTTAGTTAAGATGGTTTTTGGCCATGTTTCAATGGTCAGTTAATAGTTCTTTCTTCAGATTGCATTCCAGAAGTGCTTCATGATTGTGACTTGTGCACTTAAACTAAGCATAGCTATAACTAGATGAAATAACATAATCTGAATCTCATAGGCATAAAATGCAGTGTGATGCTCCTCCATATTTTGTTCCAGGGCACCATAGCCTAAGAAGATGCTATTTATCACCGTCGATGATACAAGCACAATGTATTTAGCAATACAACTAAAACGCCATATAACAAAGTGGGACTCGGTTCTTTTACCTTTATCATGTGACAATTCTCTTTTACAGACACACGTATGGTAATGCATCATTAATGATGATAAATGCCAATGCTCACAAGTCATAACTAAATAGCAGAATGATTTTTAGTTTGAACTGGTTAACCTTTATTTAGCCCGTCTTTGGACTGAGGGCTGAATCAAATCTTAATCAAATATACACTCTTTCGAAATCTGCAGTATTCATTTTTCTCAATTTCAACTACCAATCCAGTTTAGATTCCTATTATGCAGTGTACATGCGGAACTGGTTTGGGTTGTATAGATACAAGGTATTCTCTCTGTTAAAAAGCAAATTGCTAATTGCTTTATATAGATGGTTACTGGTGGGTGAGTAATTCTGTTCTAGATCATTCAAAATGATGCTTCATTGTTGCCTTACTGTTTTCTTGATCTAAAAAAGAAGCATATCAGAAAAGAAAAACAGTGATAGACAATCAAAACAACCACTGTACTCTTTAGCCAAAAAAAAAAAAACGACCACTATACTCATAACAAATATTTTACATCAAATCATCATGTATATATATAAATATATAAATGTACTGAATACAAACAGTAATCAGAAGCCCTATGACTGTGGTCATTTATTTATAAAAAAAACAAGGCTTTTTATACAGAAACAAATCTCGCAGGACAAAAACAACCCAATGAAAAGGTGAAATAATATAATCTGAAGACATCATAAATCAGATAAACTAGAAGCTGAATGACCAACAATAATCCTACTCCGTTACTCTACATCCTATTTCCACAGGACTAATCCGAAGGACGCCATCAATATGATCATCCAGTGGAACTTTCCTGGCACAAATGACGTACCTGGAAAACAAGCAACAAAGAAATCAAACTCTTTTTTTTTTTTTTTTTGGGTATATATTTAAATAAGGAATTATGTTTCTATAGGGTGTACGTCAACTTCGTAGAAATGTCATGTTTGAAACATTTACGAGTAAGTGTTCAAAAAATACGAACTTAAGAAGAGAAGGTAAGGTATGATGTTTGACCCATCTACCACCCATTAAGATTTCTTAAAGCCATATTTTACCTAAAAATTTTAATATTTATCAGTTTTTTTTTTTCCCCTTTTGGTGGAACGTGATTTTCAAATATATTATATCCTCCTTAGTTTTGAAAAAAAAAAAAAATCATAATTTAACATCCTATTCCGGACGACCATAACAATAACAAATGAGAGCAAAATGAAAGGGATTTGACTCCTGTGTTTTTCGATTTGTCTCTTTCATGTAAATCTAATAAATATCATTATACTTCAAATAATCCATCAATTAAAAAATTGGGTCTGTTTGATAAATTAGTTTGAGTTAAAAATTTTAAATTTCAATAATAAATTTGTGTTGACTTTTAGAAAAGATTAAAAAAAAATCAGAAAAAAATAAAAATTAAGATGAAATTTCAAGTTTGAATGAGAAACCAAACGAGACCTCTTGAACATGTGATACGAAAAGTATTAAAAGGACAAGAATGAAGAGTGGTATGATGAGCCGAATCCAAATAAAAGTGGTTCGTCAAAGTGGCTCTCACCTTGGCTGTCTTGATTCCCACCATCGGTGCCGGTAGAATTTTCAACTTTAATTCCCAGTCTTGAACAGTCAGATCCGATTGTGCCTTTGAGAAAAAAAAAAAACACAAAAATCTTTTTAATTACAGTTACAAAGCTACAAAATTTTTTCCCTCTGTTTCTTGTTAGAGGAATAGCAGATTTGTGTTATTTCTCTTTTATTATTATTATTATTATTTTTTTTTGAAATCAGATTTGTGTAATTTCCTACATTCGCTGTAGCAGGGATAGACTGAGATGTTGAGAAGATTGAAGAATCCTGCGCTGCAGTCACATCTGTACCCGTATGTTCTGTTTTTTGAACATGTCCCTTCTCCACAGTACGCCCAATAGCAAGCTACAAAATCACCCCAAAAAAAGAAAAAAAAACATTTAATTACTAAAACCCAAAAAAAAAAAAAAATCCCTAGTTACTGAGATAAAGATGATGGTAATTACGATCAAAGGCAGAGATATTGTGTGGAACTTCCTTCTCGGGAACCGGAGGTGGAGCTGGTTGGCAACTGCCATAGTTAAGAGTACCTGAAACAAAAAACAAAACAAAACAAAACAAAAAACCAACGTCTATTTATTTTGGTACTAAACATTCAAATCATGCTTTTTCTTGTCATGCAAGTTACAAACAACTAGATGATTAATAATAGTAGAAGAAGAGGTGGAAAAGAAGAAAGGGGAAAGATTGAGTGTGAAGAGAGCTTACAGTTGGGGATGACACATGGAAGGAACTTGTGATCGTCGTCATCGTCTTCGTGGTGGCTGGTTCGCGTCCAGCCAGAATCGCACTCGCACATGTAGCCTAACGGGAAACTTCCATTGGCTTTGCAGGTTCCCTTTCCACACTCTACGTCGTCGCATATCGCCGCTGTAATTCACACACAACGCACTAAGATTAGTACATAAACTAAAAATCACATGTGATTTAATAGAGTGGTGAGTCTGATCGTTCTTTTCAATACAAGGATGTTTCAGTTATTTGATTCATATGTCACGAAAGAACGCCTTTTTAGATACAACGGAGAAAAAGCACATAAACCAAAATATTTGTATCGGAAAAAAGAGAGAGATGGGTTGAAGAAGTACCAGCAACGGTAGGAGATATGTCATCCCAAGGAAGCCCAAAAGCAGTAATGGGAAGTGCTACCAAAATCATAGCTACAAAAGCCAAGGATACAGAAGAAGCCATTTTGTAATTGTTTCACAGGTGAAAGAACCTGAGAGATAGAGAGATTCTTTGAACAGAGAGAAGAAGATGATGTCTTCGTGTATCCTATGGCCTATATGTACTTAAATATATACTTATATATATATATATATATGTATATAAATCAGGTCTCAAGCTGTTGAAGCTTTCTTGTTACTCAAACAAAACGACGAAAATACAGTTTAAAAATAAAAAAAAGGCCCTTCCAGAAGCTGGTTTTCTACACAGAAGCTTCGTTTAGACTTTTACTGAAGAAGATCATTAGGCATATTATAGAATAAATAACGCGAATGTGTACGCAATGTGGAATTAACAACAGGGATTTATTTTTCCTAATCTTTGAATAAACCACTCAATTATTGAGACTTTATGTGTATTTTATTTTTGAAATGAATTGACATGTGTAATTTAACTTGCATTTGATTCGTCAGTTAAATTTTTTAATTTATTAACAGATTTTTTTCCTAATCTTTGAATAAACCACTCAATTATTGAGACTTTATGTGTATTTTATTTTTGAAATGAATTGGCATGTGTAATTTAACTTGCATTTGATTCGTCAGTTGGAGATGAAATTTTTTAATTTGTAATTGGTTGACTTTTAAAAAATAGTTATAAATTGTATTAATTTTTTAAAAGAAAGACAAAAACTGATATAAAAAAATACAATTTAACTGGAGCCAAACCCAAATATCAAACAAAGCCTTAATCTGGTCTCACGGTATCTATTTTAATAGGTTTTGTTAATATCAATTAGTTGGACGTATTAATTATAATCAATTTAGGCTGCAAGGACTATTTTGCAAAGCAAAGTCTAACAAAAAAATAAGCAACGGTCTAAGCCCGTGAAAGGAGCTTCTCACGTTAACCAAACAAGTGGAAGTCTACCGTCATTCGTACGTTCTTGACAATATTTTTGTTTTGAGTCGATCCGTTACGATGGATAGGATATATACCCTATTTCGTCAGCGATTTATGATACATGAAAATGCATGATCTTTCATATTCTTCTCTATAAACTTTTTTTAGCAACAAAAAAAATATAAATATATATATTTAATATTAAAAAAAAAAAAAAAAAAAAAAAAAAAAAAAAAAAAAAAAAAAATAAATAAAAAAAATATTAAAAACCAAACATGTTGAAGTATGCCATTTATTTTCTTTTAATTTTTTGTCTTTCGCTGTAAAAATAGGATTTTTAACTTTTTTTTTTTTTTTTTTTTTAACTAAAGTAAGCAATTTGTAACGGAAAATCAAAACTAAATAAATTGCTTACAAATTTGTAACTGAAAATCAAAACAAAATAAATTTGTGATTTGATGGAGAATAAATAACTCAATTAATGGAGAGTTACAATTATATGTAGTTGTTTCTATATTTTCAACATGAGACATACATGTGGCTCGTGTTTATTGAAGAAAAATTAAAACACTAATTTTCAAATCTATGAGCTCTTGTCCAAATCAATTCTCTTTTATTGAGCTAACCTAGCAGGATGTACTTGTAATTTGGTTATTAGGCATAAAAGAGTATTTAGTTTAAGACTTCATGTCTGTGAATTTTATTGACATATTGAATGACAACAATATAATACAGAGTTTAACTGGATCTATTATTCTAAATAAAAATCAATTCTAATCTCTTTATCATTTTTTGGTCTATTTAAAAGCGTATAAATTTCATGTCACAACACTATTTATAGTCCCATTTAGGCGAGATATTTAGTTGCAATTCTCTCATCTCAACCGTTCATTCTTTTTCTATATTCTCGACCTTACATACATGTCTTTCTTTTCTTTCACTTGTTAATTTTGCCTTCTGACATGATTCTGGCTAAACTCTTATGCTTAAGTCCTGACCCTTTAAACGCAGGCATCTTGTATAACAACTTTAGAACTTCTTCACGATGTCGTTTTTCAAATGATTTAAAATTCACCCCACACTTCCCAAATGAAGAAAGATATGGGAGATGAAGAAGTAGCTCCAAGGTCCATAACAAACGTGTCCTTCCCTTTTCAAATTGCTGATTTGCGACGAAACCCCGCAATCTACAAGATATTGAAAGTTGAGGTTCTAGAGATGGACAAAAAAAAAAAAAAAAGGGTTCTAAAGTCAAAATTTAACTGCCAATAGGATGAACCTAATCTCTTATATAATAATAATAATGCCCCCAAAAGCAAATAAGCAATAAGGAAAACAGGGCAGATAGTGATTTATTATAAGATTAGAACTTTGGAAGGACTTAGTCATAATGGACAATGAATAAACAAGTCTCTTTCTTTAACTCACCCCAAAAAAAAAAAAAAAAAAAATCCCTTTCTTTAGCCGAAAAAAAGGTCTCTTTTTCATGATTTCATAGAAAACTTTTAGAGGGACCATGGGGTGATGAATTTGTTGCATTTTTTTTCAATGCTTATCAAAGTCTATTCATCTGAATACGTATGGAAGCTTCTATCACTAGGCATAGTTTCTATTTCAATATTTTTTTATTGTTTTTCTTTGTTTCAAAAAAAAAAAAAAAAAGGTTTTTAACCAACTACTTTCAAAGAAAAAGCTCTCCGGGGCTTTTATATATATAGGGTTGGTCTCGTATTAAATATCGGATAGTATCCGTAAATGTGAACTTCAATTATTAAGATTAGGAATTTCAGTTATTAGTAATGTGAATTCATGTACAAATAAATGTAAAATAAGATAAATTTACATTTATTTTAACCATATTTTCTTCTACATAAATTCATATTACTAATAACTGAAGCTCATATTTATAACAATTAAAGTTCATATATCGGATAACAGATAGATATCAAAAATGAGATTTCATTTGTATATATATATTTTTAATTTCCTGTCCTGTGTTACACGATGACATCATTCTTTGAACTTTGTCACCGACCGGTTTAGGACTAGACTTTTTTTTTAGGTGATGAAATTGTATTTAGCTTCTGATACATAGGAAGTTAAAATCTGGTTTCTCCAAGTTCAGACGACTGTTTTGGAGATTACACGTGGAAATTTCTATATTTTGGCCCTGTCTCACGCACATGATAACGCTAAACATATATATACACACACATATAAATATATATCCGTAGAGTGGTCTCTACCTGTTTCTTATTACATGATTTTACAAACTCCAAATTTTTCTCATAGCCAAAAATACGAAATAAACAAACAAAATAAAACTTAAGTAAAAAACAAATATTAAAAATTAAAAATTTAAAGTGAATCATTTTCTTAAAAAATTAAAAATTATCATGTAGTAATAAGTGTTGAACCTATTACATGACAGCTCGTAAAAAAAATGAAATGTATTATAAAAGTGTTTTTCTTCCTTTTAATAATATAATAAGAGATATAATATGATAAGACATGTCATGCTGAAAATAATATATATGTAAAGAATGAAATTGCTCAAGTTAAATAATGGTTGCCTCAATGCTAATGTTTTTGGTCTTGGAGGTTCAGGCAGTACCTTAGAACAGGTCACTTCAAACAGAGTAATGCTTGTTAAATGAAAGTGCATAAACAATAATGACAGAAAATTATTATTTTTCGAAGTCAAAACATATGTAGAGCCTATTGTTATAATTCCAGAGAATCTCCGCCTGCCCAAGTTAATAATTTTACTCGTTTTCCACCTACTCCAGCCGCCTCTCACCAACAAAGTAAGAAGTGACATTAACATTTAATAGAATTTTGGACCATATTCATATTTTAGAAAATACGATCATATTTATAATATAGTAAATTTTTTATAACTAAAAATAATCGAATCAGTGGAATAATTGAAAGAAAAATAATCGACTCGTTCAACAAAGATTGAATACGTAATTAATTTTGCCCATTTTTCATGTACTTCTCCTGCCTCTCAGCGGGGGTGGAGTCAAAAAACTATTTCAGCGAGAGCATATATCAAAATTTTTTTTAGAAGATAAAATAAATTTTAAAGGAGGTTATGTGATAATTTTAAATTTTAGATGGTTTATGTGAGAATTTTTTAATTTTAGTAGAACAAAATAGTATAAATATAAAATTATATATATAATTAAGTTTAATGAAGATTATATAAGAATTTTTTATTTTTGGTGGGGAAAAATAAAGATTATAAGAGAATTTTTTAATTTTAGTGAATGTAAATTATAAAAATAAAAAAACTTTTGGGGTAACAATAAAATAACAAAAAATTCCGATAGGGTCTGGCACCCCTGTATCTGTATCTACCACTGCCTGTTGCCTACCAAAGCAAGAAGATACATAAACATTTAATAGAATTTTGGATCATATTCATATTTAGAATCATATTTAGAAAATACGATCATATTTTAGGATAAAGTAAAAAAAAAATTTAACTAAAAAAAATCAATTCACCGGAACAAATAATCGAGAGAAAAATAATTGATTCACTAGAACAAAGATTTGAATAGATAAGTAATTTATTGGCTATTTTTTATTAAAAAAAGCAAGAGAGAGAGAGAGATAGAGAATGAGCTAAATAAAAAAAAAAGTAAATAAAATACTTAAGAATATGTGAAATAAATAACATATGTAGTAGTTAAAATTTTACTTACAGCATGAGCTCAATGGTTCAATTCCTTGATCCACTCCGTAAGCGAAATATATCATTTTAGCTAAAGAATCATTTCGCAATGAGTAAAAAAATTATTTACCTTAGGAAAAATAAATTTGCTAAATAAATTATTAAAGTATTAAAGTAAATGATAAAATTTTAAAATATTAAAAATGAATGACAATGAACGAGTCTCTTTCTTTAGCCCCAAAAAAAAAAAAATGATAAAGTCTCTTTGTCGTGATTTTCACGGAAAATTTTTAAATACACAAATCAAGTCATGAATTTTCATGTCCGGCTTTATTTATAACTTCTAGGCCACTGGATATTCGATTTGGTGCAGACTTTTTAATGCTTATCGAAACTCTATTGATGTGAAATAGCGTATGGGAGCTTCTACCACTGGGCATAGTTTCCGTTTCAACATTTTTTTTACGCTTATTTATATGAATACCCTTTGAATTTTTTGAATTTGATAAGTTAGTACTTATAAATTTTTTTTTTCCAGGCAATCATTCCCTGAATTTCTAATTTTTGACAATTTATTTTTTTAATTTAAATTCATTAAAATGAAGATAAACTGTTGTACAAATACTTATATATTATAGCTCAAAAGGAACAATGCTAATCATTTTTATTTAATTTCAATACAAATTTCTTTTAAAATTCAGGTTTAAGTTTAAGTATAGTTGAATTGAGTTCAAATTTTCAAAGAAAATTATATTTGAAGTTAAGCAAAAATAATCAATAATGTTCTTCTTGGAATACAATGTGCAAGTTACATGTAAAAAATCATTCAGATTTAAGAAATTTGAGCAAAAATAACTGAATTATTAAAAATTATAAGTTCAGGGGGTTGATTGTCAATAAAAAGTTTAGAAAATAAATTGTCAAAGTTGGAAAAGTTCAGGATATATGTACAAATAAGTCTTTTGTTATTTTTCTTTGGTTCAAATAGGTTTATATGTAAGAATGTCATAAATTTAATACATCCTTCTATCTATGTACATCAAAATATTAAAGTTGATAATTTTACTATTTATAACAATAAAATTATCAATTTTAATATTAGAGTTGGTAAAATGATAAGAAAATACTCAAAGTATGGCTCATCACCTAATTTTCTCTTTCAAATAATCGTTTGGAGGTCATCTCCATCTCCATCTCCATTATTATTTATTTATTTTTGTATATTTCTTCAATTAAAATTATTTTTTACTATTCATATTTCTAAATGTTTACAGTAACGTCAAACTTGTTTAGTGTTTAAGTTAAACTTCAACTAAACTGTATTTTTTTATTTCAATTTTTGTTTTTTTTCTGAAAAGTCAATAAAATTTATAACTGGTTTTTGAAAAGTCAACTAACTCCAACTTTAAATTTTCATCTCTTACCGACAAACCAAATGTGATAAGTCCATAACTTTCTCATTCCAAATTGAAATGAGATGATTATTGTCTTAAAATGCTCATAACAACGAGATGAATAAAACATGATTTATTTTGTTTTTTTTTTTTGAACACATTGTAAATATTTATACTATTTTTATATTACATGACATATTTTCAATCCAATTTCTTAAACTCCGTCTCTAACCTAACCTCCAAATTCAAATGTCCTCCCAAATGACCATGATTTTTTAACGCTTTTCTGACACCCCCCCCCCCCCCCCCCTTTTTTTTCTGTCGTGCGTTACAATATGACATCATTCTTTAAATTTATCATCAATAGTTTTAGGACTACATTTTTTTTTAGGTGATGAAATTGTGTTGCTTCTGATACATGGGAACTATAATCTTAGTTTCTCCAAGTTCATACGACTTTTGGATTACATGTGGAAATTTTTATATTTTTGCCTCAACTCACCTACTTTATAACATTTAACGGATATTACACACATATATATTTGGAAGAGTTTTTAAGAGTTGTTATTTTTTTTTATAATTATGAATGGTTACAGATAAATTTACAAAGAACAGTGTATGTCTTAATTACATTTGATGATTTAATATTTTTGATGACTTGTTATAATAGATTAAAAAAAAATAGTTTTTCCTAATTTTAAGTACAAAGATTTTTTTAAAGATGAACTGGAATCAAAATCCAGATTCCCTTTTTTGTTTTTTTTTGGCATGCAATACAATAAGGAAGAAAGAAAATGGATAATATGAAGCAGCAAAAAATAAATCTGGAAGGGAAATGAATCATGATTGAAAAATTAAGCAATGAACTTTATAAGTTCATTAAAAAAAAAACCCAATAGCAAGTTAAGAACAAGTTGCACATTTACGTCATATTTAATGAACTTTATAAATTCAATATTCATTAATTATCATAAATATTTTTTGATTAGTTATTTAATTCTTTACGACCATCCGATTCACATTAAACGGTTAAAATAACAGTAACCATCAATAAATAAATATTGAAATAACTATTAAAACCACACCACATATATTTAGACACAATATAGTGTCGTGTCCCTACATGATTTTACAAATTCTAAATTTTCTCAAAGTAAAAAACAATTCCAAGATGTTTATTCGTACTAGTTAGATGCCCTTTACCTACGGAATACGTAAATAAAACAAAACAAAACTAAAAATAAAATTAAAAAAAAAAAGTTGACACGTCCTTGAAAAGACGTTAGAGAAAGTGTCTTTCGTACTTTATTGAAGGGTAAGAAAGACTAGATAACTTTTTTTTTTTTTTTTTTTTTTTTTTTTTTTTTTTTTTTTTTTTTTTTTTTGAAGTAAAAAACTAATAACTTATATATCCAAAATAGGTACATATAACGAAATTGCTCAAGTTAGATAATCCTTGCCTCAATTGCCGAAAGTTTTTGTCTTAGAGGAGGCTCATGCATACTTTTTTTTTTTTTCCCTAAAAAATTGAATTATAGGGATAAAGATTGAAATATTCAGATAATTTCGAGGAGGTGAACACCTCTCGCTTGATATATAAATTCCTTACAAAATAGATTGTCCATATATACTGACCAACGCGATAGTGACAACTCGAACTCAAATATTTATCGAGAAAGACGAGGATTTTACCAACCCACCTAGGAAACAACATACCTTAGAATATGTCATTTCAAAGAGAGTAATACTTGTTAAATTAAAGTGAATAAAACATTAATGACAAAAAATTATTGTTTTTTGAAGTTAAATCACAAGTATAGCTTATTGCTACAATTTTGGAGAATCTACATCTTCTCACACTAAAATTTTATTTAGTATTTGAGTTTAACTCTAATTAAATTATACTTTTTCATATTTATTTTTATTTTCTAAAAAATCAATAATATTTATAATTAATTTTTAAAAAATCAACAAATTATAATTAAAAATTTATTTCTATAGTAAATGAAAGCTAATAATTTTATTAATAGTTTTCCACGTACTCCTAACTGGCCAAAAAAAAAAAAAAAAAAAAGTTTTCCACATACTCGTACGCCTGCCACCGACCAAAGTAAAAAAGTTACAGTAACAAATAGTAGAATTTAGGATCATTATATAGATATAGTGGAATGGCAAATTCATATATGATTTTATTGTCATGTGTAGAAATTAAAATATCCCTATCTCAAGTTAAAAAAAAAATTAAATTGAGAGAAATAATTGATTTACTGGAACAAAGATTTGAATACAGAATTAATTTATCGGCAATTTTTTTAAACGGATAAAAAGTTTGAGAAAATTAGCTAAAAAGATTTTTTTTTTGAAAGTAAAAAAGTAAATACATTTTTATTTGAAATATATAACATATTTAATAACAATTAATTTATCTACAACATCAGCCCAATGGTTCAATTCTTTGATCCCCTCGGTGACGCGAAATCTATTCTCAGCTAAAGAATCATTTGGCATATGTGTAAAAAATTTATTTAGTAAAAATTTTTTTATAAATAAATAATTTTTTAAGAGGTATATAACTAAGGAAAAAATAAATAAATAAAATTTTAAAAATAATTAAAATAAAAAGTAGGTTCTTTTAAAAATGAACCATAAATGGAAATAGATAACAAATTTCTCACATAAATAACTTATTTACTTCTTATAAATTATGTTATCTACTCCAAATATTTTACAACATTACTGTTTACTTCAATTATTTATTTCAGTACTATTTTATTTTCTATAATTTTCCCGCGAAGGATAAACGGGCCTTAAGTCTAAGGTGAAGCCCATCAAAATGGGGCCTTAAGAAATGCTGGTCCATTATTAAGTCAGGTCCAGTCCACAAAGAGAATGATAAACGACGTGGTTTGTCCTCCGCACTCACTCCCTTCTTCGGTGCTTGTAGTTGTACTTTCAAAGCCCTTCTTCTCCAAACGAAACACACAAATCTCCGTCGCCGAAACTCGCCTCCACCGCCATCGCCGCCGAATATAATTCTTCGCAGGTACTCTTATGATTCCTGTTTCTTCTTTTCGCTCTCTCTCTTTTGATTTCTTCGGATTTTCTCGAACTTGGATAATCATAATCTTCTGCGAGATTTCCTCTGATGAAAATGGCGTTTGTTCTAGAGGAGATTGGTTCAATTTAGTTTAGAAATTTTATTCTCGTTCATTTACATTTTTCATTTTAATTAAAAGAGTATTCCAAGTTTGCGCTTTTTTTTTTTTTTTTTTGAAATGAATAAATAGTTGCCGGTTCAGTCATGAAATTTTTCCATGGATTATTCCAAATTTTGATTTTGTAGCGAATAACATAACGAAATCGAAAACGAAGTGTTTTGTCTTGATTTTTGTTTATCCAATGTTATTACTGCTAAAAGCGCTGTCTTTAATCTGTATAGTTCAGTAATTGTAGTTAATTATTTAATTGTTTTTCATCTTGATTTTTGTTTCTCATGAGTAATTTATGCTAAAAAAGTTGTCTTGAGCTTGTATGGTCCTACGTTGGTAATTGCTTATTTACTTTCGATGCAGTGATTTTGAAGGACGCTTATCTAATCGAAGAATCTAAGTCTATAGTTATCTTCGGTATTTTCATTCGCTTGGTTCGCATTCTGGAAATATGATAAGAATCTTAAAGTCGAAAAACATATCGTTCTCTATTGAATCTTTAAGCCACCAATTCTTTCAACGATGCTCGGTGAGTGGAACTGCGAAGGGCAAAGGAAAGGTGAAAACGGCTATGCCGCTGAAGCAGAGCAAGGTATCCATACAAAAAGGCGGTGGGGATTCTGGTCCAAAAGGTAAAGAAAGAGGGAAGAGTGAAAAAGAGAGGCCAGAAAAGTTCAACTTCACCCTCTCCACTTCACGCTTCCTTTCTTTTGCAGTCAAGTGCCTAACAGGTGAGGGAGCATTCAAGATAAGGAAAAACTTGTGGTTTCTGAGAAACCTACAATCATCGGGACTCCTGGTTTGGATCTGATAACCCTTGGTTTGGTGGACGAGAAGGAGATACCTAAGTATGAACTGATGGCTGAAGATGGCAAGAGGCTTGCGAAGGAGTACCGTAGAATTTTGATGAGGCATCATCGGGCAAAGCAAGCAGCAGAGTCGACGCTGTTACGGATGAAGAAAGAAGCGATTGAGGCGTTGTCTGAACATTTGAAGGCAGCTGCATTGGTTCCAGATCCGACTCCAGCTCCGAAAGATCTTTACTTGGCAACTCTAACTCCTCCTATTGAAGGTTACTTGGACAAGGTTAAAGAGGCTGCAATGCGGAGCAGTGGAAAGCAGAAGCTTAGATGGTTAAAGGTGAAAAAAATGAACTTTCTTTCTTAATTGCGGGCGTTCCCTGTCGAATTGGTTTTTTCAAGACACTTTGTTGTCAATGATTCAAAGAAACTTTTCTGTTATCTTCTTCTTGACATTCAGCTTCTTCAAAACACTGAAGTTTCTTAGAGCTATATTTTTTTCTGAGATGCTGATCGTAATGCAAAGGCTTCTTTTCTAGAATGAAAGTAAATGTGAAAACTTTGGTGTTGCCCTTCCCCTGCTTCGCTGTTCTATATATGTCATGTTCTTAATCTTGTCTGATATGAAATTTCATATCACTTGTGGTGCAGATGGATTTATGATCGGTGGTAGGAAACCTTAAGTTGCAAAAGAGCTAGCAAAATTTTTGAAGACGACTAGAGTTACCCTCGACTTTACGAGGGCAACACAACAGAAAGAAATTGATGAATAATTCTTGGAAAGTAGAACTGCTGTTTGTGTTTTGTTAATTAGGGAGAATTTCAGTCAAATTGGTGAGGTTTATATGTTGCATTATGCATGTGCTTAAATGTTGGTAGTTTATTGTTCTTCAAGCATTGTCCAAAGTGAATTTGATCTTGTGATGTCTACACACACACACACCACATGTGTGTATTATGCTACTATGGGGTTTAGACGTTCCCTTTGATGCATTTTGGCTTCATGGTCTACTTTACTCCGCTCTTGGATTGCAAAACTACGAGACACGAGTAGCGAAACAAGTGAAGGTGTCTCTTGATTTCATCAGATAAACCATTTATGTTAATTACTTGCATTAGAATATAAGACAGATTCGTATACTCGAGTTGAGAATTAGAACCATCTTGTCCAGTTGTTGCCTCAAAAAATAAATTCTAAACTCTAATAAATTGGTAAATTAAGGCTGTGATTGAAACTTTAGTTAAAAAAAAAAAAAAAAAAAAAAAAAAAGAAAAGGAGACAGATTAACTATAGGTTACTGATAACATATGACGAAAATTTGGCAGTATTGGTGTGTGGGTTAAGCCTTTGGTCTGATTTTAGTGTCTCAAATGGTATCCAATCTATAATTTTTAGATTACATTACCTAAATGACGTGTCATAATATGATTAGTTAGATATTATTTGAGACATTAAATTTGCATCGGTTATCTCAATCCAATAGGAGAAAGTGATTAGTTTATGGAGGGACTTGTGACATCAAGATGGGGATGCACTAACCAGAAAGAAAAATACAGCACAAGCTTTACTGCCATTTGACGACTTCTAAAGAAAACAAATAAAATCTTTTCAGGAAAACTTAAATTAAGGGCAAGGTATAATAGTCATCTACTAGAGCGGCAAGTGGCTTAATCAGGAAAACTTCTGCAGGCGGACACCATAAAATAATATCATACGACCAAAGTTCTCCATGAGAGACAGTCCTAAATAAGACAGGTTTTACTTTGTACTGTACTATTTTACAAGTCAACAGAGGACAATTTTTTAAGATTAGCACCGTCCTACATGAGTGTAGTGGGAAGGGTATTTTGTTTTTGGTAGTAGTTTTAAGGAGTCTTGAAGAGTTTTGGAGCGAAGATGGGAAAGGCGAGCAAGTGGATGAGAAATTTTTTGATAGGGAAAAAGGAGGACAAGAAGAAGAAGATTGAGGCTGCTTTTTCGGCGGAGCATCATTCTATAAAGATGGAGAGCCAACCAAGAACACCGAAAGTTAAGCGAAAATGGAGTTTTAGGAAATTATCAAGCAAAGAAACATCCCACAAGCTTACCAAGTCGTTCGACTCGATTGACACCAGTAAACTCAAGGTGCAGATTCCGATAGAATCTGTACCTCGCCAGAACCATATAAAGGCCTTGGTAGTGTCTCGAGGACAAGTCAAAAATGCTGCAGCCACAAAGATTCAAGCTACCTTTCGCGCTTATCTGGTGCAAACCACATACCCTTTTTCCCGTACTTTCACATCTTTAAGAGCAAAAGTTCCTTTTTTTGTTTTCTTATGGATTATGGTTGTTTCAGGCGAGAAGAGCATTGCATGCATTAAGGGGACTAGTGAAGTTACAAGCACTTGTACGGGGTCACATAGTTAGGAAACAAACGGCATCTACTGTGAAGCGCATGCACGCTTTGATGTCAATCCAAGTCAGAGCTCGCTTTCAGAGAATTCAGATGGCAGAGGAAGCACAGCTCGTTGTTAAAAGTCAATCATCAATAGAGAACGGTTTCACTCGTGATAACAGAGCAAGTCCTTACTTCCCTTCCAACTCATTGAACTTTTTCAATTTTACAAGATGAGGAAAAACCATAAGAACTGTTCGATTTTGTTAAAGAGAGTTTGTTTTTCTAACCAGCGAAACAAGAATATATGCGGCTGAATATTTTAACTGTTCAAACACACAATTGAAACTGTTCAATTCTTTGACATTTCATACTATTTTTATGCAGAAGATAGCAAATATAAATCCCAATGAAACTCGACTGCTATCAAAAAGCACGAGTGATCATCTCAATCATCTACAAATTGAGCGGATAAACACAGCACTGTGTTCTGAACCTCTTTCAATAACCAAACGACATCAGTATGAGGAGTGTTGCTTCAATACTACCGAAAACACTCCCCGAAGTTACATGACCATTAAAACCAATCCAAGAACAGCTTCTTTCACTCATCACTAGCTTGATTATCCAGACCCTGAGTTGTGTGGCTATCCATTCTTGCCAAACTATATGACAAATACAGAATCTTCAAGGGCTAAAGTTAGATCACAGAGTGAACCAAAGCAAAGACCAAAATGGAACATGAGGTAGAAGAGCAAGCAGACAGAGACTGCGGATGAGATGTATTTCTCTCTGGATGATCCAGTTATGAAATGCTCATCTTTGCAGTGCAAATTCGATAGCGAAGAAAATCTTGAACCCTGGTTTGTCAAACTCTACAAGACAAGAAGCTCCATCAGAAACAGCAAGAATGATTGTGATTGCACTTCAATCAGTCATTCAAACTCTCACGAGCCTCTTTCTGCATACGAGGTTGAGGTATAGATTTTATGCTTAAGACAGCATAATTTGTAATTCCAATTTTTTATTTAGCTTCTAATTTGGTTTAATTGTGCGAATGCAGTGGAATTTCAATCTATTCTAACCGTCTCTAGCTTGATGCCGTCATGCCGACTATGTGAATCTGCAGAATGGAAACATGAGATAGTGGATAATCAAAGACTAAACTGCAGTGCAGGAGATATAGGTGAACATTAATAATTCCTAATTGCACTTAAATGTAGGAAATCAATTTAATTACTGGCTTATAACAAAATGTTTCATCCTATTTAAGTTCTTCATGTATTAAAGTTCTTTGATCATGCAATGACAGCAACTTAAGCCATGCATGAGCTCAATTCTGAATGATACCGAATAAATGATTTTCATGAATGGGTTAAAAGTAGAGGAAAAACCAAAAAGGCGAGAGAGATTAATCTTAATCACTGAATATAGTCCAGCTAAATTGCAAAACTGCATAAGTTAGACGGTTAGATACAATATCTAGTCGACCTCTACTAATTTGTCCCATTTGATAAACTAGAGAATCTGAATCAGTGATTATCGATCTCCGATTCGCAACTCGGTAAACTTGTAACTAGGAATTTAGAATCCAACTGCCTAAGTCCCGTTAAAAAGAATTAAAAAAAAGTACGAAAAAGACTCGTAACAGACTAAACTGTAGCAGTTACAATTATGGTACATGCGGTTGCAAGTAGAATGCTGTCAGTCCTCCTGTTAGGTGTATTTTCCTTGATGCTTTTGGTCAACCAAATAGCAGTTTCCCTCGGAGAGACTTTTCCAGGTCCGAAAGGCTTCAACAGAACCCCCAACTCATCATATCTTTCTTGCTGGAGTAATCTCGCACTAAATTCAAGCAATCCCTCCAACGCTTCAGCCCTTTGCTGGTACGATGAGGGATCAAACCGGCGCCGCGAGTCTGATGAGGTGCGGCTTGATGCCCCAGCAGTTGCATTTTGATCGGAGCATTCATCAGTTCCATCTTCCCTGTCCACCTTAAAAACGCTGCGCTGAATGCCCTGCCATGCATCGGCAAATCTGGGCTTTTCAGAAGCTCTGTCAGAGGTCTGAATTGTGCATTTGTCTTTGGTGATTGAACAATCACATGGTCATATGAGGCTAGTGGGAACTCAGCTATCCTGTCGATCCGAGGGGAATTGACAGAAACTTCAGGAGATTCTACATAGTGAAGGATGCCAACGTTAGGCCTGTATGGGGATTTTTGAGTTGCAAGGCCTCCCGTTTGAAATGGCAATGATGCCCGGCGAGTTGTTGAGATCGATTTCTTTGGAGTCCGTGAACCAGGCACCTGGAAACACAAACGAAACCAAAATATCAGAACCTAAAAAGTTGCCATTCATGGAAGGGATGCATGTCTTAGAGAGAGAATCTTCAACTGTTCCTACCGATGCACGATTCTTTAGGGGCTCGGTCCATTTCTTTGGAGTAGCGGATGCTTTTGACGGTGTTAGCCTTGAAACCTTAGCTATGTTTGTTGTTTTGGAAACGACTGGCTGTTTGAATGCGGCTGCCTCTTTGTGAGAGTCTTCATCAGACAGTTCTGTGAACCTTCGATTCAGATTATGAATGTCATGTATTTCTTGGGTAGAGCACAGAGAATCTTGCTCACCTCCAGATATACTTGGATTCGAAGTCCTGTCATTGCTGAAGGAGTGCCGTTTCTCCCGGTAATTGGATGAAAGAACTTCCGGCTCTGAAAATTTTGTTCTTTGTATGTAATGGGATTGAGGCCTCTGGACTCTTCAAGCACTCTGTCTGGGGCTATTGAGTTTGAGATGAACCTGAAGAACGTAAGGCTGAAGGTATTGATTGCCAAGAAGCTCTGCAGCCTGCAAAGATAGAACAGAAAACTTACATCAGCCTTAAAAGACAAATACAAGGAAGTTTTCTTGGAATTGTCGTTCTTTGAAACCCAGAACAAGGCAAATCAAAATCACAAATGTCGTATGATTCTGCCACTTAGAGGCATATTTTTCCATCAGTTAATAAAAGTAGCACATACAGAAGGCATAAAATATGCTTCTCGCCTTCTTAGATTATTTTCAAAAATAAGTAAGATTTATAGTTACGATCCTTTTGATCCAAGGCTTGAGACTTCTCGCCTGAGGCAGTATGAATATTCACATTCACAGAAATGCAGTATTTTCAAGGTGAATAGCAACTAGCAAGAGAGCAAGAGCAAGAAAATCGTCTAGTTTTATGGAGTTTTTGACATATTATCGCACTACGTAAGCTGGGGAAGTATGATACTTATACTTAGTCTAAGTTCTGGATTTTTTCGCAGCATGCTTTTAACAAGACCTCGACTGAAGTGGAAATTAGAAAAATGATTAGTTAGACACCCAATTATTAAATTAAATCCATTCTAAACTTAGTCCTAAAAATTAACCACAATTACAGGTTAAATCTTGAGACAAAGCCAGCAATCCGTGTGTGTGTGTGTGTGTTTTTTTTTTAATAAAATTTTTTTTTTAATTTTAATATCTCTGTCACTTGCATTTACCTCGAAATGTGGGAAAGCCATGAGTTTTAGATTACCAAAATGATTCCTATACATCAAATTTACCAACATAAGTGAAAAAAGTGCAAGCACTACACTGCTAAGAAGTTGTAGGACAGATTAGACGACTTACAATTGACTTGAGTACTTTGTTGGAAGGGGTGCCACTATGGACTTGTTAATTTTGTTAATATTACTATGCATGTTTCTAAATGTTTACAGTGATGTCAAACTTGTTTAGTGTTTAAGTTAAACTTCAACTAAATTAACTTTTTCATTTCGATTTTTGTTTTTTTTTTAAAAGTCAATAAAATTTATAACCAGTTTTTGAAAAGTTAACTACCTCTAACTTTAAATTTTTATCTCCTACTGACAAACCAAATGCGATAAGTTCATAATTTTCTCATTTCAAATTGAAATGAGATGATTCTTGTGTCAAAATATTCGTAACAACGAGATGAACAAAACAAGATTCATTTTGTATTTTTTTCTGAACACATTATAAATATTTATACTATTTTCTATATTACACATTATAAAGTTTATCATTTTTTCATATTTGAGTCAACTAGATTTACTATTGATTGACTATAGTTAAAAAAAAAAGTTCAAGTGTGTCAAAAAATTAATCCCAATTTGCCAGTAAGTTCACTATGTTTCAAAGACGAAGATAATTCAAGTGTGTCAAAAAAAATTGAAGCCAAGAGCCCTGTTGATAAGAACATATGTTTAGTTCGTAGCTAATGAACTTAATTTCATGATTCTTAATTAGATTAAATGTTAATAAATTTACTGGGAACTTGGAATCAGGACAGTCCCTTATAGCCCTCTCTCTAGGCCGTGGATTTTTTGGTGGTAAGGAAGTTGTGGAAAGTCTGCCTGCAAATAGTTCTCTCGCAAGACACTTCAACAAATATGTTTTTAAGAACATGAAATGTAGTGCAGGCTTATTCCTGTTTCCTATCAAAGTAATATTGGTTTAAAGAAGATCAAACCGATTTTTTTTTTTAAACGAAGAAATCACAACCTCGGTTTCAAGAAAAACAAAATTTTGTACACTCAAAATGGAGAAGTTGGCTGCAAAACATGGATGCACTGTCGAACAACTGGCACTTGCTTGGATTCTCCGTCATGGTGATGACATCGCACCTTTCTCCGGTGAGTAAAATTTAGAAAATTTTTGTTCACACTTCATCAACGCAAGAAAACCAAAAATTTTCTCATGATCCAAACTGAATTTTGATGCTTAAGTTGATGTTCTGATTTTTTTTTCCTTTCTAGACACAACTAAGACTAAAACTATTGACGACCATAATGTTGACGCGTTTAAGTTCAAAGAAGCTAAATATTTTAAGTTCATACGACTGTTTGGAGATTACACGTGGAACTTTCCATATTTTGGCCCTATCTCACGCACTTGATAACGCTAAACATATGTATACACACACACATATAAATATATATCCGTAGAATGGTCTCTATCTGTTTCTTATTACATGATTTTACAAACTCCAAATTTTTCGCATAGCCAAATCATAGCCAAAAATACGAAATAAACAAACAAAATAATAATAAAAAACAAATATTAAAAATTAAAAATTTAAAGTGAATCATTTTCTAAAAAAATTAAAAATTATCATGTGATAAGTGTTGAACCTATTATATGAGCTCGTAAAAAATAACGAAACGCATTATAAAAAATGTTTTTTTTTCCTTTTAATAATATAATAAAAGATATAATATGGTAAGAGATGTCATACGGAAAATAACATATATGTAAAGAATGAAATTGCTTAAGTTAAATAATGATGGCCTCAATTGGTAATGTTTTCGGTCTTGGAGGTTCAGGCAGTAGTACATAAGAACAGGTCACTTCAAAGAGAGTAATGCTTGTTAAGTTAAAGTGCATAAACAATAATGACAGCAAATTATCATTTTTCGAAGTCAAAACATATGTAGAGCCTACTGCTATAATTCCAGAGAATCTACGCCTTCCGAAGTTAATAATTTTACTCGTTTTACACCTACTCCTGCCGCCTCTCACGAGCCAAAGTAAGAAGTGACATAAACATTTAATAGAATTTTGGACCATATTCATATTTTAGAAGATACAATCATATTTAGAATATAGTAAATTTTTTATAACTAAAAATAATCGATTCAGTGGAATAATCGAAAGAAAAATAATCGACTCATTGGAACAAAGATTTGAATACGTAATTAATTTTGCCCGTTTTTCACGTACTTCTCCTGCCTATCACCAGGGGTGGAGTCAAAAGACTATTTCAGTGGGAGCATATATCAAAAAAAAATTTTTTTCAAGATAAAATAAACTTTAAAGGGGGTTATGTGAGAATTTTAAATTTTAGATGGTTTATGTGAGAATTTTTAATTTAGTAGGACAAAGTAGTAAAAGTATAAACTTTTTTTATATATAAAATTAAGTTTAATGGAGATTATATAAGAATTTTTTATTTTTAGTGGGAACAAAATAAAGATTATAAGAGAATTTTTTAATTTTAGTGAATGTATATTATAAAAATAAAAAAACTTTTGGGGTAACAATAAAATAACAAAAAATTTGGATAGGGTTTGGGACCTCCTGTATCTACATCATCTGCCACTGCCTGTTGCCTACCAAAGCAAGAAGATACATAAACATTTAATAGAATTTTGGATCATATTCATATTTAGAAAATACGATCATATTTTAGAATAAAGTAAATTTTTTTAACTAAAAAATAATCAATTCACCGGAACAAATAATCGAGAGAAAAATAATTGATTCACTAGAACAAAGATTTGAATAGATAAGTAATTTATTGGCTATTTTTTTTATTAAAAAAAAAAAGCAAGAGAGAGAGAGAGAGAGAGAATGAGCTAAATAAAAAAAAAAAAAGTAAAAAACATACTTAAGAATATGTGAAATAAATAACATATGTAGTAGTTAAAATTTTACTTACAGCATGAGCTCAATGGTTCAATTCTTTGATCCACTCCGTACGCGAAATCTATCATTTTAGCTAAAGAATCATTTCGCAATGAGTAAAAAAATTATGGACCTTAGCAAAATAAAGTTGCTAAATAAATTTTTATTCCTAGTTATATAATAAACAAGGAAGAAAGACGTAAATAGCACTTTAAAAAAAATATTAATGAAAATAATAAAAATTTTAAAATATTTAAAATGAGTGACAATTAACGAGTCTCTTTCTTTAGCCCAAAAAAAAAAAAATAATAATGATAAAGTCTCTTTGTCGTGATTTTTACTGAAACTTTTTAAATACACAAATCAAGTCATGAATTTTCATGTCCTTTATTTATAACTTGTACGCCACTGGATATTGGATTTGGACATTTGGTGCATACTTTTTAATGCTTATCAAAACTCTATTGGTGTGAAATAGCGTCTTGGAGCTTCTACCACTGGCCATAGTTTCCGTTTCAACATTTTTTTTTTTACGTTTATTTATATGAATACCCTCTGAATTTTTTGAATTTGATAATTTAGTATTTATAAATTCTTTTCCTGATAATTAATCCCCGAATTTCTAATTTTTGACAATTAAGTATTTTTTAATTTAAATTCATTAAAATTAAGATAAACTGTTGCACAAATACTTATATATTATAACTCAAAAGGGACAATGTTGATCATTTTTATTTAATTTTAATACAAATTTCTTTTAAAAATTTCTTTTAAGTTTAAGTACATTGAATTGGGTTCAAATTTTCAAAGAAAATTATATTTGAAGTTAAGCAAAAATAATCAACAATGTTCTTCTTAGAATATAATGTGCAAGTACGTGTAAAAAATTGTTCAGATTTTAACAAATTTGAGCAAAAGTAACTGAATTATCAAAAATTATAAGTTCAGAAGGTTGATTGTCAAGAAAAAGTTTAGGAAATAAATTGCCAAGTTGGAAAAGTTCAGGATATATGTACGAATAAGTCTTTATTATTTTTCTTTGTTTCAAATAGGGCTATATTCAAGAATATCATAAATTTAACACCTCCTTATATTTATGCACACAAAAACATTAAAGTTGATAATTTTACTATTTATAACAAATAAAATTATTAATTTTAATATTAGAGTTGGTAAAATTATAAGAAGATACTCAAAGTATGGCTCATTACCTAATTTTCTCTTTCAAATAACCATCTGGGGTCATCTCCAACTCCATCTCCATTATTATTTATTTATTTTTGTATATTTCTTCAATTCAAAACTATTTTTTACTCTGCATGTTTCTAAATGTTTACAATGCATCAAACTTGTTTAGTGTTTAAGTTAAACTTCAACTAAATTATATTTTTTTATTTCGATTTTTGTCTTTTTCCAAAAAGTCAATAAAATTTATAACTAGTTTTTGAAAAGTCAACAAACTCTAACTTTAAATTATCATCTCCTACCGACAAACCAAATGCGACAAGTTCATAATTTTCTCATTCCAAATTAAAATGAGATGATTTTTGTGTCAAAATACTCATAACAACGAGATGAATAAAACGATATTCATTTTGTATTTTTTTCTGAACACATTATAAATATTGATACTATTTTCTATAATACACATTATAAAGTTTATCATTTTTTCATATTTGAGTCAAATAGATTTACTATTGATTGACTATAGTTAAAAAAAATAAAAAAAAAAGTTCAAGTGTGTCAAAAAATTAATCCCAATTTGCCAGTAAGTTCACTATGTTTCAAAGACGAAGATAATTCAATTGTGTCAAAAAAAATTGAAGCAAAGAACCCTGTTGATGAGAACATATGTTTAGTTCGTAGCTAATGAACTTAATTTCATGATTCTTAATTAGATTAAATTTTAATAAATTTACTGGGAACTTGGAATCAGGACAGTACCTTATAGCCCTGTCTCTAGGCCGTGGATTTTTTGGTGGTAAGGAAGTTGTGGAAAGTCTGCCTGCAAATAGTTCTCTCGCAAGACACTTCAACAAATATGTTTTTAAGAACATGAAATGTAGTACAGGCTTATTCCTGTTTCTTATCAAAGTAATATTGGTTTAAAGAAGATCAAACCGATTTTTTTTTTTTTTAACGAAGAAATCACAACCTCGGTTTCAAGAAAAACAAAATTTTGTGCACTCAAAATGGAGAAGTTGGCTGCAAAACATGGATGCACCGTCGAACAACTGACACTTGCTTGGATTCTCCGCCATGGCGATGACATCGCACCTTTCCCCGGTGAGTAAAATTTAAAAAATGTTTGTTCACACTTCATCAACACAAGAAAACCAAAAATTTTCTCATGATCCAAACTGAATTTCGATGCTTAAGTTGATGTTCTGATTTTTTTTCCTTTCTAGGCACAACTAAGACTAAAACTATTGACGACAATAATGTTGAAGCGTTTAAAGTTAAGATCAGCAAAGACGACATGAAGGAGATTTGTAACTTGGTACCAATCAACGAGACTGTGTGAGATAGAATGCAGGATGTCTTAATTCTATATTCATGGAAGTTTGCAAACACACCAACCAAAAATGCTGATATTAAAATACTATAATAAGATCATGTATTCTTATGCAGCTTGCGACATTTGTTATTAACCGATCCACGAGCATGAATAGTTGTACCAAAAAAAAAAAAAAAGATTGTGTGACATTTCGTTTTTTTTTAATGTGACATTTGTTATTAACCGATCCACGAGTGAGAGAAAATCAAATGCCACTCAACTTCTACCATAAGCAGAATCCCCAAGCTTTTTCTTTTTTAGACCTCAGAAGATATTTTGTAACCAAAATCTCTAACACGATTGTGACGTTTATTTAGAGACAAAAAAAATAGTTAATACCCCAAAAAAAAAAAAAGGTGGTGCCGTCATCAATGATCAAACAAATAGAAGAATGATGTAAGCAATGAGCAAATAATTTCCCAAAGCAGTTAGTCGTATACTTTTGCTTGTCTCACAAGACAGGATCTGAACTAGACACAACTTCCTTCTATAAATATCTGTATCTGTAACACTCTCTTAAATATCAGAGGAAAGAAATCTTAACAAAGCAGAATGGCAGAGGAGCAAGTTCTCATTCCAAGAGTGAAGCTGGGTAACCAGGGATTTGAGGTAAATTAACCCTTCTAATTTTTCAGCTTTATGTTTCATTACCCGCAACAAAATTCTACTTTTCATTTCTCATATTAATGTTGTCAAAAGTTTCATCAGGGTCCTATAAGTTCATTCCCAATGTGTTTTTTTTTTTTTTCCTTTTTTTCCCCAATGAAGTTCCATTAATACTTTTGACAACATGAATTTCAGCTAGAACCAAGCTCACCTGCCGGAGTGAAACTATAACTTGGAGTATTAAATAGGTTTGAATGAAATTATACTTAACTATGTCTCAGCAAAAACAAAACAACCAAAAAGATTATACTTAACTATGTCCTATGAGAGTATTCTTCACGTTAAAACTTTAAATTATTTTGCTTATAAGAAATTAATTTAAAAGGGGATATGTGGTACATACCTTTTTATATACCCTGTCGGCAAGTCTTCTTCTAAGACTATTTAAAGGGGGTGGGGGCACTCGTCCTTAGGGTTTGAGTAGGTTGGGGGGGGGGGTTTGGGTTGATCCAATTTGGCATGGGAGTATCCCGTCGTTGGGGTCTGGACGCGAAAGGGGAGGGAAAAGGGGTTCGTCGAGTCGCCGGGTTTGGGTGGTGCGAATCTGGTGTGGGGCTGTCTCGTCGCCAGGGTCTGGACGCGAAAGGGGAAAGAAGAGGGGTTCGTTGAGTCACCAGGTTTGGGTCGTGCGAATCTAGTGTGGGGGTGTCTTGTTGCCGGGGTCTGGGCTTGGCAGGGGGCCTGGGCTGTACAGATCTGGCGCTTTGGGGTGCTTGGTTTTCGTCGGAGGTCAAGACCGGGCAGTGGTTTTGCAAGTCGGGGGCCAATGGGGGAAAAGGGGGGTAGCAGTAGAACGTTGGGGTTTTTTTTTTTTTTTTGGAGCTTTTTTTGAATTTTATTAGACTATAATACTATGAGTTAAGGTGTATCACAATTATCATATATAAACAGTTTAAAAACTGAGCTCTACCAATAGGGTTTCTAAATAAGACTATACCATAGTCTTTCCCAATTTAAAAAACATCTTGTTATAGGAAAAACTTATTTTTATGATAAGATTTTTTTTTAATGTGTTGTGGAAATAACTTGTGTTACAGGTTTCGAAACTTGGGTTTGGCTGCATGGGGCTCAGTGGAGGCTACAATGCACCTTTGCCTGAAGAGGATGGCATATCGATCATCAAGTACGCATTCAACAAAGGCATAACCTTCTTTGATACCTCGGACATCTATGGACACGAGCATGCTAACGAAATATTGGTTGGAAAGGTACATGAGAATCACTTTTTATTTGTACAGGCCTTTTTTTTTTTTCTTTTCTTTTTCTTTTCAAAAAGGACTTGGTTTTGATGTATATGTCTTGTTTAGGCACTGAAAGAATTGCCTCGAGATAAGATTCAATTAGCCACAAAATTTGGTGTCGTTAGATTGAGTCTTGATGAAGTAACGGTGAAAGGAACTCCTGAATATGTCCGATTTTGCTGCGAAGCCAGCCTTAAGCGCCTCAATGTGGACTATATTGACCTTTATTACCAGCACAGAGTGGACATAACTGTCCCTATAGAGGACACTGTGAGTGTCATAATACCTCTTTATGTTTGTTTTGTTTCGAGTTCTTTGTTTTTTATTTTTCCTTCGACTATGTTTCGTTGAATTTGTTATTGAGGTAATTTAACATACTGCATGTTGTTGTATGGTAGATGGGGGAACTGAAGAAGTTGGTGGAGGAAGGAAAAGTGAAGTATATTGGGCTTTCTGAGGCTAACCCAGATACGATTAGGAGGGCACATGCAGTTCATCCCATCACTGCTATACAAATGGAGTGGTCTCTTTGGACTCGTGATATCGAGGAAGAAATCATCCCGCTTTGCCGGTAATAAGATATGTTTTTGGTGTTAAAAACCTATGTTTTATTCATTGATGATGAACTTAATTTCAATTTTCATGATTCATAATTAGATTAAATGTTGATTAATGTTGTGTGAAAACTTGCAAGTATATGAGGTCGCTAAGTTTTGACAGTATAAGATGAGTAAGTACTATATCATATGGATTGTTTCTTAGATTAATGCTAAGTACCACGATTATCGCAACCTAATTTAATATAGGCAAACGTGAAATGGAAATAAACTAATCTAAGCAACTAAATTAAACTAAAAACAAGTGAAATAAATGCAATGAGAGGTATGGATTGAAGGAACTCAATCAGAGATATGGATTGAAGGAAACTCAATGATATGTAAGGCTAGGGGGTTTTGATTTCACTTGACTAAACTATGCTTATCCAATTCAAGACTTTTTAATCGAATTCATTCAAATCATTAATCGTAGATGTCAATTTTAATTTCACTTCCTCTCTCGAGTGCCGATTAAATAATATAGAAAATTAATCAAATTAATTTTCCTATTAACTCAATCAATTAAGCACTCATTTTGCAACTTTACTCTAGTGATTACCCATGTCATATTAGCCTCCTGAACTTAATATTACTATGGGTTGTGTTTCCCAAGTCCCAACATATGAAATTAACTTTTCTGAGCTCAATTTCACACATCTAATAACTCTAATTTAATGGAAAATCAAATTAGGAAAAAGCATAGTGAAACACAAATGAATCAAAGTGGGATTCAATCAACAAGCATTAAAATCATTAAACCATAGTCGTCATCAAGCTATATCATACCCCTTAGCTTAAAAAGTTTAGCTAGACATCAAAGTTCTCAAATCTCTAACCAAATTCAAAACAAACATCAAACCCATATTCAAACACCACTTCAAAGAGTAAATACAAGTTCAAGAGCTATAAAGAGAGAAGAAGGTAGAAGAGAGAAGAACTAGTTGAAGACCAAACTCCCAAATCTTCAATCTCCTTGAATTTTCAAGCAAACCCCTCAAAAACCTTGAAGTTTTCTCTCTTGTTTGTTTGAAATTTGGGTCCACAAAAAGCTCTCTACAATTTCCTGCCAATTTTCCTTTTATATCCTCCCCAAAACATCAAATTTTGCCTCAAAATTTGGTTTTCAAGTATGTGGGGCGCTATAGTGGGCTTTTTTCCCACTGCAATGCGCATAAGGTGACTAGAACATCTTAAGAAGCATGCACACTACAGCAAATGAAAGGCCCGCTGCAATGCATATTTACTGGTTGGGAGCGGGAATTAGGCTCTCTTTGGCCTAGCAGTCACATTGCAATGCCTATTTGGCACGCTGTAGCCTGCAGTTAGGCCGTTTCTGGTTGGAACAAAGGGTACCCACTACAGTGCCTCTTTGGCGCACTGCAACCCGCTTTTTGCTTTTCTAGTTCTTCTTTTTGGTGCCTTTAAGATCCTCTCTTTGGGTCTTCCTTGATCCGACATGCTTCTGTCTGCTTCGTTTGCTGATGGCTCTTTCTAATTAGTTCCAAAAAATCCTATTTTGCCATATTTTCACGTAAATCCTCTTTTTATTTATGAATCCTACAAGATCACATAAAAACACAATAAACTAACAAGGGCGCTTTACAACTTACAAATATTTGAACTCAAAAGTACTTAATTTGTAGGTAAGTATCCTCTTCATCAATTAATTTACAGGGAACTTGGAATTGGGATAGTCCCATATTGCCCTCTCGGAAGTGGATTTTTTTGTGGCAGGGGAATTGTGGAAGGTGTGCCTGCAAATAGTTTTCTCGTAAGGCACTTGAACTATATGGATGCACCCCTACACAATCGTCGGTGTAAAGAAGATCAAACTGATTTTTTTTTTTTTTTTTGTGTGGTTAATATAGGTATCACATCCTCGGTTTCAAGTCGAAAACTTGGAGAAAAACAAGAATTTGTACACTAAAATAGAGAGGTTGGCTGCAAAACATGGATGCACCCCCGCACAACTAGCACTTGCTTGGGTTCTACATCAAGGCGATGACGTTGTGCCTATCCCCGGTGAGTAAAAAAGTAATATTCACATGAGAAATTTGGAATTTTTCTTAGGATGTGGGGATTTATTTGCTCGTCCAAATCGAATTCTGATACTGAACATGATGTTCTGATTTTCGCCTTTGTAGGGACGACCAAGACTAAAAATCTTGATGACAACATTGGCGCATTGAAAGTAAAGCTAAGCAAAGAAGACATAGAGGAGATTTGTGAGATGGTACCAATCACCGACGTGGCTGGGGAAAGGATACAAGACATCTTCTTTCGCACAACGTGGAAGTTTGCAAACACACCACTTAAAACTGGCCATGGAAAAATACCAGCATAAGATTCTGTCATAGTTCTTTGTCAAGTGAGAGCAAATGGATAATTACTACTTGGCTATATACAGAGCCACCAAGTCTTCTTCTGTTTTAAACTCGAGAAGAAATGTTGTAATAAAGTGTGGTGATGTGAATTTACTTTGCATGAATAAGGGACAATTAATAAGACTGATGTTCAGCTCTTATAAGGAAGTCTTGTTAGCTTGATTCTTGTTTCTGTTGCTTTTTTTCTTTTTCTTTTTTTTCCTTTTTTAAATAAAAAGAACGAAATAGCACTATTAAAGTTAGGTTGAATTACACATTAGAAAACAAATCGTCTCTTCCTTTCCCCTCGAAACAGCATTCACTGCCAAATAATGTTCAGTATCTAAAATGAACATGAAAAGAGTGAAAAAAAAAAAAAAAAAAAAAAGTAAATTGAAAGACCATCCTCCAACAAGCACCAGGGGTCCAGTGGTTGAATAGTACCCTGCCACGGTACAGACCTGGATTTTTTCTCGTTTTTTAGGGCAAAAATAAAAGTTGTGGCGTAGCCTTTTTTCTGGGTCAAAATATTCCATCCCGTGCAAGAGCATTGAGTTGTTGTTTACACTGTCTAGTGGTCTACCTTCCTTTCTTTTTTTTTTTTCCCCTTGTTTGGATGAAGTAGTGGTCTACCTACCATTACCAAGGAGAAGATCTGAACAACATTTTGACAACAGAAACAGAAGACTTGGAAAGCTGAAAAATGGCCAACGAAAACAAACTCCAAATTCCCACAGTTAAACTGGGCAATCAAGGACTTAAGGTACAGTTTAATCCTACCCCCAGTTTGTCTCTGGAAATATGTTCTCTCTCTCTCTCTTTTTTTTTTTTTTGGGGGAATTTTTTTCCGGATTTGTGTGTAAATTTCTGCACTTATTGCTCTGCAGGTGTCAAAGTTGGGATTTGGGTGTATGGGCTTAACTGGAGTGTACAACTCTCCTGTCTCTGAAGAGGATGGGATCAACATAATTAAATATGCATTTAGTCAGGGAATCACTTTCTTTGACACAGCCGATGTGTATGGATCTCATTCTAATGAAATCCTAGTTGGCAAGGTATCATGTGTTTCCAATTTTTCAACTTATAAACTCAGTTCATTGGATAGGAAGTTGCTCACTGTGTCAAGAATTAGACGTTCTAAATCTTAATTATCGAGAACCACAAGTCGGAAGAAAAATCAATGAAGCACGTACAAATTTGTAGTCTTAATTGACTCTGGTCAGGATAATAAGTAGGCTCTATTGTTGTACAAAGATTTTAGTTTGTTGTTTTGGTATAAGTTGTATTTTAAAGGTGGTGAAGCATTAGTAAGTTTTAAAAAGGCGTGTAAATGTAATTGAAGGTCCTAAGAGTGATGAAATTTGATGTTATGACTCTGTAATGCTTAGGCCTTAAAGCAGCTTCCGAGAGAAGAAGTTCAATTGGCCACGAAGTTTGGAATAGAGGGGATTGGTCCTGATTCCCGCATGATAGTGAAGGGAACCCCCGAGTATGTTCGGTCATGCTGCAAGGCTAGTCTCAAGCGTCTTGATGTGGACTATATTGATTTGTATTATCAGCACAGGATTGACACATCAGTGCGTAGCTATTGAAGAAACTGTGAGTGATTGATCTCTTTTAGTCTTGTCCGATGCAAAACCGAAAAGGAGAATTGTTAGATTTCCGATGTTAATGTTTTGGTCTGCAGATAGGTGAGCTTAAGAAGCTTGTAGAAGAGGGGAAGATCAAGTATATTGGCCTATCTGGAGCTGGCCCGGACACCATAAGAAGGGCACATGCTGTTCATCCCATCACGGCCATGCAAATGGAGTGGTCTCTTTGGACTTGTGACATTGAGGGAGAGATAATTCCGCTTTGCAGGTCTTGTTTATAGTCCCAAGTTTGGTTGTGATGTTGTGTTATACCTTCTTGCTTTTGTTCCTGTTATAGAAGGAAAATGAAATTTCGAAGTTGATTTGGAGGTTTATGCGAATCTCTTCGATTGTTTAGTTGGACTTATGAGCGTGTTACGCTGATACCTTCATACATGCAGGGAGCTAGGCATTAGAATAGTTCCATATAGTCCTCTTGGTCGCGGTTTCTTTGGTGGGAAAGCAGTCCTGGAAAGTCTACCAGCTAATAGCCATTTGGTACATGATTCTCTGTTCAATCCGTTCCGATATAAAGTCTTCGACTAAAACATTCCAATTATGTGAAGTGTTTGGTTTTATTATTATTATTTTTTAATGTCCTATATTGAATAAACCATTTGATTGAAAGATTTTCCCTTTCTGCATCATGGATATTGTTGATTAACAATTTTAGTTTCTTTCTTAAGGCCTCACACCCTCGGTTCCAAGGTGAGAATTTCAACAAGAACAAGCAATTCTTCGACCGAATCGATAGCCTTGCTAAAAAACACCAGTGTTCTCCTGCTCAACTGGCACTAGCATGGGTTCTCCTTCAAGGAGACGAAGTTGTCCCCATCCCTGGTGAGTGTTTTCGCCTTTTTCGGCATTTGTCGAACTTTTTTGGATCAAGAAAAGAGTAATGATATAAGATTCATTCATGTTATGTTACAGATTATCCAACTAAGCTTCTTTGTTCGTTTGCTTTGAATTTTGACAGGGACAACGAAGATCAAGAACTTAGACGATAACATCGGCTCGGTGAGGGTGAAACTAACAGAGGAGGATCTGAAAGAAATATGCGATGCAGTGCCAATTGAGGAAGTAGCAGGTGGCAGAACTTATGATGGAATGATTAGTTCCACTTGGAAGTTTGTCAACACTCCTCCTAAAGATTCCAAACTCTCTACATAAAAATGAGGCATCTAGAAAAAGAAAAGAAAAAAAAAAAAAAAAAAACTGTGTTGTGTTATTTGATTTCCATAAACTTAATTGCTACAATAAATCATGCCCATACTTCGAATCGATGAAGTTTCTTCTAGCCTGATTGTTTTTTATGTCTTATGTCTTATGATTTTTTATTTTTATTTTTTACAAGAATGGGTACAGATTTGAGTTAGTTGTTTATTTCATTTCTGGCACAGAATGAGATATGAAAAAACAACGAATAAAATAATTAAATAAAACTAAAGTTGATTTTGTCCTGGATATTATTTCGACGAATTTTGACGGAGACAACAAGGAAAGCTTTTATCCCTACCTAAAAGGCTAAATAATGGCATTATCACGTAATATAATGTTTTTTTTTTTTTTATGGCCCATGTGCTTTACTTTAAATAGTTATCTTTTATTTAATTACAGAGATATTTATCGTTTAATAAAATAAAAATATATATGCTAAAAACCTATCGATCAATTGAGAGAGATGACAGATAACAGCTGCCCCTTTTGATGTAACATGCAAATTAAGGCATATATAATTTCAGAGACGCACTCCTTTTTTTGCATATATAATTCTGTCTGTTTTATTTGCAAAATTTTCAATTACAATTCTTCAGGTGTCAAAGTTGGGATTTGGATGAATGAGTCTGACCGGAGTCTACAACGCTCCTGTCGCCGAAGAGGAAGGCATCACCATAATAAAATACGCCTTCGGTAAAGGCATTACTTTCTTCGACACGGCCGATGTGTATGGACCTCATTCCTGTGAAATTCTACTTGGAAAGGCAGTTGTTTAATTTCATTTCTAATTGATTCATCCGTAGTAGTTGACAATTATGACAATTTTGTGGTAGGATATAAAAATAAAAATACGGATAAGAACACTCCTGAGCACGATGAAAATCCAGCGGTTCATTCTAGTGTCATGAATTTTCTTTGTCATGATTCCGTATTGTGTAAGCCTTAAAGCAGTTGCCGAGAGAACAAGTACAAGTGGCTACAAAGTTTGGCATAGCCGGAGTGGGTCCCGATCGCCGTATAACAGTGAAGGGTAACTCGGAGTATGTGAGGTCATGCTGCGAGGCTAGTCTCAAGGGTCTTGATGTCGACTATATTGACTTGTACTATCAGCACAGGGTTGATACAGCAGTGCCTATAGAGGAAACTGTCGGTGATAATTTCTCTTTCACAACTCTTTCTCAAATGAGAGACATTTTTACATGGCACCCTCAATAGATGACTTATTTTTTGACCTATAGATAGGTGAGCTTAAGAAGCTTGTGGAAGAAGGAAAGATTAAGTATATCGGCTTATCTGAAGCCAGATATACCCCCTACGTGTATGTACACACATCAAAAAATACATGTGTACGCAGATACACACATCTCTGATGAAAACCCTGACAAATGAAGATGCCTGCCTACAATCATAAAAACCTAAAGCACAACACTTATTTTCCTATCAGTTGGCAAGCACACGATAGACAAGGGGGGAAAAAAGTACATGACTTGTGACGGTTCAAAAGAAACAAGGAGTGCATTATAAAAATTGCATTGGTGCTTTTAATATCAGGTAAGAGATTAAAAATATATATATACCACAATAAATAGCTGAATAAATGAAAACCAATATTTTCAAAGTTCGAACTTTGTCAGCCAATCTTCTTTAATATGCCTCTTTTAAAACTTAATTAGACTGAGTTTTTTTTTTTTTTAAAGAAATATTTTAATATAAGATAAAAGATTACAAAATATACCACAGCAAATAGCTGAATAAATGAAAGCCAATATTTTCAAAGTCAGTACTTTATCAGCCAGTCTCTTTGATCTGCCTCTTTAAAACTTATTCAGACCCGTTTGGGCGCCATCTCGAGATGGTTTGAATTTTGAAATTCTAACTCTAATAAATCAAATTTTTTATCATTTTTATTTTTTAAAAAACTCAAATTTTAAAAATTCATAATTTTTTATTTTAAATCAAAATAAAATTATTTTAATATTAAAATATTCGTGTCGATAAGATGAATAAACAAGATTCATTTTATATATTTTTTTTAACATATTTTTAAAATTTCGAATTATTTTCTATATAATATTTTCAAAAGTTTTCCCTTCAAACACACCTTTTCAACTTAACCTTTAAAATACTATTTTCAGATATTTCCTGAAGCCCTTAAACTAAGTTAAAAAATTAAAAAATAAAATAAATTAAAAAAAAGCAGCAACTCAAATATCCGTAATAATTCAAAAACCAGCAAAAATAGTTGAACATATTCATTCCTGGATCCGAAAAGGCGACCAGTTAATCGGGTCCTCGGGCATATCATCCCAGACCGTCGGATCCATTTCCTCAATCCCATCAGCCGATCTCAGCCACTCATCAAGCGTTGTCCCCACACTGGCCCTCACAATCCGAACACCGGCGTCGTTGCAATTCACTTCCCAGTTGCCATCTCCGTTCCGGGAGATCCGAGCCGTGACCGGCGTGTACAGCGAGAGAGCGTCCGACAGAGACACCCTTGACGGGTCCAAGTCAAAGTCCTCGAAAATGTTGGCCTTGTAGTAAAACACCACGTGCAGGCTATGGAGCCCCATGGCGTGATCCAACGCCGTAAACGCGTGGGTCTTGCCCGGACCGACCGGTCTGCTGGATACCGTCGTTAGCTTCGACTGGATACTGACCCGGCTTTTTCTCTCCAACATTGTAACAAATCGTTTTTGAAAACAAAAACAAAACAGAAGAGTGTGACAAAATAGAGCGGAAATGCAAAGATAAATAGGAAGAGAAAAAAGAAGAAGAGGGCAGGCAGTTAAACGACATTAATTAAGGTGGGGTTGAGGGTTAAAGAGGAAAGTCGGCGTTTGTTGAGTTCATTTATGGCTCGTTTTTTAAGAGACGACTCGACGAGGAAGTTTTGGCTTTATTGTCGGTTGATTGGTTCAATCCAACTCAATTTAAATTTTTTTTTTTATCTTTTTTTTTTAATTTTTATCTTTTTTTTTAAATATTTTTTATCTTTTTGAAAATTCAAAAAAATTTACTATTACAACTAAAATATTTCAACTCAAACTAATCAATCAAAAACACGCAATATCTTTTTCTTCAACTCTTGGCTCTTCCCATTCCATGTTTCGTGTTTCTTATAACTATATAGACACTTGTCTGGCTAGGATCAAAAAGGGTGTTCACCGATTGAATGAATTAGACAGTTTAGATGTGAACTAGTTTAATGCACGTGTGTTAGATAGGAAAGAAAAATAATAGATAAATAAATAAAAAAAATTAAATAATATTTAATAATAATAATTAATTATGATAAATAATATAATTATAATAAGTTTTCAATAAAAAATGATCTTCAATAGATTTTTTTGCATTCCCATTACAAATCATCATCACTGTAAGTTAGAAAAACAAATTAACATAAATCAAAAAGCCAAAAACAAAATATATAGATCTAGAGGAAAAAAAGCTAGAAATAACTTATAAAAATAAAAAACAAAACAAAAGAAAGCAAACCATATCTATATTTTATTACATCTTTTTTGTCTTTAATTTTTTTTTTTAGGATCTCTCACAATCATAAAAATATAAAACTAATAATAATAATAATATTAAAAAACTTTTCTCTGGTAATGCAGAGATAAAGATAGAGAAATAAAAATAATCACAATAATTAAAAATAAAAATAGAAAAAAAAAAAACAAAAGGAGAAAAAAACTCAATAGAGGAAAAAAAGATTGGAGAAAAACAACAAAACCAAAAACAGATTTTATTATTTTTTATTTACTGTTTTTTACAAAAAAAGAAATAAATTTCAGTTAGATTATATAAATGCAAAACACAAAAATGAACTATAACGTCTAAAAAAACAAAATCCAACAAATGAAAAAGCCAAAAAAACCACGCACAAATCGAAAAAAGAGAATAAAAAAAATTTGAAAATCAGAAATATGGAAACAAAAATAATTAAAAATTATAAAATAACAAAAATACGAAGAAAAGATGAATAAAAAACTAAACTTTAAAATTTAAATCTTAGAAAGCATAAAAAAAAAAACAAAAGGAAAAAAAAAGTAAAGAGGGGAAAAAAATATTAAAGAAAAACAACAAAATCAAAAACAGATTTTATTATTATTTTTGTTTATTATTTTTTACAAAAAAAAAAAAGAAAATAAATAAATTTCAGTTAGATTATATACATATAAACATTACACATTAACACATTTTCAATGAACAAAATCAAACACCGTAGAAAAAACAGTAAAACGTATCCATTTCTTTAGTATATTTATATAATATAATGTAATATAATTTGTAATTTGATGACTTTTGATTTGAAAAAATCTCAATTAACGAGAGTCTCAATCTAATCAAATCCCATTTGTAAATATTGGATTTCACAAATTTAGATTTACAAATTCAATTTATAGACTTTAGAAACTACAATAAACATATTAAAACATAAAATAATAATTATAATAATTTACTTTAAAAATTAAAACAAACAAATTCCAACATAACTTCAAGATATGTATATTTACTCACAAAAATATTTTAAGAAATAAATGTTTACGTAAATACAAAAATTTCTTTGTATATAAAAGGTGTATTTTGTGAATTATACGGATTAGAGAATCCTAATTTCATCCTGATTCGTAATATTTAGATTGATAAAATCTCAATCTGTTATTAAATTATTAGTCTCTCAACTGTATCTAGTTAAAGATTAGTTTGGCAATATTTTTGGAGTCTCCAAAAGTCATTTTCACAAACTATGATATAAATATCATGTTTAGTAAAATTATTCAAAAGTCATTTATATAAATACCAATAAATTTTAATAGTTATTTAGAAAATTTATAATTTTAAACTTTAATATTTAGTTTCTATTTTTCTTTTTGCTAGAAGTAAAGTAGAAATTATGACAAACAATAATAACCTTAAAACTAACTCTTAACATCATAGTTTACCACAATAACGCGGGGGGATTTTTTACAAGTGTCTTTTTCGTTTGTAATTACCAAGCAAGGTAATTCTTCTTTCTTTCGTTTATTGCTAATTTGTTATAAACTCTACTTAACCAACTTTACTTTGACCTGTGCGTCTCTCTCGTTTTGATGAATAGAAAGGATATGGATTGGTCCTATTATTTTCAGGTTTTCAACTTTACAAGGAGGAATTTCTTTCTCTAGTATGGTAAAAGACGAGTCCTTTATATTGGTTTGTCTGAATAAGTCATCCAGGGTCTCCCTTATTATAATCAAATCATACTTTAACAGTCGAAGTTAGAACGAGGTATAAGGAGAGACAATTGGAAATCGAACCCGGATAAACAAAGGGGAGAAGTTATCAAAGTCACCTACCTTTATCAATCCATCCACTCCTATGGATATTATATGTCTCTCTCTCTCTCTCTTTTTTAGTAGTCTCTCTTTTTTGTTGTTTAATATGTAGTTACCCTTATGTCTCTTTAATAAATATTTGATAATTACACAAGAAATTTGTTTATTTTGATAATTTTTTTTTTTTGGTGAAATTCGATTATATTTATTTCTTTCTCTGGTCATATTATACTATTTAATTTTAATCGATTTGACTAAAGCGACTTTATAAAGTGGACACCGACAATTTTAGCCTTCCTTTTTCATTTTATTTATTATTTAAAATAAAAGACGACTATACTTTGACTTTCATATCTCTTAAAAAAAAAAAAAAGACTTTATCAGTTATCAGGAAAGTCAAGCACCCTTATCTTTACAATTGCAACTTATTTTGGGTGGACATTTTTCTTTCAAGTTATTCGATTCCTTCACATATACTTTTTTTTAAAGGTTGAATAAATTCATGCAAGAAAAACGACAGGGATGCTCAATTGGAACAGGTGTACTAAACATTAAACGACACAAATACTCTACCATAAAACCTTAAACGACACAAATGATCCCAAGAAAAGAACCTTTTTTGGCTGAATCACAAAGAAAAGAGTTAAACCCAGCAGCTGCGAGAGAGAGAGATATTCACCAAAAAATTTTGTGAGAGAGAGAATGGTGGGGCGGAGATTTCAGGTTTGCCACAATGACACCTACTACGACGTGGACTACAACACAGACGATGGCTTCGAAGTGAGTTTCTCTCTCTTCCATCTTTCTTTCTCTCTCCTGTTTTCTCCTCCTCTGGACATGATTCCTCCTGTTTTTGCAGGTTTTCAAATTCCAGCTTTTCTCTCTCACTTCCGTGCCTCCTGACGATCAAAAGGTCCGAAATTCACCTCTTTCTCTCACGGATATATGTTTTTTGTATATACATGAGTTTGTGAAGTTATATTTGTGTTGAATTATGAGACCAATTTGTGTATCATTTTGATAGATTGTCGGAGTTGACGATGATCGGACAGTCTCCACCGATTCCGATCTCGCCTCCATCTCGGAGAGTCTCCGACTGGTTTCGATCGATGAAGAAGTCAAGGAAGTGGAAAATCAAGAATCCAGCAGCGGAAATGACGCTGAATTGCTGAAATCCGACGAGGAATTGGCTCGGATGTTGCAGGTTTGGCGATTGTTATTGTTATTGTTTTTAATTTTTGTTTCCTTTTTCCTGATTTTTCATTTCTGGCAGTGTTTTGTTTTTTTTGTTTTTTTTGTTTTAAATGATTGTTGTGGAAAATGCTCTTTTTGAACGATTTGCAGGCGGAGGAGGACGCGCTTTCGTTTCAGCGGTTTGTTGCGGCGGAATATAACAGTGAATTTGAGAGAAGAGTACGGCCTTATGTCGATCAAGTTCGATTGGTAACTGCTTCCCCCCCCCCCCCCCCCCCAATTTGATTGCATGTTTGTAGAGTGTTGAGAAAACAAATGATTCCAGAAGAACACAACTTGAATTTACTGCAGATTTTTCTTTTCTTGATTTGACTTTGCTGTAAAATTACCAATGAAACATGTGTGTTAGGATTATATATATGTATAGACACACACACACACACACACACACACACACACATGTATATATCTAATTATGTATTATATGATTTCTACTCGGGTTGGATACTATTGGTGGTTGTCTTCATTGGTTTAGTACGAGGATCCGGTGCGCCAGGAGGCTGCTCGGAAAACAGTCTCAAAAGAAGTGCTAGAGGAGAAAGCATTGCTTTCTTTGGCGAAGGTGAGAGAATTCTCGTTTGCAGTTAGTAAATTGAATGCAAAACCTGATACTATTACTGACTGTTTTTAAACTGTTTCACTCTACATATATCACTTAATAAAGAGCTGTATCGGAAGAAATCATGATTTCACTCTTAGGATGTCTTGGTAATTGGTAATCTGATTAATGTTTTTTAGGAGGGGAACTTTAAACCGTCAAAAGCAGAAGAAGATCATGCTTTCCTGCTGCAGCTGCTTTTCTGGTTCAAGCAATCCTTCAGGTGTTTTCTCGTTATTTTGTTGTGTATCTTTGCATTTTAGAATAATTTTGCAGTTTCCTCATGACTTTTACAACCAAAGGACGAATCTGTGTTTGGAGAGTGTTTTTTTTTTTTTTTTTTTTTTTTTAATTCCGTTTGCTAATCAGAGTTTACCTTTCATTTAGTTTAGTGAGGATGGTATTCAGTTTGACTGTACAATTTTGAAAAGCTGCTTATTGCATGTCCGTCTCTCTTTGGTTTATTCATTGTAGGTGGGTTAATGAACCTCCTTGTGATCGTTGCAGCAACAAAACCGTAAGCCAGGGCATGGGTGATGCACTTCATAATGAAATTCGTTTTGGAGGCTCTCGAGTTGAAATTTATAGGTTTGCTAAAGAAGATGTTCTAAAGCTGTCCAGCATTTAAGTCAACTATATAATGGTTTTTCTTTTTTCTTGAATGTAAAGGCTTCAGTTTTTTGTTTTATTGGCTTCTTTTCTATATTTTTGTCTGTGAAATGGGAAAGAATGCTGACCTTGATGTTCTGCCTTCACTGCCGTATGTGTTTTTGTGTGGCTACAGTCGGTGAATAACATTTTTAATGAGGATTAGATGTTTTAATCCCTTTGAAACTTCTATTCTCGTTCAAAATTCTGTTGTCATTCCAATTCACAGTTGAATTATGTCTGTGTTGTATGTTTTAATCAAGTGGAAGTTAGTCTTCAGTTTTTGGGTTTGAAGAAGCATTCTTTCTTTAGCTATTGTTCGCTATGATGAACCCTTATATTGTACTTGTTTTTTTTATAATCTCAGATGCACTTCTTGCCAAACAATCACCCGTTTCCCACGCTACAATGATCCGTTGAAGGTATTGATTTTTTTTGGACTGAATAGACATATTCGATACGTTATGATCTAATCACTATGTTATTTTCTCTTTTTCCAAATGCAGCTTGTTGAAACAAGAAGGGGACGCTGCGGGGAGTGGGCCAATTGCTTCACACTTTATTGTCGAGCTTTTGGCTATGAATCCCGTTTGGTTAGTTGTTTTTTTGGAATATCCATTGGAGCCAACTTATCCAAATGCAATTTATATAATTCCTAAAGATGGGGAAGCAACAGAGCAACTTATATGAGGAGCTTGTTTTTATTTTTTTAAAATTATATGTGAAGATAACCTATGGTCGGTGATTGAGTTTACTATAATCTGGACAGATCGTGGATTTCACGGATCATTTATGGACAGAGTGCTTTTCACCATCTTTAGGAAGGTAAGCTCTAATAAACGTGCTATATTGCACCAAGAGTTTCTACGCTTTCTTATATCCTGTTTATGTAAGTTCTTAGCTTCCTAATTCGTATTGCGCATTGAAGAGCTCATAATTTGATGAACCCGTGTTGTATAGATGGATGCATCTTGACCCTTGTGAAGGAGTCTATGATAAACCATTGTTATACGAGCAGGGGTATGTTTTCATTTCAAAAGAATATCTCATCATCCTCTTCTTGTTGCTCTATTTATCCTTTTGTTTTCTTACCAAACACTGAAGGGTCTTCTTTTTTTTTTTTTTTTTTTTTTTTTTTTTTTTTTTTTTTTCCTGGAAGGTGGGGGAAGAAACTAAATTATGTAATTGCCATTGCAAAAGATGGAGTTTGTGATGTCACTAAACGTTACACAAGGAAGTGGTTTGAGGTAATTAGTGTTTAGTGAAGTATTATGACTATTTTTTAATCCACATGAATTCTTATAAAAACAATTTTTGGAAAGGAAAGTTAGGAAACTTCCCTCATGAAGAGGCATATTGTTAACTTGAATCACCGCTAGCAGGTTCTGTCTCGACGTAATATTATTACGGAGTCTGCGATGTCAAGTGTTCTCATTAAGATCACAAAAGAATGCCGAAGAGGCTTTACATCTCAAGTGCTTTCTGTACTTGAAGACCGCGATGAGAAGGAAAGACAAGCACTTGAGGGAGACTTACATTCTAAGGAGGATGCCTCAATCTCACTACCTGGAAGGCAAAGTGGGAACAAGGAATGGCGCAAATTGAGATCAGAACTTGGTTCTGATTCCCTGAGTTGCTCTTCTTGTCCAGTTCGTGTTTGCATAGATGAGCATGTGTCTAGAATCTATGATGCATTTCTTCCACTACTTTCTTATTTCATCAAGGAAGAACTTTCTCAGTCAAGAGCTCTTGAAGTGCTTGGGATTCTTAAAGGCATTCTGATGGATCTTCAGAAATCCCCTTTTAGAACTAGGAGGACCTTACTTGATTTTGGATCAAGTTTTAATCAATCGTTTGTGCATCAGTTGCTGCCCTCTTTGGATGATTTGCTTAGAGCTTTATCACTCAGTAGTAAAGTGGACAGCGATGGGAGGATTGGTGTTTGTTTGGCCGGAAACCCTGTTCATAATTCTCTTGCACTTCCTGTTGCTTTGGACGCTTTTGATGATGCCATCCATTATATTAAGAATTGTGGAAACTTGAATAAAGATTCTCTTTCCTTGCCTCTGTTGAAATCAAATAGAATACATTCTGGTTCGGTCCTTGCAAGTGGTGAAGAAATTCCGGTTGGAATTGTGAGTTGTATTTGGCTCATTGATCTGTTTATTCCTTTAGAGTGTATTTCATAATCTTCTCTCTAAATGCATTTCTTTATCAGGCCACATCAGCGTTTGATGGAATTCAGAGGACTAAATGGGAAGAACCAAAAGGCGCTCGAGGTATTTTAGATCAAATGAAGAATTGTTCTCTTCTGTTTCATTATCATGAAGTAAAGAAACATATAACAACGTAAGAGTGCTACTTCTTAGCTACTTCTTATTTATGACCCTTAGGTTGTTGGATCATATATAAGTTGTCAGACAGCCAGAAGCACAAACTTGTGGCTTACGAGTTGATGTCCGCCAATGATGCACCAGAAAGGGATCCTATGGACTGGTACGCACAACCTTTCTATTCGACATACTAACCTTTTCTATCATTGCATGTATTATTGCTTGACTAGGAAGAAACCTTGCTAATCGCGGAGCCGATTTCTTCTATCTTCTACAAGTGTTGTTAAACTGACGTCTTTTTAGTCAAATACTCATTACACATCTAGGGTTTTATTGAGTATTTAATCTACTTGTTCTCTTCAGGGTTCTCGAGGGAAGTGATGATGAGGGATCCAATTGGCATGTTTTGGATAAACAAACTTCGCAGAAGTTCAGTAGCCGTTTCCAGCGTCGAACATATGGAGTTGCGTCATCTTCTCTGCCATCAAATATTTTCAGGTATGCTAAAAAAAAAAAACTTTCAAAATTGTTGGCTGATCGGATTTTGTGTCCTTGTTCATTTGATTGTCTTGAATGGGCAGGTTTAGGTTCTTGGCAGTTCGAGATGTTCATTCAACTTCACGGCTGCAAATAGGTAGCATTGACCTCTATTCAGGAAGCAATTGATTTTTGATGAATAATTGGCGCGAACTCTCGGCTAAAGACGGCGGTTTCTCTAATTATCTGACCGATTTGCGCGAACATTGGGTTTTTACCTTGTTGATGAAGACGATAAAGAGGTGTCTGCAATGCCCTTCTTATAAATTGTACTATTGTACTTTATGCGTCTTTTTTTAAATATGCTAGAAACAACAAAGAAATATGTGATTGAAAGTTAGGGAATGTTAAATAACATGTTAAATAAATATGTGATTGAAAGTAAAGGAATGTTAATTTGGAGAGGGAAAGAAAAAAGTGGTGAACCAAAAATGTAATATTGTTAAATAACATGTTGTCCTTTCCATTTTGGAAAGTAGCTGTCATGGATTAAATATGCTGTGTCGCTTGTCTAATTGTCTTAAAGTTTAAACAACATATTAACGTTGATAAAAATGCTGTGTCGTTTAGGATTTTCTGTTCCTTTTTAATGTTAGACATTTATGTTGTCGGTTATGAGTTATGACCCATGCCGTTTAATCAATCAAGTTCGGAGTCATGTTGTCAAATTTCTTCGAGAAACAACACACCGATTCTTGTTTAGAAGTATATGTCGTCTTCAACTACTGGATTTTTGCATTAAAAAGACAGGTCGAATCATCAAACGACCAACAAAGATTTTTCCGCCGTCGAATCTAGATGGACGACATGTTGTTTTTCATGGCATGTTATACTGTTTGTTGAAATATTAACGATATGAATTTTGCGGCGGCTTTAGAAAACGACATTTCTTTGTATTTTGAAGGCCGCCTTTTACGTGGAGTAAGCGACATGTCAATTCTTAATAGAAATTTATATTCATTAGTTTATTTATAGACTAAGCGACCTGTCATTTCTTGAGCAAGAAAGCGACCCGTCGTTTGGAAATGTTAACGACATTAATTGTCTTTCCGAATTTTCTAAATTACTTGTTAATGCTGACATTGTAGCTGAAAAACGACATGTCGCTCAATGATACTACGATGCTTGGTTCTACTGTCCTCCCGCGCCGCCCCCGGGGGGGGGGGGGGGGGGGTTTTGTGGGGAACCCTTTCAAAAACTCGATAACCAAGCTCCTTTGGAATAATAAGTTAAAACTCATAATTCAAATATTAAATTCAGATTTTTATGCTAAAAAAAAGGATTTAAAACTTGATGTCAAATTAGAGCCAAATTAATGAAAGGAACTCCACTTTATTTGTTTACTCATTTATTTTTTCATGAAGTGAACTCTTGTCCAATGGAGGATGCTAACTGCATGTATAATTTATAGTTCTTTTGTCTACAAAAGCATAGATTAAAAAAAAAAAAAAAAAAAACACAGCATAGATTCAAAAACGAAAATCTTTGATAAAGGCTTATCGTTGTGATGCTCAACAAAATTCGCCATGTGACTAAAAACAGAAGTTAAGAAGCTCTATGCAGTCAAGTAAATATCAGCCGCAAACGACAACATAATTGGAAAAAAAAAAAAAGACTTCGATAGAAACTCTGGACCAGGAACTGTCATAAAGGCAACTTCAATTCACACGTCAATTTCTTATATTGCAGTTTCAATCAAAATTTTTGAAAAAGCAAAGTGACGAAAGAGAGAAAAACAATGGTTCCAGTAATCCAACCTTTGTTTCATTTTTTTTTTTAACATCCTGTTTCTTCAATGGCCGTCCTCAATCTTCTTCAATCCCTTCGTGTCTGTTGTCTCAATACTGCATTTCAACCGAAAAAACACAACATTATTCTGACTGCAACTAGAATACAGGTTCTTTATACAGGCATTTACCACTTGTATCTAACGTCCTTAAGAAATGACAGAAATCATAAAGAACTCAAGAGGGATCATGCATGCTTAAATAATAAAAGGAGAACTCTCGACGTAAGTTTAGAGCAAGCATAATGTAAGCAAAAAGGCAGTAAAAAGAAAAAGACGCAAGATTGCCCAAAAAAATAATAATAATAATAAGAGAAGAAACTAAAAATATAAGAAAAAATAGTTAAACTTACGTAGAACCGTAGAGACTTATCTTCTGGACTTTTGTGACATCAGCGCCAGATTGATTGTCCTCAATGAATATCGTTAAGCTGATATAAATAGGATGTAAGAATTCTTACTAAAAGGAATATTACAAGGAGAAAGTAGGGTATTAAGGGATTAAACATACCTACGGACATTCTGAAACTTGACATACTTTAAAAGAACGGGTTTCCCCTGCGAAAAACGAAAGGCCTTAACAACAAGTTTCCGTGATAAATATATTTATGAATCCTACAAGATCACATAAAAACACATTAAACTAACAAGAGCACTTGACAACTTACAAATATTTGAACTCAAAAGTACTTAATTTGTAGGTAAGTAACCTCTTCATCAATAAATTTACAGGGAATTTGGAATTGGGATAGTCCCATATAGCCCTCTTGAAAGTGGATTTTTTTGTGGCAGGGGAATTGTGGAAGGTGTGCCTGCAAATAGTTTTCTCGTAAGGCACTAGAACTATATGGATGAACCCCTGCACAATAGTCGGTTTAAAGAAGATCAAACTGATATATATATATATTTTTTTTTTGTGGTTAATATACCTATCACATCCTCGGTTTCAAGTCGAAAACTTGGAGAAAAACAAGAATATGCACACTAAAATAGAGAAGTTGGCTGCAAAACATGGATGCACCCCCGCACAACTTGCACTTGCTTGGGTTCTGCATCAAGGCGATGACGTTGTGCCTATCCCCGGTGAGTAAAAAAGTATTATTTACATGAGAAATTTGGAATTTTTCTTAGGATGCAGGGATTTATTTGCTCGTCCAAATCGAATTCTAATACTTAACATGATGTTCTGATTTCCGTCTTTGTAGGGACGACCAAAACTAAAAATCTTGATGACAACATTGGCGCATTGAAAGTAAAGCTAAGCAAAGAAGACAAAGAGGTGATTTGTGAGATGGTACCAATCACCGACGTGGCTGGGGAAAGGATATAAGACGTCTTCTTTCGCGTAACGTGGAAGTTTGCAAACACACCACTTAAAACTGGCCATGGAAAAATAACAGCTTAAGATTCTGTCATACATCTTTGTTAAGTGAGAGCAAATGAATAATTACTACTTGGCTTTATACAGAGCCACCAAGTCTTTTTCTGTTTTAAACTTTAGAAGAAATGTTGTAATAAAGTATGGTGATGTGAATTTACTTTGCGTGAATAAGGGACAATTAATAAGACTGATGTTTAGCTCTTACAAGGAAGTCTTGTTAGCTTGATTCTTGTTTCTGTTACTTTTTTCCTTTTTCTTTTTTTTTTAAATAAAAAGAACCAATTAGCACCATTAAAGTTAGGTTGAATTACACATTAGAAAACAAATCGTCTCTTCCTTTCCACTCGAAACAGCATTCACTGCCAAATAATGTTCAGTATCTAAAATGAACATGAAAAGAGTGAAAAAAAAAAAAAAAATTAAATTGAAAGACCATCCTCCAACAAGCACCAGTGGTCTAGTGGTAGAATAGTATCCTGCCACGGTACAGACCCGGGTTTTTTTTTTTTTTTTTTTCTGGTTTTTTAGGGCAAAAATAAAAGTTGTGGCGTAGCATTTTTTCTGGGTCAAAATATTCCATCCCGTGCAACAGCATTGAGTTGTTGTTTACACTGTCTAGTGGTCTACCCTATTTTTTTTTTTTTTTTTTTCCCCTCGTTTGGATGAAATAGTGGTCTACCTACCATTACCAAGGAGAAGATCTGAACAACATTTTGACAACAGAAACAGAAGACTAGGAAAGCTGAAAAATGGCCAACGAAAACAAACTCCAAATTCCCACAGTTAAACTGGGCAATCAAGGACTTAAGGTACAGTTTAATACTACACCCAGTTTGTCTCTGGAAATATGTTCTCTCTCTCTCTCTCTTTTTTTTTTTTTGGGGTGGGGGGGAGGGGAATTTTTTTCCGGATTTGAGTGTAAATTTCTGCACTTATTGCTCTGCAGGTGTCAAAGTTAAGATTTGGGTGTATGGGCTTAACTGGAGTGTACAACTCTCCTGTCTCTGAAGAGGATGGGATCAACATAATTAAATATGCATTTAGTCAGGGAATCACTTTCTTTGACACAGCCGATGTGTATGGATCTCATTCTAATGAAATCCTAGTTGGCAAGGTATCATCTGTTTCCAATTTTTCAACTTATAAACTCAGTTCATTAGATAGGAAGTTGCTTACAGTGTTAAGAATTAGACGTTCTAAATCTAATTATCGAGAACCACAAGTCGGAAGAAAAATCAATGAAGCACGTACAAATTTGTAACTTACTAAAATTTCGATCCCCGAGTTGACTCTGGTCAGGATAATAAGTAGGCTCTATTGTTGTACAAAGATTTTAGTTTGTTCTTTTGGTATAAGTTGTATTTTAAAGGTGGTGAAGCATTAGTAAGTTTTAAAAAGGCGTGTAAATGTAATTGAAGGTCCTAAGAGTGATGAAATTTGATGTTATGACTCTGTAATGCTTAGGCCTTAAAGCAGCTTCCGAGAGAAGAAGTTCAATTAGCCACGAAGTTTGAAATAGCGGGGATTGGTCCTGATTCCCGCATGATAGTGAAGGGAACCCCTGAGTATGTTCGGTCATGCTGCGAGGCTAGTCTCAAGCGTCTTGATGTGGACTATATTGATTTGTATTATCAGCACAGGATTGACACATCAGTGCCTATTGAAGAAACTGTGAGTGATTGATCTCTTTTAGTCTTGTCAGATGCAAAACCGAAAAAGAGAAGTGTTAGATTTCTTATGCTAATGTTTTGGTCTACAGATAGGTGAGCTTAAGAAGCTTAAGAGGGGAAGATCAAGTCTATTGGCCTATCTGAAGCTGGCCTGGACACCATAAGAAGGGCGCATGCAGTTCATCCCATCATGGCCATGCAAATGGAGTAGTCTCTTTGGACTCGTGACATTGAGGAAGAGATAATTCCGCTTTGCAGGTCTTGGTTACAGTCCCAAGTTTGGTTGTGATGTTGTGTTATACCTTCTTGCTTTTGTTCCTGTTAAAGAAGGTGATAACTCTATAAAATAGAGTTATTTAACATGCTTTTGAGCTTATGAATTGTTGATATTTCAAGATAATATACCTTTGCTTTTAGTATTTTGTATAATTTTAGAAAGTTGTAGATATTTCTAGTCTTTTTATGTTTTTAAATTTAATTTTGTGATTTGTCTTACAGCTGGAGCACACAATGTCAAATAGGTGAAGGCCCGCTGGACAAAAGGAGATGATGAAATAGATAGCTGGAGTGCACCTGATTGCTACAGGAATGCTATAGCAATGCTACAGCAATGTTGCAGCAGTGAAGAATTAACTTAAAAGCACATATTGACTCAAGTTTTGCTTAACAGCTGGCAGTGGTTCATTTGCCCATTTTGTTTAAGCACCACAACTGTGAGGTGGCCACTATCCTTGGCTAGTAAAAGGACACATGCAACTAGGGCATCCTTTTTGGGTACCAATATAAAAGGGAAAGTTAGCCATAGAGAGGGAGGCAGCCGGTTCGAGAAAAGAAGAAAAGGGTAGAGGCAAAAACAGAGACCAATTGGAGGGAAAAAAACACGAAGACAAAGAGGAGAAGAAATCAAGAAAGTCAGAGGCAAGAGAGCGGCACGGCCTTGGACCCTTGGCTGGAAAAAGAGATTTTGCTTGCGCCGAAGATCTCTAAATTTTTTAGTTCCTTCTAATCGTTTTTGATCTTTTAATTTTCTTTGGAACTATGAATCTGTGGATTGTGATTAATATTTTTAATTTCTTTGAATTGAACATGAACTAGAATTAATTGTTTAGTGATTTTTATCCGGGTTATTCAAGTGTTTTGCATTGCTCAATTTCTGTTGATTGAATGGCCATCAATTGGTAGAATACAAAAACTCGAATTAATTTTGGGAAGGTTAATTTTGGTTGGATTTAACTTGGATAATATAAGTGAATAATATAGGAATATATTGTTATCTTGTACAACCCATTAAAATTGGTGCTTAATTTTATGTTTGAAAAACTAAGATGTATAGAAATATGTTGATTTTGGTTTAAAGAATTGAAGGCATAAATCTTTTGGAAGAGGATTGTGCAGAATTTTTAGTTGACTGGATAAACTTTGCTATAGCATTCCTACAGCATTTGAGGTCAGATTTGCAACTGAAGGGAAATCAGTAATTCTAGTCATTATCCATCATTGATTCACAACCTAAACCTCTGAAATTGCCACGTTTTATCTTTTGCTTGCATTTTTAATTACACCCATTTGTTTACATTCATTTTCTATAATTTTTGCTTACAGATTATTCTAAATTTTGTTTTAAAATAATTGTTTTTTGTAATTAGATTTTTGATAATACAATCCCTGTAGAGACGATACTCAACAGCATACATATTTTGGCGAACAGAAGGAAAATGAAATTTCGAAGTTGATTTGGAGGTTTATGCGAATCTCCGTCGATTGTTTAGTTGGACTTACAAGCGTGTTACGTTGATACCTTCCTACATGCAGGGTCGCGGTTTCTTTGGTGGGGAAGCAGTCCTGGAAAGTCTACCAGCTAATAGCCATTTGGTACAAGATTCTCTGCTCAATCTGTTCCGATATAAAGTCTTCGACTAAACCATTCCAATTATCTTATATTGAATAAACCGTTTGATTGAAAGATTTTCCCTTTCTGCATTATGGATATTGTTGATTAACAATTTTAGTTTCTTTCTTAAGGCCTCACACCCTCGGTTCCAAGGTGAGAATTTCAACAAGAACAAGCAATTCTTCGACCGAATCGATAGCCTTGCTAAAAAGCACCAGTGTTCTCCTGCTCAACTGGCACTAGCATGGGTTCTCCTTCAAGGAGACGAAGTTGTCCCCATCCCTGGTGAGTGGTTTCGCCTTTTTCGGCATTTGTCGAACTTTTTTGAATCAAGAAAAGAGTAATGATATAAGATTCATTCATGTTATGTTACAGATTATCCAACTAAACTTCTTTGTTCGTTTGCTTTGAATTTTGACAGGGACAACGAAGATCAAGAACTTAGACGATAACATCGGCTCGGTGAGGGTGAAACTAACAGAGGAGGATCTGAAAGAAATATGCGATGCAGTACCAATTGAGGAAGTAGCAGGTGGCAGAACTTATGATGGAATGATTAGTTCCACTTGGAAGTTTGTCAACACTCCTCCTAAGATTCCAAACTCTCTACATAAAAATGAGGCATCTAGAAAAAGAAATAAAAGAAAAAAAAAAAAAAAACTGTGTTGTGTTATTTAATAGAATTTTGGATCATATTCATATATTAGAAAATACGATCATATTTCAGAATATAGTAAATTTTTAACAACTAAAAAATAATCGATTCACTGGAACTCAGATTTGAATAGATAAGTAATTTATTGGCTATTTTTTATTTAAAAAAAAAAAGAGAGAGAGAGAGAATGAGCTAAATTATTAAAAAAAAAAAATTAAAAAACATACTTCAGAATATGTGAAATAAATAACATATGTAGTAGTTAAAATTTTACTTACAGCATGAGCTCAATGGTTCAATTCTTTGATCCACTCCGAACGCGAAATCTATCATTTTAGCTAAAGAATCATTTCGCAATGAGTAAAAAAAATTATTTACCTTAACAAAAATAAATTTGCTAAATAAATTATTATTTCTAGTTATGTAACAAATATGGAAGAAAGACGGAAATAGCACTTCTAAAAAAATATTAAAGTAAATGATAAAATTTAAGGATTCGTTTGGTGAATGAGTTGAGTTTGAAAATTTTAAGTTTGAGTTGAAATTTTTTTTTGATTTTTCAGAAAAGACAAAAAATTTTTAAAAAAAGACAAAAATTAAGATAAAAAAGTATATTTTAATTTGAGATAAACAAATCACCAAACATCCCCTTAAAATATTTAAAATGAACATCAATAAACGAGTCTCTTTCTTGAGCCCAAAATAATAATAATAATAAAGTCTGTTTGTCATGATTTTCACGGAAAATTTTTAAATATACAAATCAAGTCATGAATTTTCATGTCCTGCTTCATTTATAACTTTAGGCCACTGGATATTGGATGTGGTGCATACTTTTTAATGCTTATCAATACTCTATTGATGTGAAATAGCGTATGGAAGCTTCCACAACTGGGCGTAGTTTCCGTTTCAACTTTTTTTTTAAGCTTATTTATATGAATACCTCTGAATTTTTTGAATTTAATAATTTAGTATTTATAACTTTTTTTTCCTAACAATTAATCCCTGAATTTCTAATTTGTGACAATTCAGTTTTTTTTAAATTTAAATTCATTAAAATTAAGATAAACTGTTGCACAAATACTTATATATTATAGCTCAAAAGGGACAACGCTGATCATTTTTATTTAATTTCAATGCAAATTTCTTTTAAAATTTCTTTCTATAACCGTCTGGGATTATCTCCGACTCCATCTCCATTATTATTTATTTATTTTTGTATATTTCTTTAATTCAAAACTATTTTTTATTATTTATATTTCTAAATGTTTACAGTAACGTCAAACTTGTTTAGTGTTTAAGTTAAACTTCAACTAAACTGTACTTTTTATTTCAGTTTTTATCTTTTTTAAAAAGTTAACGAAATTTCTAACTCGTTTTTGAAAAGTCAACAAACTCTAACTTTAAATTTTCATCTCTTATGGACAAACCAAATGCAATAAGTCCATAAATTTCTCATTCCAAATTGAAATAAGATGATTATTGTGTCAAAATGCTCATAACAACGAAATAAATAAAACAATATTCATTTTGTATTTTTTCTGAACACATTGTAAATATTTACATTATTTTCTATATTACATGACATATTTTTAACTCAACTTCTAAAACTCTGTCTCTAACCTAACCTCCAAATTCAAATGTCCTCGCAAACAGCCATGTTGTTAACGCTTTTTTCCCCCTCCCCCCCCTCTCCTTTTTTTTTTTTTTTTTTTTTTTTTCTGTCGTGTGTTACAACATGACATCATTCTTTGAAATTTATCATCAATAGTTTTAGGACTGCATTATTTTTTAGGTGATGAAATTGTATTGCTCTGATACATGGGAACTATAATCTTAGTTTCTCCAAGTCCATACGACTTTTGGATTACACGTGGAAATTTTTATATTTTTGCCACCTCTTATGTACTTTATAACACTTAACAGATATTACATATATATATATATATATTTGGAAATATAACACTTAACAGATATTACATATATATATATATTTGGAAGAGTTTTCGATAGTTGTTATTTTTTTATAACTATAAATGGTTACAAATAAATTTATAAAGAGTAGTATATGTTTTAATTACATCTGATGATGTTATATTTTTGATCATCTGTTATAATAGATAAAAAAAAAAAAATAGTTTACCCTAATTTTAAGTACAAAGATTTTTTTAAAGATGAACTGGAATCAAATTCCAGATTCCGTATGGCATGAATTTTTTTTTTCCATTTTATTTTAGATTCCTTATATGTACATATTGTTACGCATATGGATTTTTTTTTTTTTTTGTTTTTTTGTTTTTTTGTTTTTGTTTTGTTTTGTTTTGTTTTGTTTTTTTTTTTTTTTGTTTTTTTTGTGTTGCCTCTGATATTTTTCTCCAGGATGGAGTTATCTGTACATGGAATTTATTATTATTATTATTATTATTATTATTTGCACGCAATAGAATAAGGAAGAAAGAAAATGGATAATATGAAGCAGCAAAAAATTAACAAAATGAAAAAATAAATCTGGAAGGGAAATGAATCATGATTGAAAAATTAAGCAATGAACTTTATAAGTTCAATAAAAATAAAAAACCATAGCAAGTTAATAACAAGTTACACACTACATCATATTTAATGAACTTTATAAATTCAATACTTATTAATTGTCATAAATATTTTTTGGTTTGTTATTCAATTCTTTACAACCACCTAATTCATATCAAACGGTTAAAATAACAGTAATCACCAATGAATAAATATTGAAGTAACTATTAAAACCACACCCATATATATTTAGACACAATATATGTTGTGTTCCTATATGATTTTACAAATTCTAAATTTTTTCAAAGTAAAAAACAATTGCAAGATGTTTATTCGTACTAGTTAGATGCACTTTACCTACAGAATATGTAAATAAAACAAAACAAAACTAAAAACAAAATAAATAAATAAAAAATTTGACACATCTTTTATAAAAGACGTTATAGAAAGTGTCTTTGGTACTTTATTGGAGAGTAAGAAAGACAAGATAAGCTATATACATATATATATATAAATCCAAAATAGGTATATATAATGAAATTGCTCAAGTTAAATAATCCTTGCCTCAATTGCTGAAAGTTTTTGTCTTAGAAGAGGCTCATGCAAACTTTTTTTTTTTTTTCCTTGAAAAAAATAGATTATAAGGATAGAAGTTGGAATGTCCATATAATCCTGAGGAAGTAGATGCCTCCTGTGTGATATATGAATCCCTTATATAGTAAATTGTCCATATATATTGGCCATTGTAATAGTGACAATTCGAATCCAAGCATTTATCGAAAAAAATGAGAACCCTATCAACCCATCTAAGAAACGACATACCTTAGAATAAGTCATTTCAAAGATAATAATACTTGTTAAATTAAAGTGAATAAAACATTAAGACAAAAAATTATTCTTTTTCGAAGTTAAATTGCAGGTATAGCTTATTGCTACAATTCTACAGAATCTACAACTTCTCACACTAAAGTTTTGTTTGGTATTTGAGTTAACTCCAATTAAATTATACCTTTTCATATTAATTTTTGAATTTTTTTTAAAAATCAACAATATTTATAATTAATTAAAAAATCAACAAATTCTAACTTAAAATTTTCATTTACAATTACCGAAGCAAATCGAAGCATATAATTTTATTAATCGTTTTCCACGTACTCTTAACTGGCCAAAAAAAAAAAAAACAAAAAAAAATAGTTTTCCACATACTCCTGCGCCTGCCACCGGCCAAAGTAAAAAAGTTACAGTAACAAAAGTAGAGTTTAGGATCATTATAAAGATATGGTAAGTTTATTATAATTAAAAATAATCATAGGTATAGTGGAATGGTAAATTCATACATGATTTTATTGTAATGTGTAGAAATTAAAATATCCCTATCTCAAGTTTTAAAAAAAAAATAAATTGAGAGAAATAATTGATTTACTGGAACAAAGATTTGAATACAGAATTAATTTATTGGCAATTTTTTTAAACGGATAAAAAGTTTGAGAAAATTAGCTAAAAAGATTTTTTTTTTTTTTTGAAAGTAAAAAAGTAAATAGCATGTTTATTTGAAATATATAACATATTTAATAACAAATCATTTATCTACAACATGAGCCCAATGGTTCAATTCTTTGATCCCCTCGGTGACGCGAAATCTATTCTTAGCTAAAGAATCATCTGGCATATGTGTAAAAAATTTATTTAGTAAATAATTTTTGATAAATAAATAATTTTTTAAGAGGTATATAAATAAGGAAAAAAATAATTAAATAAATTTTAAAAATAATTAAACTAAATGGTAGGTTCTTTTAAAAATGTACCATAAATAGAAATAGATAACAAATTTCTCACATAAATAACTTATTTACTTCTTATAAATTATGTTATTTACTCGTTTACTTCAATTATTTATTTCAGTACTATTAGTATCTACTTTAATTTTCCCCCGACGGATAAACAGGCCTTAAGGGGGTGTTTGGTGTGTTAGTTGAGTTGAAATATTTAGTTTAATAGTAAATTTTTTGAATTTCAGAAAAAAAAAAAAAAAAAAAAAAAAAAAAAAAAAAAAAAGTTGAAATGAGGATTGAATGATTGCCAAACAAAGCCTAAGTCTAAGTGAAGCCCATAAAAAATGGGCCTTTAAGAATGCTGGTCCATTTTTAAGTCAGGTCCTGTCCAGATTAGAGAATGATAAACGACGTCGTTTGTCCCACGCACTCACTCCCTTTTCGGTGTTTGTAGTTCCGCCTTCAAAGCCCTTCTTCTCCAAACGAAACACAAATCTCCGTCGCCGAAACCCGCCTCCACCGCCATCATCGCCGCCGCCGCCGCCGCCGAATCGAATTCTTCGCAGGTACTCTTATGATTCCCGTTTCTTCTTTTCGCTCTCTCTCTCTTTTGCTTTCTTCGGATTTTCTCGAACTTGGATAATCATAATCTTCTGCGAGATTTCCTCTGATGAAAATGGCGTTTGTTCTGGAGGAGATTGGTTCAATTTAGTTTAGAAATTTTATTTTCGTTCATTTACTTTTTTCATTTTAATTAAAAGAGTATTCCAAGTTTGCGCTTTTTTTTTTTTTTTTTTTGAAATGAATAAATAGTTTCCGGTTCAGTCATGAAATTTTTCCATGGATGATTCCAAATTTTGATTTTGTAGCGAATAACATAACGAAATCGAAAACAAAGTGTTTGTCTTGATTTTTGTTTATCCAAAGTCATCACTGCTAAAAGCGCTGTCTTGAATCTGTATAGTTCAGTAATTGTAGTTAATTATTTAATTGTTTTTCATCTTGATTTTTGTTTCTCATGAGTAATTTATGCTAAAAAAGTTATCTTGAGCTTGTATGATCCTACGTTGGTAATTGATTATTTACTTTCGATGCAGTGATTTTGAAGTAAGCTTATCTAATCGAAGAATCTAAGTCTATAGTTATCTTCGGTTTTTTCAATCGCTTGGTTGGCATTCTGGAAATATGATAAGAATCTTAAAGTCGAAAAACATATCGTCCTCTATTGAATCTTTAAGCCACCAATTCTTTCAACGATGCTCGGTGAGTGGAACTGCGAAGGGCAAAGGAAAGGTGAAAACGGCTATGCCGCTGAAGCGGAGCAAGGTAACCATAAAAAAAGGCGGTGGGGATTCTGGTCCAAAAGGTAAAGGAAGAGGGAAGAGTGAAAAAGAGAGGCTAGAAAAGTTTAATGTAGTCTTGAATGCTCCCTCACCTGTTAGGCACTTGACTGCGAAAGAAAGGAAGCGTGAAGTGGAGAGGGTGAAGTTGGGGCTTATTAGCAAAGACCGGAAGCGAGAGCTTGAGATGCTGAAGCAAGATAAGGAAAAACTTGGGGTTTCTGAGAAACCTACAATCATTGGGACTCCTGATTTGGATCTGATAACCCTTGGTTTGGTGGACGAGAAGGAGATACCTAAGTATGAACTGACGGCTGAAGATGGCAAGAGGCTTGCGAAGGAGTACAGTAGAATTTTGATGAGGCGTCATCGGGCAAAGCAAGCAGCGGAGTCGACGCTGTTACGGATGAAGAAAGAAGCAATTGAGGCGTTGCCTGAACATTTGAAGGCGGCTGCATTGGTTCCAGATCCGACTCCAGCTCCGAAAGATCTTTACTTGGCAACTCTAACTCCTCCTATTGAAGGTTACTTGGACAAGGTTAAAGAGGCCGCAATGCGGAGCAGTGGAAAGCAGAAGCTTAGATGATTAAAGGTGAAAAAAATGAACTTTTCTTTCTTAATTTCGGGCATTCCCTGCCGAATTGGTTTTTTCAAGAGACTTTGTTGTCAATGATTCAAAGAAACTTTTCTGTTATCTTCTTCTTGACATTCAGCTTCTTCAAGACACTGAAGTTTCTTAGAGCTATATTTTTTTTCTTGAGATGCTAATCGTAATCCAAAGGCTTCTTTTCTAGAATGAAAGTAAATGTGAAAAATTTGGTGGTTCCCCTTCCCCTGCTTACCTGTTTAATATATGTCGTGTTCTTAATCTTGTCTGATATGAAATTTCATATCACTTGTGGTGCAGATGGATTTATGATTGGCGGTAGGAGATCTTAAGTTGTAAAAGAGCTAGCAAAATTTTTGAAGACGACTAGAGTTACCCTCAACTTTACGAGGGCAACACAACAGAAAGAAATTGATGAATAATTCTTCGAAATTAGAACTGCTGTTTGTGTTTTGTTAATTAGGCTAAGCCGAGAATTTCAGTCAAATGGGTGAGGTTTATCTGTTGCATTATGCATGTGCTTAAATGTTGGTGGTTTATTGTTCTTCAAGCATTGCCCAAAGTGAATTTGATCTTGTGACATCTACACACACACACACACACCACATGTGTGTATTATGCTACTATGGGGTTTAGACGTTCCCTTCGATGCATTTTGGCTTCATGGTCTACTTTACTTCGCCCTTGGATTGCAAAACTACGAGACACGAGTAGCGAAACAAGTGAAGGTGTCTCTTGATTTTATCAGATAAACCATTTATGTTAATTACTTGCATTAGAATATAAGACAGATTCGTATACTCGAGTTGAGAATTAGAACCATCTTGTCCGGTTGTTACCTCAAAAAATAAATTCTAAACTCTGATAAATTGGTAAATTAAGGCTGTGATTGAAACTTTACTGTTAAAAAAAAATAAAAAAAAAAAAATGGGGGGACAGATTAACCATAGGTTACTGATAATATGACGAAAATTTCACAGTATTGGTGTGTGGGTTAAGCCTTTGGTCTGATTTTATTGTCTCAAATGGTAGCCAATCTATAATGTTAGATTAAATTATCTATATGGCGTGTCATAATATGATTGGTTAGATATCGTTTGAGACATTAAATTTGCACGGGTGATCTCAAGCCAATCGGAGAAAGTGATTAGTTTATGGGGGGACTTGTGACATCAAGATGGGCATGCACTGACCAGAAAGAAAAAGACAGCACAAGCTTTACTGCCATTTGACGCCTTCTAAAGAAAACAAATAAAATCTTTTCAGGAAAACTTAAATTAAGGGCAAGGTATAATAGTCATCTACTAGAGCGGCAAGTGGCTTAATCAGGAAAACTTCTGCAGGCGGACACCATAAAATAATATCATACGACCAAAGTTCTACATGAGAGACGGTCCTAAATAAGACAGGTTTTACTTTGTACTGTACTATTTTAGAAGTCCACAGGGGACAATTTTTTAAGATTAGCACCGTCCTATATAAGTGTAGTGGGAAGGGTATTTTGTTTTTGGTAGTAGTTTTAAGGAGTCTTGAAGAGTTTTGCAGCGAAGATGGGAAAGGCGAGCAAGTGGATGAGAAATTTTTTGATAGGGAAAAAGGAGGACAAGAAGAAGAAGATTGAGGCTACTTTTTCGGCGGAGCATCATTCTATAAAGATGGACAGCCAACCAGGAACACCGAAAGTTAAGCGAAAATGGAGCTTTAGGAAATTATCAGGCAAAGAAATGTCCCACAAGCTTACCAAGTCGTTTGACTCGATTGACATCAATAAACTCCAGGTGCAGATTCCGACAGAATCTCTAGCTCGCCAGAACCATATAAAGGCCTTAGCGGTGTTTCGAGAACAAGTCAAAAATGCTGCAGCCACCAAGATTCAAGCTACCTTTCGTGCTTATCTGGTGCAAATCACAAACCCTTTTTCCCGTACTTTCACATCTTTAAGATCAAAAGTTCCTTTCTTTTTTTTGTTTTCTTATGGATTATGGTTGTTTCAGGCGAGGAGAGCATTGCATGCATTAAGGGGACTAGTGAAGTTACAAGCACTTGTAAGGGGTCACATAGTCAGGAAACAGACGGCATCTACTTTGAAGCGCATGCACGCTTTGATGTCAATCCAAGTCAGAGCTCGCTTTCAGAGAATTCAGATGGCAGAGGAAGCACAGCTCGTTGTTAATAGTCAATCATCAACAGAGAACGGTTTCACTCGTGATAATAGAGCAAGTCCCTACTTCGCTTCCAACTCATAGAATTTTTCAATTTTACTAAGATGAGGAAAAACTATAAGAACTGTACGGTTTTGTTAAAGAGAATTTGTTTTTCTAACTAGCCAAACAAGAATATATGCGGCTGAATATTTTAACTGTTCAAACACACACTTGAAACTGTTCAATTCTTTGACATTTCATAGTATTTTTATGCAGAAGATAGCAAATATAAATCCCAATGAAACTCGACTGCTATCAAAAAGCACGAGTGATCATCTCAATCATCTACAAACTGAGCGGATAAACACAGCACTGTGTTCTGAACCTTTTTCAATAACCAAACGACATCAGTACGAGGAGTGTTGCTACAGTACTACCGAAAACACTCCCCGAAGTTACATGACCATTAAAACCAATCCAAGAACAGCTTCTTTCACTCGTCACCAACCTAATTATCCAGACCCTGAGTTGTATGGCTATCCATTCTTGCCAAACTATATGACAAATACAGAGTCTTCCAGGGCTAAAGTCAGATCACAGAGTGAACCAAAGCAAAGACCGAAATGGAACATGAGGCAGAAGAGCAAGCAGACAGAGACTGCGGATGCGATGTATTTCTCACTGGATGATCCGGTTATGAAACGTTCATCTTTGCAGTGCAAATTCGATAGCGGAGAAAATCTTGAACCCTGGTTTGTCAAACTCTACGAGACAAGAAACTCCTTCAGAAACAGCAAGAATGATTGTGATTGCACTTCAATCAGTCATTCAAACTCTCACGAGCCTCTTTCTGCATATGAGGTTGAGGTACAGATTTTATGTTTAAGACAGCATAATTTGTAATTCCAATTTTTTATTTAGTTTCTAATTTGGTTTAATTGTGCGAATGCAGCTGAATTTCAATCTATTCTAACCGTCTCTAGCTTGATGCCATCATGCCGACTATGTGAATCTGCAGAATGGAAACATGAGATAGTGGATGATCAAAGACTAAACTGCAGTGCAGGAGATATTGGTGAACATTAATATTCCTACTTGTACTTGAATGTAGGAAATTAATTTAATTACTGGCTTATAACAAACTGTTTCATCCTATTTAAGTTCTTCATGTATTAAAAGTTCTTTGATCATGCAATGACAACAACTTAAGCCATGCATGAGCTCAATTCTGAATGATATCGAATAAAGGATTTTCATGAATGGGTTAAAAGTAGAGGAAAACCCAAAAAGGCGAGAGATATGAATCTTAATCACTGAATATAGTCCAGCTAAATTGCAAAACTGCATAAGTTAGACGGTTAGATACAATATCTAGTCGACCTCTACTAATTTGTCCCATTTGATAAACTAGAGAATCTGAATCAGTGATTATCGATCTCTGATTCCCAACTCGGTAAACTTGTAACTACGAATTTAGAATCCAACTGCCTAAGTCCCGTTAAAAAGAATTTTTAAAAAAAGTACGAAAAGGACTCGCAACAGACTAAACTGTAGCAGTTACAATTATGGTACATACGGTTGCAAGTAGAATGCTGTCAGTCCTCTTGCTTAGGTGTATTTTCCTTGATGCTTTTGGTCAACCAAATAGCAGTTTCCCTCGGAGAGACTTTTCCAGGTCCAAAAGGCTTCAACAGAACCCCCAACTCATCATATCTTTCTTGTTGGAGTAATCTCGCGCTAAATTCAAGCAATCCCTCCAACGCTTCAGCTCTTTGCTGGTACGACGAGGGATCAAACCGGCGCCGCGAGTCTGATGAGGTGCGGCTTGATGCCCCAGCAGTTGCATTTTGATCGGAGCATTCATCAGTTCCATCTTCCCTGTCCACCTTAAAAACGCTGAGCTGAATTCCCTGCCATGCATCAGCAAATCTGGGCTTTTCTGAAGCTCTGTCAGAGGTCTGAATTGTGCATTTGTCTTTGGTGATTGAACGATCACCATAGTCATATGAGGCTAGTGGGAACTCAGCTATCCTGTCGATCCGAGGGGAATTGACAGAAACGTCGGGAGATTCTACATAGTGAAGGATGCCAACATTAGGCCTGTACGGGTATTTTTGAGTTGCAAGGCCTCCTGTTTGAAATGGCAATGATGCCCGGCGAGTTGTTGAGATCGATTTCTTTGGAGTCCGTGAACCAGGCACCTGGAAACACAAACGTAACCAAAATATCAGAACCTAAAAAGTTGCCATGCATGGAAGGGATGCATGTCTTAGAGAGAGAATCTTCAACTGTTCCTACCGATGCACGGTTCTTTAGGGGCTCAGTCCATTTCTTTGGAGTAGTGGATGCTCTTGACGGTGTTAGCCTTGAAACCTTAGCTATGTTTGTTGTTTTGGAAACGACTGACTGTTTGAATGCGGCTGCCTCTTTGTGAGAGTCTCCATCAGACAGTTCTGTGAACCTTTGATTCAGATTATGAATGTCATGTATTTCTTGGGTAGAGCACAGAGAATCTTGCTCACCTCCAGATATACTTGGATTCAAAGTCCTGTCATTGCTGAAGGAATGTCGTTTCTCCCGGTAATTGGATGAAAGAACTTCCGGCTCCGAAAATCTTGTTCTTTGTATGTAATGGGATTGAGGCCTCTGGATTCTTAAAGAACTCTGTCTGGGGCTATTGAGTTTGAGATGAACCTGAAGAACGTAAGGCTGAAGGTATTGATTGCCAAGAAGCTCTGCAGCCTGCAAAGATAGAACAGAAGACTTACATCACCATTTATTCTTGGAATTGTCGTTCTTTGAAACCCAGAACATGGCAAATCAAAATCACAAATGTCGTATGATTCTGCCACTTAAGGCATATTTTTCCATCACTTAATAAAAGTAGCACATACAGAAGGCAAAAAATATGCTTCTCGCCTTGTAAGATTATTTTCAAAAATAAGTAAGATTTATAGTTATGTTCCTTTTGATCCAAGACTTGAGACTTCTCACCTGAGGCGGTATGAATATTCACATTTGCAGAAATGCAGTATTTTCAAGGTGAATAGCAACTAACAAGAGAGCAAGAGCAAGAAAATCGTGTAGTTTTATGGAGCTTTTGACATATTATCGCAATATGTAAGCTGGAGAAGTATGATACTTACACTTGGTCTAAGTTCTGGATTTTTTCGCAGCATGCTTTTAACAAGACCTCGACTGAAGTGGAAATTAGAAAAATGATTAGTTAGACACCCAATTATTAAATAAATCCACTCTAAACTTAGTGATAAAAATTAACCACAATTACAGGTTAAATATTGATACAAAGCCGGCAATCAGTGTGTGTGTGTGTGTGTGTTTTTTTTTTTTTTTTTTTTTTTTTTTTTTTAATATCTCTGTCACTTGCATTTACCTCAAAATGTGGGAAAGCCATAAGTTTTAGATTACCAAAATGATTCCTATACATTAAATTTACCAACATAAGTGAAAAAAGTGCAAGCACTACACTGCGAAGAAGTTGTAGGACAGATTAGACGACTTACAATTGACTTGAGTACTTTGTTGGAAGGGGTGCGACTATGGACTTGTTAATTTTGTTAATCAGTGCTTGAATGTCCTGTTCAAGAACAAATATATTTACCATAAATAGTAACAAAAGAAACCTCAAAACGCAAATCAGTTAAACTTAAAAGCATGGTAAAAAAAATACAGAGAACTGGTATGGAACAATATGTTACAACCAAGTGGTGTGAAACTTACAAATGCTTTAAATGCGGGTTTTAGAGCCGACATTTCGTATATACAGCATCCTGGATCAGGGGAATATGTTGTACTTAATGACTCAAAAAGTAGTTAAAAGTGAAACCAAAGAACTTGAAGACCCACATGGAGAGCTTACCCAAAGACCAAATATCTGACTTTGAACCATAAGGTATATCAGCAAGAAGCTCAGGGCACATATAACTGGGAGTGCCCACAACCTGAAATACAAATCCGTAATTTTCAATAAGGAATAGACATAAAAACAAGACCCAAATTTAGAAAAGTTTACAAATTTTTAAACTACGTACGGACAAAGCAAGATCATCTGAGGTCAACATTTTAGCAAGCCCAAAATCACCTGCTCCATCGATGACCAACCATTGTTAGGCAATAGTGTTTCTTTGTTAATGTTGTCCAATCCAAAAAAAAAAAAAAAAACATTAATATTATTAGATGACTTACCTAGACGTATATCTTGATCTTTAGTCAAGAATATATTTGAACACTGAAGAAGTCACGGAAATGTTATCACTACACAAGAAAGTCGAAAATGCCAAAGAAAGTGAGTGAAAGAGATCGCTACTGACCTTAACATCACGATGAAGAATATGACTCTTGTGCAAGTAGTCAACGGCCATGAGGAGTTGAACGAGCCACTTACAGAGTTTCTGAAAAAAGTTATATATCAAGGTCAGTTGTGATACAACCTCAGAATTCCCCATAATTAATACATACAAGTAAAAGCCAAACAGTGTCAAAATTAGATCTTAAAGAAGGCACAAAACCTCTTCAGGGAAAAGAATGCCATTGGCCTTCTTAATAGCATCGGCCCTGTACCATACAAAGAAAGGCAGAAGAAATGTCAGGGCTACAAAAAGCTTCAAGTCAAGAATCCACCATTTATTCGAAGTCATGAAAGGAAAAACTTACATGTCTCCCCCTTCACAATAACCAATAATAATGCACACGTAGCAACCCTGACAACAAGGGGATCAATGCAAACATGTTTTAGTCAAACAAAATCATACAAAAAGAAAAAAAGCTCGATACTAACTACCAAACAGATTTTGAGTAGTATTTGCACCACCGAACCGAAAAGAAAAGACTACCAGCAGGAAAAAGGCTTGTCCATCTTCACCGAATTGATTCGGCAACAGAAAAATATGCCACAAGAAATTAAAGAAACAAAAAAAAAAGGAAAAACCTACCTTCTCTACCCAAGAATCTTTGTACTCCACAATAAATGGATTTCGCAATTTGGAAATGAGCTCCATCTGTTGAAATCAAAAGAATGGTTAATACGCAGATGTTGATTATGCAAGCATGAAAGACTCAACTTATAGAAGAAGCATATGAATCCTTGTTGAAAAACAACATGTCAAAAAGGCTACACTGGTTTTAAAGAAAATCAAAAATAAAAATACAACTGGAAAATAAATATGTCAACTGTTGGGAGGATAACAGATAATGAATACCAACCTCCTGGTGTGCAGATCGGCGAGACCTATCAGTCTGACGAGCAAGACGAATCTTTTTCAACACATACCTTAAGAAAAGTATGAAAACAAGCAAAAACAAATCAATCCCCAAAATGCATCATAGTATCACAACAGGGTTACGTTAAACTGCAGAAATAAATACTGGAACAAAACAATGTGAAAAAACATTCTCACTTCTTCTTTTCATGCTTATGCCTCACAAGAAGAGCAGAACCAAATGCCCCTTTCCCAATTTGCTCCAATACGTCGTATTGCTCCATCAGATGGACTTGAAATTCCCTTTCTCTGGTTATAGAACATTAAAGATTCAACTTCTTGCATACACATTCGCATAGTCACAAACTTATATTTTCAAATTCTTGATATGAACATAAACAAGAAACATTATGGCAAAGATTTAGCTTAAGCAAGCTACATTACCGGTAAAGTTACTCAAGACTTGCATATCATCATTTTTTATTTATATATAATTTAACTTAAGAAAGAAACAAAGAACAAGCAAGAAAATACAGTTTTACCACTCCAATGTAATAGATACACCTCCGAATACTAAGGAAAAACTCTACACACACACACACATACACACATACATATAAAGAGAACATTAGCCTATTTGAACAATCTTGATCTCAATGACTCCGTATCTCATAAAAATTGAAAAAAAAGAATTCGATTTATGACATTACTTGTCTAGAGTAAAAATGCAAAATAAGTTAATATAAATTTGGCTGAGAAAACGGATAATTGAAAAAAAAAAAAAACCAAAAAACCAAAAAACCAAAAAACAAAAACGAAAAATTGAAGTCGAAGGAAAAGCTCTGACGGCAGCTGAAGTATAGAGTTGGAGTTGAGCTTGGTAAGCTATGGCCTTTATTTTCCAGATCTTATTAGTAATAAAAGTCTCAAACCAAATAATGCACTCTGTTTTACTTTCCTACATTTTCTCAGCATCCAAAAGCTGTTATAATCAAGTAAAAAGAAAAAAGAAAAAAAAAAAGGCAGGAAACAGAGAAACAATAGTACGGACAAAATACATCTAACAACGGAAGTCACATATCAAAAATCTGAAAAGAAACTAGAGAGAGAGAGAGAGAGAGAGAGAGAGCAAAAGAAAATCTCGAGTAGAAATCTTAGAGAGAGAAAGCAAAATGAAGGCCAAAAGAAAAGGAAAATTCAAGACAGAAAATCTCCCACCAGGGACCGAAAATGCAAATGCACCTCGAGAATTGAAGAGGAAGAGGGAAAAATGGCTGTGGAAGTCGAGAATCTTAGAGAGAGAGAGAGAGAGAGAGAGCAAAATGTACCTGAACAAAGGACGATTGAGTGAAACTGGATCGAAAGAGATCACAATGCGACAGAGAGAGACATGGACATCGGAGAAAGAGCTTGAAAACGACACCGTTGCAGGAGGAGGAGGAGAACAAGAAGAAGCGGAAGAAGAGGAAGCTGCAGCAGAGGAAGTTGCAGAAGTTCTTTCGCCATTGGATTTTTCCACTCTGAGAAGCTGACAAAAAATGCTTCGCAGAGACAGAGAGAGAGAGAGAAGGACTAATATGTAAGGAAAATGTGTTAATTTAATATTAAGTGAGAGACAAAGCAATGTGATTAGAGTATAAACTTGAATTAAAAATGATAATTCTGTGATTAAAGAAATAGAGAGAGAGTGAGAAAGAGAGAGAAAAAAATGGTTGGGGGGAGGAGGGGTGGAGTCAAAATGAGTTGTGAAAAGGAGAGAAGTGAGGACTGTCTCTGTAATGTCAAAGACTCGGATAAAGAGAGGAGACAGTGGGAAGGTGGGTATGTTTCTGTAAATTTCTTTACTTGTTGTCCTTTTCCATAATATCTCCTTTTTTTTTTTTTTTGTTTGCTAAAGTATAAAAGATATATATATATATATAGGACTTGTAGTGATTTTTACAGGTCCTATTGTAAAAATACATAATTTATTTTCTTTCCTGAAAATTATTTATGTTTTCTAGATTTTGTTTTGTTTTCTTTAACCTGGTGACATATTCCTGTTTCATTTATTGATTTAGCTGGATTTCAGTCCAAGTGCTGTGATTGTAAAATCTAATTCCATGTCTTGTCATGAAGAAAAAAGTTACAATATTATTGAGATAAAAACTATAATTAAATTGAAAATTTATCCCCATTTTTTTAGCTTTTTCCTTGAAGTATTTCGATTTTCTTTCTTCTTCTTTTCTTTTTTTGACGGTCAAACTAATTACAAACCTACTTGAATAGGTCTTTCCATAGGGGACCAAAATTCCAATTTGATTTGGAGTATTTAGGGCATGTTTAGTTAATGATTTATTTTAAATTAAATTATATTTTTTTTCATTATGATTTTTATCTTTTTCTGAAATAAATTTTTGTCTTTTTTAAAAAAAAATTTTTTCTTTTCTGAAAAAATACTATTAAAACTTAAAAATCTTAAACTAAACTCATTCACCAAACACCCCCTTAGTTTCTGTTAATTGAATTAAATCCAAAATGAATAAGGATAAGAACAAGAAAGAAGTTAAAGACATTTGTAAGTTACAAAAAATGATGCATTAGAGGGGGGAAAGAAAAGGCATTTTTGGATTAAAGTGCATTTACGCGACATTAACTCAAAAATAAAAAGAAATTGGTCCTTCCATCAAAAAAAGAAAAAAGCAAAAAAAAAAAAAAAAGGAAATTAGGTCCTAACAATAAAGCCCCAGGAATATCATTTTTTTAGCGTAGCCCCCATGAAATTTGATAATTGCATCGGTTTTTTTTTTTTTTTTTGATTTTGCTAAAGATTGTTTATAAACTGATTTCTCATTTTGGTTTCAATTCCAATTGTCATCGTGTATGGTTTAATGAGACTTCTTGTGTAGTCTTTTCTCTTGTGATGTTTCTTTAGATTGCCATTTTTGTTTGTTGGTGAATTTTAGATTGCCAATTTTAATAAAAGCAGCACATTACCCCAAAAAAAAAAATGAAGATAGAAAACTGACATTTTATATCAATTAAAGTGATTTAAGATATTAAATCTTCATTTTTTTATTGAATTTGAAAATTAGATATTCGAACAATTAAATTTAAATTATATATGTAATTATTATTAAATCCGCATTATTTTTTTGAAAGGGCCGTTAAATCCTCATTTTCAGTTAAAAAGACCCCTCGGATTAATATCATGTTAAAAAGGGAACTCATCTAAGAACTAAACAGAAACGAAGAGATTAAGGCTTAGTTTGGAAAACAAGTTTAAACTCAAAATTTTCATTTCAGTTTTTGTTTTTTTATGAAAAAGTTCTTTGTCTTTTCTGAAAAATTTTTTTTTTTTTTAAAAATCAATAAAAATTACTATTAAATTTTAAAATTTTCAACTCAAATTTATTCACTAAACGGACCGTAAGCATAACTTTCAATCTAATTATTAATCTGTTTTCTTTAAGAGCGTTTTATTTATTTATTTAGAACCGTTGTCTTATAATTATTTAGCATTGACAATTTTTTGAGAAAAAAAAAAAAAAAAAAGGAAAGAAGAGGGAGTCCACATCAGGAGGAACATTGTGGACCCCACAGCTCCGTCCTCACCCCCGACTATAATCCATGACAAGCCTTCCTCAATCACGAGGCCTATAATCCGGCGCTTTTTCCCCACTCGAAATGTCCGAACTACCCCTGTGATTTTTTTCCTTTTCATTCAATGCCTCCGCCATTGCCCAAAAAACAAAAAAACCTTTGGGTGGGTCCCATCGAGGTGGTCTGTTTGGTGGGTGACATATGATACCAGCACGGACTCCGCGCTTGCCTACGCCAAGTTTTGGGCAAAATCTTACGGTTAGGATTTCAACTTAACTCGGGCTCCTCGACTAAATTATATTTTTTTATTTTTATTTTTTATTTTTTAATTTAATAAAAATTATAATTAATTTTTAAAAAATTAATCCATTCCAATTTAAAATTTCTATTTTTAACCGATTAACTAAATGTAACCTAACTTTCTAGATTTGATTTAATTTGTATGCAAATGAAGGGATAAATTAAACATTAATCTAAATAGAACTCAAGTAAAAGATTTTGATTAACGCCCACTGAGATGGATGGGTTGACAAATGGATAGATGCCTTTGCTAGGCTTCTCTTATTTGTTCACCTAGGTTTGATTTCCATTGTCTCTAATTAGATTTCGTTCTAGTTTCAGCTGTTGAAATATGATTTTGTGATGACAGGTAAAGTCTTGAATGGTCAATTGGGAAAAACTAATATAAAAAATATGTCTCTATCATATTTAAGAAAAGAGGTTTTTGCCTGTGAGACTGAAAACCTGAAAATAATATAATCACTGCGAGATCCTTTTTCATTCAAAAAAAAAAAGTAAAAGATTTTGATTAGTACGGAAAATTTTAAATGGCTACTAAATTGATTATTCCTATTTTATACTTGGGTTAGTTTGGTTTACCATTTATTTTAAACTAAATTGTACGTTTTTCATCATCGTTTTTGTTTTTTTCTGAAAAAGTTTTTTTGTCTTTTCTGAAAAAAAATTTGTCTTTTCTGAAAAATTACTATTGAAACTTAAAAATCCTAAACTAAACTTATTCACCAAACACCCCCTTAACAATTGTTTTTGGGTTTTTGGTTAATTTCAATGGCTCTAAATAAGAATAGTCATCCTCAGAAAAAAAAAAAATGGAAATAGTTTCGTTTGACTCTCATTTTATCATTTACAAGCAATGCGCACATTTTGTTCGCAAGTGTTACACATTTCCCTTTCTTTTCTTTTTTCTTTTTAAGGGAAAACTTCAAACTTCTTTGATCAAGAGATCAACCAAAACAAGCTGATGCATCTCGAAATAACATCACAACCAACACAAGTTTTTTTTTTTTTTTTGGAAGTGAACCAACACAAGTGTTCATGAATTGAATACAAAATTCGTCAAAACGTGAACCACTCTATTATCATTATCCTTTTTCAAATTCATGTTAAATTCTTACTCTTCTTCAGTTAAAAGATGATTTTGACTATCAAAAAGATCTGAGTGGCCTGCATATTTAAATTTCTAATTAAGATTGATCGTGACAAGCTCACCTTCTTCATAGATTTAAATTATAACTCCAAAATAGAAGCAAATGGGAAGGAGGAGGAGATTCAACGGTTGGTCTATGGGTTATTATCACATTAAGTTACAATTTATGTTGTAGTGGTTACTTCATTTGGTCTATCCATAACAGATGCAAATTAAGTGCCTTCCTTTAATTGCATTTAGTGCAGACGCGTTTTTTAGTTGCATATACATGCATCCATACATATTTATATAGATATTAGTTTTGATCACCAAGTTTGGTATAAATTAAGTATATGTAACATTAATTTTTGTCCAAAAAAAAAAAAAGAACTTGGGTTTGGGCAATTTAAACTTTACATGTGAAACTATACAAAACTATTTTAATTGAAGTATAGAAAAATGATACATATCATTGATAGAAAGCTTTATGACGTATAATAAAACTAAAATACAACTTAAAAAAAAAAAAAAAAAAAAGAACTGGAGCAAAATAGTCATATTTCCGTTTTGTAACCTACACTAATTTGGACATTAGAAGATAAACATCTAGATATTTAAGACAAAGTTTTTAATCATGTATTTCATTGTCAATACAACAATTGACTAACACATATATTTTGGGCTATATATATTTCGGCTAGCTCATTTATCTCCCATATTTTCACAGCACGGCAGCACACTACTGATTTGTTACAGGCAGTTGGACTACAACAATTATCCTCAAAAGAAAAAAACAAAAAAAAAAAAAAGATTAATATTGCTCCAAATTTGTTTTAAAAATATGTGAAGGTCAGTATGATCTTTAAACAAAGCATTCATTTTTCATAATATTACTCGTACTTAACTTAGGCGGTACTTGCAGCTCCACGCCATGCAAATTTAAAGCACTCACGCAAGATATATATATATATATATATACATGTGTATGTATATATATAAAGATATACTAAAGCTGTTAAGAACTGGAACGTTCATGTGCATGCGGATGCATTAAGTAGGTCGCTAAGAAATATGTTTGTGTTTTAGAGTACATAAGAAACTAGACGTCCTCAAAACTTTATATATCAATATATATCATATCTTATGATCACAAGGTACAATTAAACTAAAAGAGAAATAAGTAGTTTGCTCTCGTGAAGTTTGTAGATTTAAGCCACATCCTTTTTGGTGAGCACATTCACTCTACGTGGGGACCAAACAAACAACTGAGCATGGACATCACGTCATTGCGCTACATATATACATATATATATGTGTGTGTGTATGTGTGTGTGTGTTTTTTGTGTGTGTAGATAGAGAGAGAGAGAGAGCTAGGCATACTTCTATTTACATGTTTTTCTGTGCTTTTTTTTTTTTTCGTTTGTTGGTATGTTTGTTCTAAACAGGTAGTATATACGACCTGGTTTGAACCGTCGAGCTCGGTTAGAACTTGTTTAAGAGAAATTTTGATATTTTCATTATGATATGAGTAAAGCACCAAATTAACAATAATTTGCATATATTTAGTTCTTATTTGAAACTTAATAAAGATCTTCTACCCATCAGTATCGTGTCCATTCCTCAACATGTTTACAAAGGACGACATATAAAAAAATAAAATAAAATAAAATAAACAAGAGCCATTATTTTTTACTTTTGTAATCAATGTACATTTTGTAACGTGTAGTTCACATGTAAAGTGTCTATTTAATTTATTTCCTTGGTAAGAAAATTAATCTTCAAGTTTTTCTTTTAAGGAGAAAAATATTGGACTTTTAAATAAAACTTTAAAGTAATCCTCCAATCCAAGAGTACACAATAATTGTCTCGAGGATTTAGAACTTTGATAAAGCACAATCGACTTTTGAAGAAAATATTAACTTAACAAAATTAAGTAGTTAAAATTAAGTAAGGTTGGTTCCTTATTAGGTATGCCGTATCATAATTTTAGGTCTGGAATAAAGAGCTGAACTGACCCTATAATAAGGTCAAATTTTTAATGTTTAGTGGAAGCTATACGTATATTAATAAAACAAAATATATATTTAGTAACGAAGCCAAAATATTTTATCAGTGGACTAGTAACTATATGATGAGTACTTAGGAAAATTTTTTTTTGACGGGGCTTTTATCAAAATTTATTAAAAAATAATTTGGTATTTATTAAAAAAATAAAAACTAAGTAGCACCCCCGCTGAATATGAGTTGGCTCCATGCCTACTCTCGACAGTGTATGTTAAAATTTGAATATTAAGTCCGATCAAAATCAAATCAAATTGAAATAATATGCAAAACATGTAAAATTTGATATAAATTTAATGGTTAAAATAGAAATTTATCGATAGAGTAATATTTCATACCCTTTCATAGAATATCTTAAAAGAGAGAAGATTTCGATCTTGTGTTTGCTCATAAGAAAGAGCCTTATGACCTTGATAAGTGACTAATTAAACGGCTTAAATCCTATTAAATAGTTAAAAACATGACGTAAGCAACGTGCCAACATAACTAATCTTAGCATTTGTTTAGTGAATTAATTAAGGTTTGGTTGGGATTCTAATTCAAATTGTATTTTTTCATCTCAATTTTTATCTTTTTCTGAAAAAGTTTTTGTTTTTTCTGAAAAGTCAACAAAAATTTTCAACTCAAACTCACTCACCAAACGGATCCTAGGGTAGTTTAGATTTGAGGTTTTCATGTTGGGTTTCTTGATGTGACTTGTGGTGCGGATTTGATAGAATTAAGCATTTTATAGAAAGTGACAAGACGTATTAGTTAATGGTTTGACAATATTTTGGATTTTGAAAATGCTTATTATATAGGTTGATAGATTGTCGCATTCATTTTTTAGTAGTCAGCTCAAGTTCTTAAAGTGCTTAATTATTAAAAAAAATTACAAAAAAAAAAAAAAAAATCGGTCACTACCTGCATGAACTTTATTTCTTTTAAGCTAGCTAACAAAAGTAGGATTGTGTCCTTATCCGTTAATCACGTTTGCTTATATTGGTGAAATTTCAAAAGCATGTATAAAGGGGAAACGAAATAGGTTTTCTTTTTTGGCATGAAGTAAATTGTAGAAACTTTTGCTTAGTTACGAAACTCAAAAAGTGTATAAAATTACATCATGAAGAAGTATTTGCTATATCATCGTTTTATACGATTTTATCTCTTTCTCTCTCTTTTTCTTTTTCTTTTTTTTTGCTTGCGGTAATTTATTTATCACATTTACACATACATAATTAAGTTGGCAATAACATCAAAGCCAGACGTATATTTTAATAGAGATGTATAACAATCTTTTTTATAAATAATAAATAAATAAATATACCAAAATATAAAAGTAAAGGGCAAAGATTTAATGTGGACTATACATGATTTTTAATTTTTAGTGGTGATAAGATTAGAAAATTATAAAGTTTTTATTGTAAAATTGAAAGGAAAAAAAAAATTCAATGAAGGATACTCATACAACCCACCCACACTCAACGCCATCTACAACCACCTCTCGCTTCTAATTCTGATAATTTCACATATGATTTTTATAAATAAATAGAGTTCAAATTCATTGGCTTTTAAATTATAATAAATAAATAAATAAAATAGCTGGCAAGCCTCCGGGTCCCAAAAGCGTATAAAGATGAATAAGTACTGCAACATAAAATGCAATGCCAAGGAGAAATAGGACAAATTGCTCAGAGGTTACCTGAAGAGATCATATTATTGCATGGTAGACGCTTGCACAGAGAGGACTATTTATATAACTATCCAATAATTGGTACAATAATGGAAATCGTCTTTATGGGAGGATAGAAAAGAGGCCAAGGAAAATTTCGCAACTTGCCTGTAAATTAACTTTCCTGACAAAAAAAAAAAAAAAAAAAAAAACCTATGAAGTTAAGAGACACTTTTCTATTTTTCTTATTTATTTTTTGGGGGGTGCAACTATATCCTGTTTATTTATTATTACGTTTTTCCGAAATGGACGAAGTACTGAGCAAAATTTGTGGTTTGTGCAAACAAAAGTATACCAAGGAGCGTGTAACCATCTCTCACCAAATAATAAGTAAACCATGTGGGGCAGTGAAAATAAATACCTTAGTAAATTATGACATTTTGGTTGATGGCATTTACCAAAATTTGATAAAAACGATGGGTCTGAATGAATATCAAGTAATGCAAGACATTCAAAAAGGGCATATTGCCTTTATGCTATGAGGAAGATCAATATATAAATGAAGGCGCGCAAGAAAACTTTGATTCTATGGATAAAATAAGTAGGTCATTACGAATCAACGACCTAAATCAAAATTAATTCTGGATTTCCCCGTATTCTTAAGTCCAAAAACAATAATAAGTGAAGGAAATGACACGTTCTTTTGATCTTTGAATTTATAGTTTTCTCTTGATTTAGATCAATTTTATGACCTGAGCATCAAAAAAATTTTTTTTTCACTAACCTCATTTTCTCCATGTTATTGGAATAAGTAAGACAAGTTCAAAGATTCTAGAATCAAGCAAATAGTTGTAATCGAGACGACGAGTATTTTTCTAACACGACACCATTATTTTAAGAGATGAGCTAGGCACGTACTACAGTCTATAAGATAGTGATTTGTCAATCCCTTCAGTCACATGCTTTGCTTACAAGGATCAACTTGAATTCCCGTTAGCTTTCACCATAACTAATTAATGTTTTTGTTAACGTTGATTAAGTACTCTTCCAAAGTCAAAATACATAAATCTTGAACATTTATTTATATGCACTAGTGGAAGTCTAAGAACTATCATTTTATTTATCTGCCATTCTATTTATTCTTTTATATTATCTCCAAAAATATGACTTGAGAATATACTCACTAATATAAGCTTTTCTCTTTCATCCGTATTCAAGAAAAGAAAAGAAAAAAAAAAAAGATAATTTCTTTCTTTCTTTTCCTTTTTTTTTTTTTTTGGGTGAATAGAAGAAGGGGATCAGGTGGTTCCCATCTCACCCACTATCCTTTTTGGCATGTTGTAATCCTCAAGACACCGAAAAAACAATTAGAACCTTATATCAGTTTTTCTTAATTGTCTATCTAAAGTTTATTTTTGGTACTTACCAACCTAAAACATCAACAACCAGAGTTGAAACGGAGGCTTTACAAAAGGCTATAGATTCAAATTAGATATGAAAAAAGATATCTAATAAAGACATCCTAATCATTAGACCACAAGCTTCGGCGGTTTTCCATTTTGCTTCTAGATTATCAGATATCACACTTGTTCTGTGTAAGGAAAAAAAAAAAAAAAAACAAGTACGCCTAGTGCGTTTCTAAGATACAAGTTTAAGGATAGGAATAATCGAATAAGCCAATGATTACTTTTGGGGGCCAAATAATATAGCCCAAATTAAACCAACCTAGTCATCTAGGCTAAGAGCCAAAACCCTTTATCGTCCACTCGTTTTCCGTCCACGTTGACCAGATGTTTAAACATCACTAATAATTCCATTTCATCATATTGTAATGCAGTTGGTGGCTGATTAAAAAGAAAGAGAAAGAGAAAGAGAAAGAAAGAACGAAAGAAAAAAGATTTGCACCAGAAATATACACATAAATTACACACTGCAAAATTATGGTCAAGAAGAGCAACTCTTGAATTTGATAAGATTAGGAAACTAGAAGTCTTATACTTCATTACACCTATGACTCAAGTTCTAACATGTTACAATTACTCATGTTTGAACACATGAAGCATGGTAGGGTGACGAGTACTACTGATAACTATATCACGGATAATTAAAGATAATTATGATCAAGTTTTCATTTTTAAACTATAGATTTTTTTATATTTAAAAAAAAAAGAGAGAGAGAGAGAGAAGTTAAGTCCCCCTAGTCCTTCATTGGCTTCGTCCATTAGGCCTGCTGGTAGGATTCTTAGGCAGGCAAAGCCAAGCAATCTGCAGCATTTGAAGCATCATGTGCTTAGAGTCCGCCATAAGGATGGTTGGACCAAGAACATCAGCACCCTGTCCCTTCTTGATCATTTGAAAGACCTATGGCCTACCAAGTTCCCGCCTTCGATCTCTTTGAAGTCGGGTCTCGTTGGTTCGTTCCCCGTCACCAACTTGAGCAAAATCGCGCCGAAACTAGAGATGTCGCCGCTTGCTGTAGACCTCGCACTCTGTACGTACTCTGGTGGAATGTGACCAAACGTTCCTGCAACATCGGTTGTGTGATATTAGTCTGCTACCTTTGGCTCGAAATCTTTGTTAAGAAAGATGTTGTTTGCTTTTATGTCCCTGTGAATATGTGGGGCATGAATCCATGGTCGAGAAAATCATACCGAGATTCTGAATTTCTTTTGGAGACGTTGAGAAGGAAAAGGAAAAAAAATTTGATCAAAAAAAAAAATTAAGGAGCAACTGTGATAGAGTCCTTTTGAGGAGCACCATCATATAGCTTATTTTTGCAATCGCATGACCAAAATTTAACCGTCCTGATGACGAAGGTACAATAGATGCAATATAGATCTGGTGTAACTTGTAAGTGATAAGTCCTTAAAAAAATAAAAAAGAAAAAAGAAAATGATAAATTGCTAGGTTGGTTCTGAATTTTTAAGTTTGTGTAACTTTGTTCCCTGAAATTTTTTTCTCACTGGAATGCCCCGAACTTTTAAAATGTTGCTATAATAGTTTTTTACGTTAATTTTTGGACAGAATCCATTAGCTTACATTACTTTTTGACCAAATTACTAACAGATTATGTTTAAAAATTAACAAAAATGACTATTGTAGCAACATTTTAATAATTTAAGGGAATTTTCTTTCATAGTTGGAATGATCATAAACTATTAAAAATATTATTACAATAGTCTTTTTCGTTTTTTTTTTTTTTACAGAATCCAAAGTTAGTGTCACTTTTTGATCAAATTATAAACAGATTCAGTTCAAAAATTAACAGAAATTACTATTGTAACAACATTTTAAAAGTTTAAGGGCATTCCAGCTACAAAAAAAAAGTTCAGAAATCAAAATTGTATAATATTAAGAGTTTAGGGACTAAATGAATAATTTACCCAAAAGAAAAACTCGTTTACAGGCACAACATTGCAGGGGGGTGCTCGTCATCTGGGGGAACGGGGGGCCTAGGTCGTGGGGGGACTCGTCGTCTAGCAGGAGAGGGGGCGTCGTACGGTGGTTCATTGATAGGCAGGAGGGAGGGCCTTTTGTTTTTGGGGGCCCTTGAGCTTGAGTGAGAAGGGCATCTTCCCCCAACAGGTGTTTTGTCTGTATGGTATTTACCAGGTGGGACCCTCCATCCAGAAGATATGCCACTTTATGTACCCTTTCATTGCTTCGGAGAGGCCAAGTAAATCAAGGTTGAGCAACCGGGCCTCTGTTTTTTTTTTTTTTTTCAAATTTCTTTCAATTTCTTTATTTTTTATTTTTTGTGTATAATATTATAAACTAATGTACATTATAACTTTCATATACAAATAACATCTAAGTCGTTAAAATTAATTAAACAATTTATAAATTACTCTATCAATAAAATATATAAAAGGGATTTTACTATAATATTTCCCAAAAAATATATTGTTATTTTAACAGCAGGTACAATAATTTTAGTTACTATATTAACTTCTTAACAGTAGGACATGTCATTGGTTGCAGGTTTACATCTCACGTTAAATCAATTAAAAGTTAATCTCATGATTCGATCTCACAGTATCAATTTTTGAAGTTTGTATTTTGAATAGTCTCACTTGAAATTAAAAAGAAAAAAAAACAAGCAAACAAAAAACCAAAAAAAAAAAAAAAAAACAAAAAACAAAACAAAGAAATAAAAATAAATCAAAGGGATAGGATATAGAAACGGCCATGTAGACGACGGCCATGTAGACAAAGGGATAAGATATATCACGGTCTATTGTTTTATGCAAAGGGGAAAAAAAATGGTCATGCAGGCAATTAGGAAAATTTTTTGTCAATAACTATACTTTTATCGTCGTTGGATTAATTTTGTAATTATCTAATAAATGAGTGCATGTTAAAAATTTACAATGTACGATGTAGAATTACTCTTAATCATAGATCTAGCCCTTGCAAAGTTAATCTACAGATAAAACTACAGTTTTTATGAAATATAGTTTGGTGTATTAAGCAACTTTTCTTTTGGTCCGAGTATAGAACATTAATCTGCAGGAGTGCCAGCAGTTTTGTTCGCTATATTGGAACGAGTTTCATAAGTCAAGCAAGCATTTCTTTCAGTAAAAAGATCGAAACTGGGAAATGGTAATCTGTGGGTTGGTTACTTCATAATTATTGAACTACAGTTATCAATACTGTACTGTACACTGTTCAGTTCTGGCTGGTCCAAAATTCTATAGCAATTCTTTGGCGACATTAATGAGATCCTAGTGACTTATATTTAAAAAATTAAATTAAAATCATATCCTATAGTTTGCGAAACTCCATCCTCATTGTTGACGATGTAACTTGATACGATGATGGAATCCCTTTTCCAGGGATGAGCTGGTCACCCGAGGACGTTAAGACCAAACCTCCGTCATGTTGGACGATCATTCTCGACCAGATCAAATCCGATGATGCCAGACTATTCCCCGAGAACCTCACTGACTAGTCACAGTTACCTCCACACTGGCGCTGCCTCGCCAAGTACCCTGGACATCGAGGTATCAAGGTACTCGCCATTGATCCAGACCAAACATCTAGGCAACTGGTGGGCGCCACCTGCTTGGTGGGCCCTTCACTGTCCGCGTCACACCACCTCGTACAGTCTAACAGCAATATCCTAGCGTGACTCCCACAATTCGTTGCTTGACACCTGACACGCCGCCTGTTACTGCATCTGTCCTGTGCTGATATTCGCTGCCCGCTCAGACTGGTACAGTACTCCCTTGTGCCAGAACTAGCCTACTCGAGTGTCCCCTAACACTAGACCTTAGACATGCGGTATCGACTTATTGGGCATATGGTGCCTATGCAACTAAAGCTTGTCTAATTGTCGGGAGCACTCGGAGTTCAACCCAATCGGGTCATTCGAACACCTGAGCCCGCGGAGAATGTCTATAAATAGAGGGTCAGCCCACCTATTCAGGTATGAACAGTTTTCCTTGTTAAAACTCTATCTCTTTGCTTACTCATCAGTACCATCAATGACTTAAGTATCGGAGTGCTCGTAATAGACACCTCGCCGATGTCCCCATCACCTCGAAGTTCTACCCTTTTTGCAGGTGATCTGTCGCAGAGTAACGATACAAGACCGATCAAACCAAGTAATCACATTGGGTGTTGTGCTGGAGATTTTCGGCATCAACACCCATAATTTATCATGAAGTTGGATAAATTACTAAGAATCCTCAATCGTAATATTTTGGGTTTTTTTTTTTTTCAATTGAAACACCTATGAACTCTAATAGCAATTTGATCGGGGTTCTTAAAATAGTACAATAACAAATGGCCCCCGTATTGTTTTAACCGGACTGAGTGTTGAGGGTTTTTTCGCCATATTTATCATATGTTAAAGTGGCATGTACCCACTTTCAAGTAGTTTTGGAGAGGAGAGGTCTTTAAGTTCAAGTCCTAAAGAAGGCATTTGAGATTAGTTATCAGCTCAAGATTAGTTAACCTTTGCTTGTAATTAAGGTGACATTTTTCGTTTTGTGATACGAGTAGCTAATGGAGCTTATAATTTCACGTCCCGAAAAACAGTTATGGTCCCACAACAGTAATATATTCATATAATCTTGATTTGGAAAATTTTTCATTTTATTGACAAATGCAAGAAAAATTCATATATTTTTCTTTCTTTATTTCTTTCTTCTTCTTCTTTTTCTTTTTTTTTTTTTTTTCTCTTTAATTTAGTGTTCAGTGTAAATTAGGTCCAGTATCCCTTAAGATATTATTTTTTTATAAAATAGTTTGAATTTGTCGTTTTTATATATAGATTAAAAAAAGGTACATAAATTTTATAATATTTATAGAAGTGTATAAATCTTTCAGTTTTTTTCTTTGATAATTAAATCTTTAGAGTGAGCACTGCCAGTCCTATACTGTGAGCGGCTAAACTTGAGGAGTGCAGCAAGGGGAGAGAGGGAGGGTTATTTGTTACTGGGCTGGCCTCAAAAATTGATGGGCCGTAGATCTGAAGTTGCTGCGGCCCATTCTATTGAGATAGTAAAATAATTGATAATTTTATTACTATCGTGTCCTCCCCAAGTCATACCGGTGCTTGTTTCCATCGGACGCGGAAGCATGCGTGTTTTGTATTCATTAAACAAATATGTATTGTAATTATATAGTGATATCTAAAAATATATCTTGAAGACGCCTTAAACCACTCATAGTATTTTTATGAATATATAAATCAAAATTGTGAAATCCTAAAAATATATGTACCCAATTAAGATGTGATATGATTGCATTGCGATGCCTCATGTCAAATTTGAATTTATATTATGATTAAACTACACTTTTGTTACCCAACGTAATTGATGGTAACTGAACCAACCGAAATCCCTATAAATTTTAATTTATACAATGATGTCTCCCAATAGTATCTTCACCTCGTAAATCTCTCTCAACATTTCAATTTAATTTAGTGTTTTTTTTTTTCCTTCCCATACAATTACAGATTGTCATTTTAAAAGTGTATATATATATATATGTATATATTAAAAAATGAAAAAAAAAAAGAACGATATTGAAATATAATGATAAATCATTTTATTTTAAAACCGTTTCATTTCTTAACGATATTGAGTTTCAATACTAATATCATTTAACCTTACAAAGATTTACTTGCAATAACAAGTTCATTTATCCCATTATTAGTTACACATATAACCAAGGAAACATGTCAACATCACTAATTATAGCATTTGTGATTGAGAAATTCCCCACATAAATCGAGATCATGACACGTATTAGTCTTATCACGATCGAGACCATCGAGACTGAGAAGTACTAAATCGAGGACTCTAAGCACTTTTAACGACTGAGCATGAAAGGAACAAGCGTGAGAGTATTGTATGCATCAAGGAACTCCTCGAGCATTCCCCTTGAGGGATATCTAGTATGTAAAAATCGGTAAATTTAACATAACTGATATAAAGAGTCAAGTGAAAATGAGATACTTAGATATGAGTTCAAAAGGATCCTTTCCATAAGAGAAATCTCTCGGGATCCTAAAAAACCTAATGAATTGATGGTGTGTCTCAAGCACAGGATCTAGCATAATCTTAATAATTAAGGATCCATTTGGTAAACAAGTTTGAGTTAAAATTTTTAAATTTGAATAATAACTTTTGTTAACTTTTTAGAAAAGACAAAAAACTTTTTATAAAAGACAAAAAATTTGTTTATAAAAAGATAAAAATTTGAGTTTAAACTATTAATCCAAACGGAGCACATTCATATATAGATAGAAACTTTGCCCTATTTTTGGGAGATCCCTGAACCCTCAAAATGGTTCTCTCTTAGTGACTTCATATGGATGGTTATGTGGATTTGAGGTTTACATGTTGGATTCTTGAGTTGACTTGTGGTGGGGGACTTTGATTGAATTAGGCATTCAAAATATTGTGATTTGACGTATATATTGATTAATCGTTTGACATATATTGATTAATCGTTTGACAATAGCATATAATGGGGTTTGTAAATGCTTATAATAAGGGTTAATAGACTGTCACATCCATTTTTTTAGAAGTAAGTCATTTTTTATTAAAGTGCTTACTTATATAAAAAAAAAAATTTAATTATTTTTTTTGCTAGAATACTTATTAAAATAATGGTCACTACATGCATGAACTCTCTTTTCAGTTAGCTAAGAAAAGTAAGATTATTGTCCCCTTATCCGTTAATCACGTTTGCTTATATTGCTGAAATTCAAAATAATGGGGAAACCAAAATAGGTTCTTTTTTGATATGAAGTAAATAATAGAAAAGTTTTTCTTATTTTTTATTACGCGATTCAAAAGTACATAAATTAGAACACATGAAGAAAGTATTTGCTGCCAAGCTAAGCAGCAGTTATAAATATATATATATATATATATGTGTACACACACATATGTATAGTCATCATATATCATGGATGACGTTATAAGTTTTTCGTTTTTATTTTTTTGAAAATTTTTTTGGCTTGACTTGTAAATTTATCACCTTCATTTACGCATGTTTAAATTAGCTGGCAAGCCTCCGGGTCCCAAAAGCGTATGATGATAAGAAAGTACTTCAACCTAAAATCCAATGCCAAGGAGAATAGGACAAATGCTCAGAGAGGTCTACATGAAGAGAGAGAGAAGACTATAAGTCTATAACTATCCAATAATTGCTACAATAATGGATATATGGTCTTTATCGGAAGAAAGAAAATAGGCAAAGGAAATTTTCTCAACTTGCCATGTAAACATTCAGAGGAAAATTAAAAAGGTTACTCATGAAGTTAAATCAAGATATTTTTCTATTTAATTATTCTTTAATTTTGGGCTCGTTCTGCAACTATATTTTCTGAAATATAAAGACAAAACATCGAGCAAAGTTGGTTTGCTGCATATATTCAGAGGATAGAAATGACAGTCACAATAGTTTAACTATCTCTCACCAAATAATTGATAAACCATTTGTGGGAGTGAAATTAAATGACCATATTTTGGTTGATAACATGTCAAAGTTTGATAAAACCAGCCAAGTTTGAATAAATCATAATAAATATATTAAATGGGATAAAGATAACGACAACGTCACATGTAAATGGATCATCTGATTACATCGCATTTAAAAAGATAGACTGTCTTTGACGATACGAGTAAAATCGATTTGAATGAAGATTGAAGGGATAAAGATAACGACAACGTCACATGTAAATGGATCGTCTGATTATATCGCATTTAAAAAGACAGATTGTCTTTGACGATACGAGTAAAATCGATATGAATAGAGGCATGTGAGATAATTGATCACCAAAAGTCATGATAAGATGGTCAAGTCAATCCTTGTCCTCTTCTTATTTAGTTTCCAAGGTTGAACGTTGGATGCCCATAAGCTTTCACGATAACAAATTAATGTCTTTGTTGATGTTGTTTAACTCTTCACAAGTTCCAATACATCACAACATTTCCAAAAGTTGCTTTCATTTCGTTTATTCATGAGCACGTGGGTGCAGTAGTGGAAGGTTAATTATAAGACACACGAGAAGAATATGCATGAAATTGACTTATTTTTCCCTAACAAAAAGCCTTTTGTTTTCTGTAATTCTTTTTGTTCTCTTATTTAATCTCATAAAATATTAATTTAATTTGAGAACATGGTAACGAGCATAAGGATAAGTTTTGAATGTCCATTGTATTTGATATCTTATTCGAATGGGTGTATTATAATATATGTTTGGATATCATATTTTTACGTATGTAATTCAATAAAATGTGCGTTTAAATGTCAACATTGAAATACATTTAAATGTATTGAAAATAAATGTGTGTTTGAAAAAAATGTGTATTGAATTTTGCATATTCAAATAGTGAGTAGTGTTTATATAAGAGTTATTGTTAAAAAAAAATTATGTATTCAAATACAAAACACTAACAATCAAATGATATTTTATTGAAAAAAAATATTCCAATTGAATGGATGACTAAAACGTCCATAAGTTTCTCTTTTTGTCCGTTAAAAAGAAAAAGAAAAATAAAAATAAAAAACTTTTTCAAAAAAAATACTATAGTGTAATGCATTAGAAACATGTTTAAGGATAGTAATAAGCCGAAAACTACTTTTGGGGGCCAAATTTGACCATATAATCTAGACCAAGGGCATAAAATCTCTTTTCATCCTCTGTCTTTTTATTTTGATTTTTTTCTTAGCTTGAATTTTTTGTTTTTATTTTTGTTATTGATTTTGCTGAATTTATTTATTTATTTATTTTAAAAATTTTTTTTGGTACTTCAGTTTTGGCTGAGACATGCTTTATACAAGCATTAAGGGTCCCTTTAGTAAATGAGTTTGAGTTGAAAATTTTAAGTTTGAGTTGAAAATTTATCAGAATAGATAAAAACTTTTTCAGAAAAAGATAAAAACTGAAATGAAAAAGTATAATTTGAGTTAAGATGGTAATCGTAACCTAAATTATTGGACCTCTCTCTGGCACAGAGGCGCAGGGCAGGGGTAATATTCCAGTGCGGAAAACTTTACAGACGAAAGGATATAGACACTTCAATCCGATAAGAAATCAATGAGCAGAAAAGTCAAACCGGGCTCAATGAAAGACTGAATTCCCCACTAAATCTTCGTAATTACCGGTGAAAAAAAGGGTTATTAGTCAAACACACGAGTCAGTTGACTTTCTGTTGACTTCAGAACTCATGAGATTGCAGGAGAAAAAGAAAAGAAGCATCCGAGCCGTCGATCAGTGGGCCCGAGTAGATGCACGTGCATCAGATCACTGTATCTGGGGGTGGTGGGCCCTCGTCTACACACAAACAATTTTAAAATAAAAAATTTGTTTAAAAAAAAATACAATTTTTATCATGTACAGGCCTCCATCACGTGCGACGTTGTTGTGTCTTGTGTGGCAGTGGTTCAAAAATTTTTTTTTTAAATTCCAGTTATTACGTGTTTTTGTTCAAAAATAATTATAAGAGACAATTTTATTAAGCTTGCATTTGATATATGAATTTGAAATGAAATTTTTATATTGAAGTTGGTTGATTTTTCAAAAATTAATTATAATTTTTGTTAACTTTTCAAAAAAAGATTAAAACTGAAACGAAAAACTTGAGTTTGAATTTGAGAATCAAACGAAGTCTAAATTTTCATATTACATCATAGTTATAGTACTAAAATAATTTAAAAAGTATATACTTTAACAATTAATGATTTCGTATATAATGACATGATTATGGTGTCTACCTTTTTCTCCTTTTGAGATAGGTTCAAAATCTGATACATCACATTTTATAAGGTATTGATTAACAACAAAATTACAATAATTTACAAAAGGAAATCTAACAATTTGAAACTATACCAGCTAATAAAGTATATTAATATTTTTAATTTCTATATGGATATGAAAGGTCTTACGAGTGGGAAGTATCACTCGATAAGAAGAGATTCACTCCAACTTATTGAGTGTGTTAACAATAAAAAAACGTAAATGTATGATCTCACACACTTTACATCGAGTGGATGTTGAGTATATGAGAACAAAAAGTCTCAAATTGGCTAGACATAGAATTAGAAATAAGCTTAAAATGATGGACTACTCCTCCTAATAAGTTAACCTTTTAAAATAGAGTCTCAAGACTCTAATAAGTGGTATCAAAGCCAAGTTCCAAATGTAGTTATGTGTATGTGTAAGATGAATCTGGAGAAAAATCAAATGAAGAATGGTGGCCCCCAGAGAGATTATGATCGCTGAAAAATCTATGATGTGAACTCTCGAGATGGAAACTGTATGTAATGTAGGCCCTAACGCGGTTAAAATCTCGATAGAGTGTGATCTTCCTCGTTTGAGGAAGATGGATGGATGAGTTATCGTTTGAGGGGAGGTTTCCGTGATAATGGGTTTTCGTTCGAGGAGAGGATTGTTGAGTATGTGTAAACAAAAAGTCTCACATTGACTAGACACAAAATTAGAAATGGATTTAAAAGGACCGGCTACTCCTCTTAGGTTAACCTTCTAAAATAAAACACAAGACCCGAACAACAAAGTAGTAGATTCATAAAAAAAGAAGCATTCACATTTAAAATCTCTAAAAACGTCATCGAACACTTGAATCTTTAACTATTGATCTATCTTGTTAATTTATTAGCACCAAACTCGTTGGTATTCTCCCATCTCCTATTCATTATCGCTAGACTAACGAAGTCGTTGGTATTCTCCTATCTCTGATTGTGTACGAGTATCTCGCTCTGCAAGCAAAGCATCAGTGGGACCTAAATGGGGACTGTCGGAGAGAGAGAGAGAGAGAGAGAGAGATTTTAAAGGGGAGGAAGGAGAGGACAAAAGAAATGGCGTTTTGCAATGAAGATATTCACACACCGTAAGGCCGTAAGGATGGGATCAGATCAGTGATGCTCGACCGGGGTGGTGGGACGTGTAGGCTGTCTCTGGATCGAGAGGGGGCATGTGGCGTGTGGGTCCCACAGTCCTCATCATTTAAGGATAGATATGATAGTAGCGAGATACTTAGCCCACATTACCATGTCATGCACTTGTCAATTTTTCTCTCCTTTGCACATTGCATAAAAGACAATTGCATATTTTCTTTTGCTGTCTTGCATATTTTCTTTTGCTACCACCCCTCTCTCTCTCTCTCTCTCTCGTCAGGTATTTGCTATTTCATGAACCAATAACATCCGACGAAATGACAATCGACACCCCCCCCTCTCGCCAGCTATTTTCGTGTGTGTGTGTATGTATATATATATATATAATATATCATTTTATTTTTGTTTCTTGTTCATTATTGGAATGATTTGTCTTAATTTCTGTCAAGAAAGCTTTCTTAATTATAATCACTATTAAATGACGTTTATTATCAGGTTTTGAATTTCAAAACTCTTATTTAAATTTCTCTCTTCATGTGATCTGTGGAGCTAACTAGTTCTAATGGGGTTATTGTGTACAGCTACTTAATTTAGCACGCAAACAGTTTCGTTTTAAATTTGTTTGATGTGATTTGAATATAAATTAACAAGCTAATGGTGACAACTTAGTGCTTTTTAAGTATCTTGATTGAAAGAGTGGATTAAACTTAATAACTGAATAATTAACAATAAATTGAATTTAATATTAATTAAGATCTTGCTTTTGACCTTTAAATATATATCATAAATGAAATTTGAAATGTGACAAAAGAAATTGAAAGTGGGTAAGATTATTTTAATTTGTATTCATTTTTAGAGTAAGCAACTTGGTATGCTCGCTCACCAAACAATTGTTTCAATAATAAGAGCCTTCCTTTTCATTTGGCTGCAAAAAGATTCTAAACTGATCTTTTTCCAACATTTTTTTGTTTTATTCTATATAGAAATATATAACAGCACGAGAGAGGGAACTCTGAAGAATGTCTTTTCAACTTATTGGAATCGTAAATCCAGGAACAACAACGACAATACTTCTCAGATCATATAAAACCAAATAACCTCTCTTTAAAAAATTTATTAAAAAAAAAAAAAAAAAAAAAGCAGCTAGCTAGCTAGCTGGTTTCTCAAAATTGTCGGTGCCTACCACAAGCAAGTTTTCCAACATATATAATATATATTATATAGAAAAAACAAATTTATGTCATATGCAAGGCAGCATATTAGTACTACTACATGCTTACCAAGGAAAAAAAAAAAGTACCACATATTATTATTACCAATAAATGCACACACACAAAATAATATGCAAAAATCAAATTAGAATTCAAAATCAAAAGCCGCTGGTACTTCTTGATGATGATGATGATGATGATGAAGAACAACAACATTATTATCCGATCTGTTAGCTTGAGCAACATGATTATCATGATTATCATTACGAGCATGATGATGATCAGGAGGTAGATCAGATCCAAGCTGAGAAGAATCATCATGATTGACGACTAATAATTCCTGCCCTTCAGAAGGTGGTGCAACAAGTGTTCCTTTACTATACAAAGTGCTTAATCGGTGAAAATAAGGGCAAGTCCTTGAATCAACCGACCTCTTCTTGTTCACATCCTTGGTCTTTCTGAAGTACTTGTTTATGTTCTCCCATTTCTCTTTACACCTCTTTGCACTCCTCTTGTATCCCAACTCCGACATCCCTTGCGATATTCGTTCCCACAGCGGAGCTTTCGCCGCACTATTACCCTGACGATCCTTGTCCGATTCGCCGCTGTTGAAGAGATTGCACCTCAGGTTTATCAGCGCCAACACTTCGTCTCTCGGCCACCTCTTTCCCACATCGTCTTTGACGTCGTTTTGTACTTTGTTCGCCGTCGCAGACGGTGGGTTAGGGTTTTTGGGAGACAAGGTCGTACTAGGTGCCACTACAATGTCTGCGACGACGACGTCATGACCGCTAGGGTTTTGGGTTTGATGATGATTGGATAAGGTCGAGTTTTGATGTCGTACGATCACTGTAGACGACGGCTGTACTTCTTTGACGATGTTAACATTGTTGTTAATTTGGCTTTCATGAAGATTGGGGTTAGGTGCGTCGCCAGGGCTTTCAGCTGTGTCGTTTGGAGTATTCTTTACTACAGCAGCCTTGTTGAGAGAATCTTTCCGATTTTCGGGTGGTGCTGAGAATTGGCTCTGATCGGAAGAAGTAGAAGTATTAGTAGAAGTAGCAGCCGATGATGAAATGAACTTTTTAAGGAACTCGATGATTGTGGCTTGTCTGTCACCGGCAATGGCTTGTTCATGAGCCATAATCTCAAGCTCCTTGTTCATCTTTTCCTCCTCTTGCTTCTTCCAAGCCTCTTCTTTCTCAACCTTCTCTTTGTCTCTCTTCACCATGTCCTCAAGAAGCTTGTTGTGCATCTCCTCCTGCTGATACATCATCTTGTTCACAATCTCCTCGCAGAATCCCTTGAACATCTCGAACTTGGTCTTCTCCCTCTTTCTCTTCTTGCTCGATCCCGATCTTTCATTGTTTTTCTGCTCCGCTTTCTCTTCGACGACCTCGAATCCTCTCTCGGACTCTTTTGCCCCATTAACCGTGTCATCACGGTCGTTTCTCGGCGTCGGCGAGTCGCCGGCTAATGGATTATGATCTTCTCCTCCTCCTCCTCCTCCTCCTCCATATGGATTAACAATCTCAAGCACTCTAATTTGGCTCTTTTGGGTCCCAATATTCATTCTACTACTATTATTATTATCATTATTATGATTCTGATGTGGGTTTTCTTCACCGTGATACAGCTCCTCCAGCTCACTGAGAAACCTGCAACTCTTGGTGAAATTATTAATGTTGTCGAAGTACCTGCTTTCCTCTTCAAATTTCTCCTTGCACTTCTCACCGCTCCTTTTGAAACCAAGCTCTGATAGCTTCCTGCATCCACCATCAATGTCTTAAAAACAGACAACACAACGAGTCTGCCTTTGTCCATTGTTCAATTATTCCCTCTGTTTTATATACATATACATTTATATATGTATATTATATACTACTGTACCCTAATATATATATATATATCATTCATTGCTTATATATGTACAGTTTTTATCTTTTTCCTCAACATGAATATGAACAAACAAGATGCGCATTATCCTCACCATCTCAGAAGAATCAAAATTCACTAAGCTAATTAAAGTTAGAAAAAAAAATATATATATATATATACACAAACACACATAAATGTGTAGTGACGTACCCGGCAACATGTTCCCAAGTGAAGTCCGGCAGCCAGCTCTCCATGGCAGATCTGATTCTCAGAAGCGCGAGAACCTCGTCGTTACTCCAAGGATGATCGTCGGTGTCGCGTACTTGAGGAAGAACTGATCTCTCTCTCTCGATCTCCGGCAGATTAACGGCCGGTGAGACCAAGGTGTTCGGTGCTTGTTTCTCTTCATTGATGCAGCTCTTGTGGGAATTGTTGGTCGCCGGAGCTGATTGGTGAAATATGGGGTGAACAAAGTGGTGTGCTGGTTGCTGTTGGTGGTGTTGCTGCAGAGGAAGAACCAGTTGATGATGAGGATGAGACTGAGGATGAAAAGGGTCGAAGGGAGAGGAGATTAAGGAGGTTTGGTGGAGAGGGAAGGAGGAAAAAGGGAGAGGGAGAGAGGAAGGGGCTGATCTTGAGGAAACTATGAATTGGTGCAACTGGTCATGAGGTACTCCATCGAACATGTTTGTTAATTTTGTGTGTATGTCTATGTGTGTGTGTATTTGTATGAGAGAGAGTGTTTTAGTGGGTGTTTCCTTCTCTTCTTTACCTCTCTCTCTCTCTCTCTCTCTTCCTTTGGCTCACTGTAAATTGGCAAAATGTTGGAAAGAGAACGCTACAAAAAAATTCCAATCTCTCTCTTCTCGTTTCTCTCTCTCTCTCTCTCTCATTTATCAAGGGGTTTGTCCTATCGTGAGAGAGAAAAGGCAGGTCCAGTACCAGTACCACAGCCTTTAAGAAGAAAGTGAAGTCACCCTCCAACCGAGAGGAAACTTATTCATCCATTCAGTGCAAAGTACTGTTCATCTGATTTTTATTTATTTATTTATTTTGAATTATTTTGACTTATTTATTTCTCCTTTCCATGGAACTGAAATCAAAATTATATTCCCAGCCAAAAAATAGCAAAAAAAAAAAAAAAAACAAACCAAAACTATACTGCCCTGCCATGACTTTACATACGTCAAAGTCCCAGCTAGCTAAGCAACTTTAGTACTAGAAAAATTATGTGAATTCCAGTGAAATATATAGAACACCAAGACCAATTTTTAAAAAATTTTAGACGGCATTTGAATTATGTACCTTATTAAAGAATTAAGTGTGAATTTATCATTAGCATTCACAGAATCAGTATAGGCTCAGTGAGGACCACGGATGACATGAAAATGTCGATGTTGACCAAGTTGTCGAGATTTTGATTTACGGATAATATCGATGGAAATGTCGATGTTAACAAATATTCCGGAAAAAAAATGAATACGTGAAGAAAAACTTACAATTTTTGTTGAAACATTACAAAATGTGAACTAAATGTATAACAAAAACAATAGAATTTTTTATTAAATATGAGAGTTATATCACATAATGTAATAGGAAATCACAATAATTATGCGTTAATTATAATTTCTATATGATATTATATACTTGTTACACATTACACACAAAATACAATAATTAAATGTCTAAATACAATGAATTTAATATATTATATTAAAAGAATATATCAAATATAAGAGAGTAAATATAAGTTTTGAATGTATTTAATACCAAAAAGAGGTTCTAGTGGGTTTGAAAATATTAGGCAAGTGCCGATCTTCATTTAAACAATACATTTGCTAAGATATTACCTTTGAATCATTCTGAAGGTAATTATTAATATGCCATATGTTTTTTAGTCTCTTCCAATTATTAACCTATAAATTGGACATTGTTGATTTATCCAATATGATGAGTAATCTGGATGGATAAGCAATGACATCTCGAAATTAATTTGTGACGAAAGATATATCAATATATCGAAAAAACAGCTTGGATTTTGTTCTTCTAAACTAAACCACATTTGAGAATCATAAGGAGAATTATAAACGTATGAACTTTACTCAATTCCTAAGCTCATGAAATCTAAACTCAAGGTAATAGAATCCCCATCCGTTTGACTAATTTGAGTCACACCGCATCTTCTTAAATGTTGTTTTTCAATTGCCCCAATACCCTCACCTACAGTCCTACAAATATGATTTTCAATATTTGAAGAATATTGTCACACTTTATTGATATTTAAAAAAAAGAAATGTGCACCAAAATTGAAATTTTTTGCAAAAATGAAAAATAGAAGATTTCCCCAAGTTTTTGAATATTTTATTGTAATATCCAAAAATATTTTGGATATTCACGAATATTTGCGCATATTGCGGACATTTATGGATATTGTAGACATTTGACGAATACTCTAGGAAGAAATATCCTCCTCCCCCTCCCCCCCTAGTTATCCATGTTGAGATTTTAAAATATGGATAATGTCGTGAAAATGTCAATGATGTCATAGACATTTTAATCCATAGTGAAGGCAGCCTTTTTGGTTTGTAACCAAATACTCAAATTTACTCTTTTGGTCCGCTTAAATTTAATAAATTTTGATTTTAGTTATTTGCCCTTACTAAAAAGAATTTATGACTCCGTCACTGATTATTAGATTATGATTGTAATGACAACACAAAGACCAATTTAACCACTAGTAATTTAGCAACATTTAAGATCAATTTAACCACAAGTAATTCAGCAACATTTCTTTAAAATTTTATAAAACCCTATTCTTATTTTACTCTTTTACTTGATTACATGATTCAATCAATTGACCTCAAAAAAGAAAAGAAGGGTGGGAGGGGGGATTATATGATTGGGAAGCGCGTGATAGACACGAGCGAGATGTGAGAGTAGGATTGGGGACCAATAGTAGGCTGGAAACTGATAATATTTAAAAATTAATATTATTAAATATTTTGGGGGTGGTATTTTTGTACCAATTTGGGTCCTTTAGAATCCTATGCAGTGCTGATGATGGTGTAATTAACGGCAAGGGGATGGCAGGACACGTGAAAACATACAGAGCATGGGACCAACTAATTTAAGGAAGGGCTGTTCTCACATGCCACGACGCTCCACAGTAAGTTATTATACATCCTCAATGGGGACACTCACATGTGTTTAACCAATAGATTTAGACATAGATTTTTTATCTCAGTTTTTATCTTTTTTTTTTTTCTAAGTCAATCAAAAATATAGTTAGTTTTTAAAAAATTCATCAACTTCAATTTAAAAAAATTTCATTTCAAATTGATGTGCACCAAACGCACCATCACACTCAGACTCACTCTAAACCCACCACCAGCTTCCCACTTAGTGATAATTATTCACATCAGAAATTTTGAATTATTGGATTTTTTGGTGTTCTTCATCCCAAATTTAGAAATACTACCAATTCTTGCTTTCATTTTCCACCTAACCCATTTAATCTCGCTGTTTAGACATTTTTGTTTTGTTATTCATTGCTTTTATATCCTAAAGTCGTCTTAATTAAGTTGGTATCCAATTTTTTCTTTAATTAGACTTTCACAGTATAATTCCACTTGTGTGTTGAAAAAGATAATACTTGAAAGAGGCACTTTTGGCACAATTTCGAAGTTAAAGGGGAATGGATGATGTAAATACAAATATGGAGGGTACTTTTTATAATGCTAAAAAGTTTAAGGGAATTTATAAAATTAAATAAATTTACAGGAGAGTTCATGTATTCCATTAATTCCCTTCTATAATGAACCTTGTGTCTCCCAAGTGGGCTTTTGCTTCTTTTTGGACTTGCATGTTGAGATTTAAGCCTCCCAATTAGTAGGAACATCAGTCTTAATTTTAGTTTTGAAATATCAACTCACATGATATTCATTTATCATTCTTTTTTCATAAATACAATCTTTTAGTTTTAATTAATATGATATATATTTTTTAATACATTTGTCACATAAATTAATATTTTAAAATTAAAACTAAAATTTATGTTCCGAGCATTATTTATCCTAGTCTATCTCAGAAATAAATAAAACAAAAAAAGACATTCTGTCATAGACTTCTCAACACCTTTCAATCTAATATATATATATATATATATATATATATATATAAAGTCAAGAAGGTCTACGAGGGAGGGGCGTGAACCTAAATGCTCCAGCACAATAGCATATAATTCACCAAAATGCTATATGAGTTGTTGAAAGAGACGTATCAAAACTTGTAATGAATACAAGGGAACATTGTAAAAAGCTCATTCTCGCTCCTCTCCAACCATATCGACAAGATATGTGTGCAAAATTATGTTGCAACTTAGAGGTTCATTTATTCTTTTTTTTTTTTTTTTTATGTAAAAAAAGTAAAAAAGCAAAAAAACAAAAGAGCTATGTACGTTCCGTTATCAAGTGACTTCTTCAGCATTAAAATTGGCATGTCAATACAAGTTATCCTGTCTTTCTCTTTTAAAATTTTTTGGACTCGTCATGATCAAATTCAAGTTGCTATTCAATGACCATGTGCCTCAGTAGCTTCACCAAAAATGATGAATTTTTCTGTTCCCATAATTGCCCAGAGACTTGGTCTTTGAGGCACTAGGGTCCTCCAGAGCATGGCACGATAATTAATTAAAGACAGAGTTTTGGAAGTTGATTTAAAAATATGTATGCAAGAAAGACATGTGGATCTGAGAGCTTTCGAGTTGAGTAATATTAACTCCTTTTGGAGTTATTGTTCTAGACAGGGCTTAATAACTATTATACAAAAAGCACGTGAAGCGAAAAAATATCATTAGTTACATCAATTTTAATCTAAATTATTAAATATCAATTTTTTGTAATACGTGGGTTATAATTTTTATTGATAAATGATTATAAGATGGTAAAAATGTCATAAATTTCGGTTATGTACATAGATATTCAAAATTTGATATTAAAATTAGTGTTTCATCAATTGATTGACAATTCAAAAAGACTTGGGCCTTGTTTGGTTCATCAGTTTGAGTTGAAAATTTTAAGTTTTAATAGTAATTTTTATTGACTTTTTAGAAAAGATAAAAAACTTTTTCAGAAAAAATAAAAAACTTTTTCAGAAAAAAATAAAAACTGAGATAAAAAGTTTAAGTTGAGACGGCGAAACAAACGAGGGTTAGTTGTTTGCACTTTGCTTAAACTAAATTGGGCTCAAGTTCCACGAAGCAGAGTCCTATGTTTTGTTACCTCAGCCCATAAATGCCCAATGACGAGTTTGGGCAATTGACAATTTTCTGGTACAGACTACACCCAAACAGACCTTATTTTTTGGAGGCCTTGGGCTTTTGGGCCGCTTTATTCCCGTCTGTAGGAACCAAATAGCAGGAGTTACCACCACAAGACAACAAGTTATGAACCTCAGAAATGTTTGGTTCTTTTGCAGCAATCTTGTTATGACAACCAATAGCATTAATGAACCCTCAGCAATCACTGTCAACATAACGAGGCACTAAGCCAGTCTCCAATGCGAAAAACAAACCATTTTTTATGGTTAAAATCTCTCTAAGTATGGATTGAGAAAACTCGTTTCGATCACCCCAAAATAAAGCAATCAGTTTAATAATTTGATCAAAATCATTTTAAAATGAAAAAGTACACAAAATTTACAGAGCTTAATACAAATCTGACTTTGATGAATGGCAATAGAATTCTATGAATAATATATTTTTGAATTTATCAAAATCATTTTAAAATAAAAAAAGGCAGCAAAAAAAAAAAAAAACCATCAAGTTTTGATCGATTCAAATCATTTCAATATATATATATATGCAAAACTCAATACAAAATAATGCTAGGTATACAAATTTAAATCTCGAACTTTAAATACCAATTTATATACATGTGAGTTGTCATTTTTTTTTAATTTATAAGTATTTAAAACATTATCATATTAATTAATTATATTTATCGATAAATAGATAACAATTTATTAATATGTGAAATAATAATTAAAATTAATATTAAAATCCGTGTTTTTAATACTACTTGCATATTTTATCCCCCAAGCGACTCACGTAATAGTGTGAGTTTTATCATTTATGAAAAATAACTCTTTTATTATTTAGTTCATATAATTTTTAAAGCAACTTCTAATGAAAACAATGCCAAATCACATATGTCCATGTAGATTGGAAAATTATGCGCAGCCACAGCATCAGAACTTTGTAGGTTCCTTCTTAAAAAACAAATAAATAAATAACTAACTTTCTTTTTCAGCAAAAATGGTCGGCTAAAACCCTCGCCTTGCCCTTCTGGCTATTTCTAGGGTTTTCGTTGTTGACTCGGACAATTTATCTCTCTAAAACCCAACCCTCTCTCTCTCTCTCTAGAATTCGTGCTGGCTGCTTCGATGGCGGATTCAAACAAACCCAACCACGACGAGCAAAGCACGAGGCTTTACAATCCCTACCAGGATCTCCAAGTCCCAATTCGAAATCTCTACAATCTCCCCACCGCCCACGAGCACCTCTTCATCGAGGAGGCCGCGAAGCCCAGCCGATCCTGGGGCGAGAACCTCCAGTACTACACCGGCTGCGGCTACTTGTCCGGCGCCGTGATCGGCGGCGCCAAGGGCTCCCTAGAAGGCGTTAAGGCCGCGGACCCTGGCGACACGCTCAAGCTCCGAGTCAACCGCGTCCTCAACTCCGGCGGCCATGTCGGAAGGAGGTTCGGAAACACCTTCGGCGTCCTCGGTTTGATCTTCGCCGGCTTGGAGAGCGGAATCATTGAATTGAGAGGCCACGACGACCTGTTGAACACCGTCGTCGCCGGATTGGGAACCGGCGCTCTTTACAAGGCGGCGGCCGGTCCGAGGTCGGCGGCCATCGCCGGCGCCATTGGAGGGATCGCGGCTGCGGCGGCCGTCGCGGGGAAGCAGGCGGCCAAGAGATACGTGCCGATTTAGTTAAGCGTTTTGGTTGTAATTTTTATCAGAATGTGTTTGGAAGGTGGGAAATTTTTTGCGGCGAGGGTTCTTACTTTTTTTTTTTTTTTTTTTTAAATTAATATATAGGTTAATTTATGGTAGGTAGTTTTGTGCTCGCTCAAATCTGTCGACTTGGAATTTCCTTTGGTACTAATTATGGTATTAACTGGAAAATTTGGTTCTATATTCAATGAATTGTCTTTTTTTTCTTGCAAAATGATCAAAATTTCTCTCTTTGTTCTACTTATATTGCTTTGTTTTTTGTTTTTTTTTTTCTTTGCAAAATTTCAATCTGGATCATCAAAATAACTTCAAATCTTGAATTCAAGGAACATAATCCAAATTAACGGAATAGAAACTTATGAATTAAAGCAAAATTATTATATTGTTTTTTTTATAGCAAAAACAGGACAACAAAAGACGGTGCATTCTTGTTTTAGTACAAATAAACACTGGCTGGGCCTCTCCTGGAAAGCTTCAAAACTCCAGGGGTTTGGGGGAACAATGGGGCTCTCTCTACTCTCCTTAGTTTAATGTCTTGTGAAATGCGACCTGCACAAACAGATGAAAGATTCAACTGTGTCCATAGATCCGTGAAGCGACGGAAAAAATCAAATTTGAATTGAGAATCTAAATTAGATTGATATTTGAAAGAGACAAATACGTGTGGTGCAGATTTTGATAAGATCTGGGTTCGAATTTGGAGTGATGCAAATAGTGTGTTCTATCTAGACTAGTATTCTTTTACATGCATTTATTCATGATTTGGTGCAGTTTATTGCAGATTAGTTAAGATTAAGACTTAAAAGTTTAGATTTCTCTATTCGAGTTGTAAGAAAGGTATGCACATACAGAAGTTGATGTCTTCAGGAGCTCTCTGATGGCCATTGTTGCGTAACAAGAAGCAGGAAGAGTAAAGCTCAACTTCAGCGCCTTCTGGGGTTCCTGAGAATTAGTGTCACCAGTGGAATCAGCCTGTACCTCGGTTTCTCTCTCGCCATCCACCTCTTTATCATCTGTTTGAAGTTCTATGCCATTGTCGTTGTCGTCGTGCTTTGATCTTTTTGGGTCGTTTCCATTTACTCCATTCTCTCTGTCGAATTTTTCGGGTTTAGATTTAGCAATAATGTCTAAATCTGTTTCCACCAACGGTATTGTGCCATCAGTGTATGTCAGTACTTCCCTGCAACAACAGAAATAGCAAATAAATGGTGCATTAGTGTGCTGGGAAAGAACTGATTTTGAGAAACCCAATAACGAAAACAAAAACAAAAACAAAAACAAAAACAAAAACAAAACAAAACAAAACAAAAGAATACCATTCGTAATCAACTGGTTTTTGAAAAACGCGCCGATAACTTCCGGTCATGCTAGTAATTGAGAATTCTCTGAAAAAAAAAATAAATAAATTAGAAAGGGCGGAGTTGGAAAAGGAGGGTTGTTGATTGAAGATTATAAGTACTCCGTAACGTACTTAACATTGTGTGCACTCTCAGTCAAGCTGATTGCATCCTGAAAACAATTAAGTAGACAATGATCATTAGCGATCTTTTCTGTCTCTCTCTCTCTCTTTTTTTTTTGAATTTCTTTTTCTCTTCTTTTCTGCTACCATAGATTATTAGAGACGAACTCTGGAAGAAAACGTGAAAATGCAAACAAATAACAAAATAAGGGAGAAGGCCCGAAAACAACGAACCTTCTTTGCGAGGTCATGATAGACTTGGGCTATGTCATTTGGTGGAAGAATTACCCTTGAGCTGCCAAAATACATCAAAACCAACAGAGTCAGAAAAGAATGAAACTGAAATAAATGCGAATAGACCAGATGGCTCAAGGTTGATATTTCTTTACCCCGGCAAAGGAAGGACAGCGTCATCAATCGTGTAATTTCCAGCAAGAATATCTTCTGCAGTTACAGCCTGCAAACGGGTAAGAAGCATATTAGAATTCTCAAACTATCTCAAAGTAAATCGCTTTTGACGATAAACTAAAAGCACATAGTCAAGATGATACAACTTTCATTGCCACCAGAACCCAAATCAGTAGTTATCCAGGGCAATCCAGCAAACCATGGACCAAACAAGATATTGGAAAAGTAGAGCCTGGCCCTACTAGACGGGTTTTATTAGCAGTACGAGAGAAGACTGAACAAAAGAATGGCTAATACAGAATAACGAACCTTCACAGGATTATTCCTTTCTTCGGGAAGATGGGCACCAGAGACATCATCTATATCATGAGAATCAAATACTGCATTAGAGTCTTCATCTTTGCAATCAGCGTGGGCAATTCCTTTCAACTTCTCAGTGTTGTTTTCTTTGGAGTATACCAGATCTCCCACCACAAGTTTGTCACTACCTGCAACATGACACAGTTAATTACTATATTATTTTTGTGGTTATAGGTTGCAACTATGTAGGGCAATAATGAGATAAAAATGGCATCCCAACTCCAACATGTACATAAAGAGATCTAAACGATGTCCAAAGAGACAGAGAGGGAAAGAGAGCACAATTAAAAGACTACCATATTTTTGCACCCTCGTACTAGCTGCATGGTTCCACAAATAGCTTTGGTAACTATGTACATACCTAAATGAACAGGAATAATAATTACTGAGAACACTTTAAAATAATTGTTCCTTCAGGTCAAGTGAATATTTAAAATCTTTTATATAAAAAGAGCACTTTTTTCGAAACAATAACTTACATCATTCTCAAAGTTCTAGGTATTGCCTTCAGAGCCTGGAGGAAGTTCCCAGGACATTTTTTCAAACATTGAAGCTGAATGAGAAGGTGAAAAGAGCAACATAAGACTTGCCAGAAAGCACACGAATCAGATTAGAAGTAGAAGTGAAGAACAGGTGTCAATCGCAGTAGTAGACATAGCAGGGAAAGAATTATCCAGTACAAGCAACAATTTCTGTTTTATTCTCACTACAAGCAAACTTATGGAAGCAACAAGTATTATCAAGATCCAAGAGGCCTATAACTAAAAATCTGTATAGAAGACAATATAATTAGAAACTCACAATAGCCTTCTCAGCAACCAGATGTCGAGGTAACTGCCTCAGGGTCCCATCGATATCATTAGTCTCCTTATAATATTCACGTGCTTTTGTAATTGCATCTCTTTGTAATTAAAGAACAAGTTAAAGAAAACAATCACTGATCTTTCCAAAAATTGCTTAAAGCAGCTTGCAAGAAATCAGTGGTTCAAAGTTGACAAGAGTACAAATATGAGAATATGATAAATTTAACAAAATAAAAGAATAAGAAACAGGGGAGAGAATAAAGAGAAACAAGGATATCCCCTTCTCTTGGATCAAGAATCATATCTACAGCAGCTTTCCACTCTCCTCTGAATAGCATAGCTCCAATAAGGTAAGTTGGCACAGCCCCACTTCCAAAGCGCTGAACTCATTCAGGATTCAAGTACACGTCAATAAGGTATGAGAAGACTGAATTTACAGACTGAGAGATTTTCACAGCACAGACATCAAATATATTTAAATTAAGAAAATGCAGCCGACTAATTGTGTATGCATAAAAACAAACAGAAAATATAAACTGAGACAAGAAGCGCCCAAAATAAAACATCTGGGAAGCGTGAGTGAACACACACAAAGAGGGAGAAGAGAGAAGAAGTTAAGGAAATACTTGAAGACCAAAATAATTAATAAAACCCCGTCTTCCTAGCGCACTCGCAGATGCTTTAATGGTATCTTCAGAATCTGCAACAACTCCTCTGGAAAATATGAGAGTGCAACAATAAGCACAGACTGAAGAAATTGAAGTCGATTTAAAGATGTATCTATTAAAAAAAAATAGATTTCACAAGGGGAAAACCCTCACCGCAATGTGACTGTAAATCTGTTTCCTAAGAGTTGACCGAGGACAAGTTCTTCCTTGACATAGCTGACCAAAAACTCAGCAATTAGACAGGCAAGTATCCAAAAGTAAGTAGGACCAGAAACAATAATTAGAAATCAATTCTCTTACCAGAAATCACCCACTTTAATACCAATCAACCTATCATTGAGGGCAGCTAATCTACTAGCGCGCTGCTTGAACAAAGTTACCTGAATCATAATAGGAACCATCCATTTTAAGCATCAGTCTTCAAGAAAATTATCAATTCCAATAAGTTCAATAGAACCAATACTTCTATCAACCATTAATGCTTCGAAGATCCACACTTGGGATAAATATCAAGAATATTTGTTCATTTGACAAATTCCTAGTTCCCACCTCTCTATCTATAACATTACTGCAGCTAAAGCACTATCAAAACTTAAAACTCAGAGTGCCAGAAAAATAAAACTGCAAGTTAATAAATACCCTTTGAGTTGAGACAGAACGCTTGTCCTTTGTTCCTGCGAACCCAAATGACCTTGGCTGTCAGACACGATTATCAGTCAATCAGCAAAGACATTCACCAAGATTGAGAAGTTACGTATATGTGGTTCTATCTCAGTTGCTTTGGTCAGAAAGTAATTTAAGTAATTCTCTCAATCACGAATGAATATTTTTGAAACTAAAGCAAAAAAGTAAACGTTTCCAATTAACACCCCACTCTCCCGTTCAGGAACCAAATTACATTTGATGACGATTGTAGTATGGCGCATGACGTAGCCCTTTGTGGTTTCTACAATTGGCTTTTAATTTTAAGAAGGCAATAAATAAGAAAGTTAAATTAACAATTCAAAAAAGGAGAAGAAAACCCAGGAACAAGTACCTGGATGCCAAGCATTTTTCCTATTAGTCCTAATGCCTCCTGTGAATCCTTGTTTTCCTTGTAAAGATGAAACCTAAATACCAACAATGAGAAGAAGGAGAACTTTTCGGTTAAGCGTATACGGATTTCTCTAAGAATGATAAGCAGTTTTCCCTATGTTAAACAGATAGCAGGAACAAGCGAAATACCCTTTTACCTAAGGAATTTACCAACATGCTCTGGCCAGTCATCTGAACCTCTACTATCAAAAGGTTTCCCACTTCTTTCTTTCCGCTTCTTGGAGTTCCTGCCTTTGTTGTTCTGCCCCCCAGAATTTAATCTCACCCGAATGCATTTTGATGAAGCATCTGGCCCATCAACAGTATCAGTCACAAGGAACTTGAAGTTCTTCTTGAAAAAATTATGCATTGCCTGACATGATTAGAATCAACTGCAAATTATTTATTTACATGAAGCTAGTGAAAAAAAAAAAAAAAAAAGGAAAGAACAAAAAACCGACAATTCATTTAGTCTAGCTTGAAACGAAACGAGAAAAAATTGAACTTAAAAATGGCAAAGAAAAACCAATCAAATTATCATATTTGCTCACTTTCACCCTCAACATCCCAATTCTTGCAATAATATACAACTTGTATACGTTCAAGACAAGGTTGAATACCTGATAAGATTCAAGTGCAAACTCAAACTAAATTCTAATCCCTCACCCAAAACTGCCAAGTCTAAGACATGAAAGTAAGGGCCCGTTAGGGGTGCAACTCCAAATGGCATTTTACCATCTGGATTTCAAAATCCCAACTCTATATCAAACTTTCCTTCTCCTTCATTTTCAAAAAATTCAAACCTTAAAAGTTTGTAATTTTCTCATTTCAAATCGAAATAAGATGATTTCTATGTCAAAATACTCATGTCAACAAGACAAGATCCATTTTACATATTTCTTTTCGAATCCGTTTCAAATTTTTGCACAATTTTTTATATCATAGAACTTTTTAAAAAGTTTTTCCCCAAACACACATTTCAAACTCAACCTTCAAAATGCCATTTCCAAATGATCCCCCAAAGGGGCCTTGAATGAAGAAAGAAATTTACTGAAATGAAAATGAAGACGAACCGTTCTGTGGGATTTATCAGAATTCGGTGAGAGAACAATGGGTGAAATCTCTTCAGCACCACCAGAACTAATTTGATTAAGTAAAGCTTCCAAATTCTCAGCATCAGAGTCACCAGCAAGACATCTAAAAGATTCGATTTCGGAAGTATAACTCCTGGTCGCAGCATCATTTCTCTCTGTCTCTGTTCTATTTTCCTCACAGGTCTGGATAAATCACAAAAATTAGCAATCCAATATATAGATATATATATATATATATATTTATACACACACACACAAAAACTACTTTACCTCTGGAGGTGCTTCCAAAGAGGTCAAATGGACAACATTCCCATCAGAATCAACTTCATTTACGATAAAATCAGAGTACCTAAATGCCAATTATCAAGTAAACAATTGAGAAACAGTCAGCAGAATTTCCGAACAATTTCAGGAAAAAAAAAAAGGAAGCAATTAACTAGTGTTTTGTTTGGACAAGAGTAACGAACAAAAGCTCATTAGTGCTAAGTTTTCTTCTAATAAAAAAGAAGATCTCATTCGTCGCATTTTCCCATCATTTTCTAAGCATCCAAACAGAAAAACACAGACCTTTGCTTGAGAATGCCGCGAAAGCCAGGGAGATGGGAGATGTAGCAGAAAATGCCCACGTCGGATTCTTCGAGAGCTTTCATGGCGGTTAGGGCTTCGGGGGATGACGTTGCGATGGAGGAGGTGTAGCAGTAGTTGCATGGCGAGTAGGGTTTTACAACGGAATTGCAACTCGACGACGATGACGACGACGACGACGCGTTTTGCCTCGATTGGAATTGGGGTGGTTTTCCCGTACCCACAAAACGCACCGTTTGGAAGTGAATGCCCAGTAGCATTGCGCCTCCTGGAACTCGTTTGAACAGGGGCACTACCTGCTGCCTAGTGCTCACATCGAAAGTGCGCTCGTGTAGATTTATAAGGGTTATTTCTGTCTTTCCACACATTTAGATTCTGTTTTTGTAAAACGTCTTCGTATTGGTACACTTTTCTTCATTTTCCACACCGTTTATTAATTAATGCAAAATACAAGGTGCGTGCCTTGGGCGGTATTTACTAAAAATGGGTGTATTGGTACACCGTTTACTAAAAATGGGTAAACACACAACGATTTTTCACAAGGTAAAGGTGCATGCCAGACGGTTTAGGTGGTTGTTGAGCGGTTTTATTTCTTAACGGTTTATAAAAAACTCAAACCATAACAATCCAAAGTTTAAACAGTTTTAACGGTTTTTTTGACGGGTAACTTAGACAATATATTGAACGGTTTGTTATTTGTACTTACTAATAAATAATCATTATAAACATAATTTGAGTTAAGTATGTTAATGCAAAAATTAAACTTTAAGTTCTTGTCATAATTCAAAAGTACAATCACATACATAATCCAACATCCAATGATCCAAAGTATCGTAAAGAAACATCCACATTCCAAAGAATGAACAAATATGGTGGAGTAGAGGAGAAAATAGGGTTGGCATTTGACAAGAACGATAATATAAATTGAGAATAATAAAGATGAGAGATTATAATTGATTTGATGACTAATGAGAATTGGAAGATATTTTAAAAAAATCAATAAATATGACAAGTCAGTTGTATATTCTTGGAAACTCAAAACATAGTTTGAGTCTTTTGAATTTTAGTTTTCTTAATATATTAAATTGAATTTATATTTATATCTGCATGTATCAAAAATTCAAAATACAAATAAAATTTTTAGGCGGGCTGAATTGTTTCAAATCGCAGCCTGAAACTTCAAACCGCAAACGCCCACAAAAAATGGCAGATTGAAACCACCCCGTTCGTCTGAATAACGGTTTTACTAAAGCTTGCATGTAGTATGACGAAGCAGGCGGATAGACAGGTTATGAATATTTTTGTACACCCTTGTCACAATGTATGGAAAAACTACTATTTATTATAATTTCTCAACATTTTTTAAAATTAATTTACTATTAAAATTTTAAAAATCTGAGGGCAAGTATGTGATACTCTTTTTATATACTCTATCGATAGAACTCATTTTTAAACCTTTCAGATATAATCAAATGATTGAGATGTTGCTTGTGTATGATAATTATAATGCATATTACCTCGTTGTATTACATATCAAGAAATTAAAAAAAAGTATAAAAAAATAAATTAAAAAAAAAAACAACGACATTCAATGTGTTTGGCTCTTCGCTCATGATCCACTGGGCTGGAGGTGGCATAGCCAGAGGTTGTCGAGGAGGGGGGCATCGCCGAAGGTCGTGGGGGTGAGTTGAGATCAAGGGAGGGGGCCATCGTCGGAGGTCGCAGGAGCGAGCTGAGATCAGGGGAGTTCGGATTGTCAGAGGTCATGAAGGCGAGCCAAACCAAGATCAGAGTCAAGATTTGATTAGGGGGGAGGATGGGGAGCAGATCTGGCAATTGGGTAGTGTGGGGGGTAGGGGTTGTAGGGAGATCATTGCCAGGTGGGAGGGGCTGGATCTGGCAGGGGGTTAAGAGGGCTAGATCTGGCGTGTGGGAGCTCGTCATCAGAGGAAATAAGGCTTGGGTCGCGTGCGAAAGGGTGCTTGGGTCATGGATCGGAGGGGCGCCTAGGTCACCAAGGGGGCTCGTCGTCTGGCAAAGGAGGCCCTGGGTTGCCGGAGGGCTTGTTGTCCAACGGGGAGTGCTTGGGTCACACGGGGGAGGCTTTATAGAAGAAGAAAACGGTTTTTCCTTTAAATCAATTTCTCTTTTTAAATTATTTTTTAGTATATAATACTATAATATAAGGTATATTATAAGTATCATATATAAATAACATATTAACTATTAAAATTCATCAAATAATAGATGAACGAGACTCTATGCAGACTTTCCATCCTCATGTGATATTTGCTTTCGTGATTTCCTAAGAACGGTTATTTATTATAATTTCTCAAATAGAAAAAAGAATGAGTGGGTCCTAGTGGATCTAAGCAGTGGTGGATTAGAGACCTAGAGAAATCCAAGGGTCAAAATCGTCCGATCAACAAACTTGGAGCTAAATGGTGCGACATGGACTTCTAAGGCCGTCTTTCGCTCTTCCGAATCAGCTTCTTCTTTCTTTCCCTTCAAACAACTAAAAACAAAGAAAGTCCCCGTCGATAGATCCAAAAACCGGCCACTTCGAGAGAGAGAGAGAGAGTGAGAGATTCAGTTTGCTCCTGCGAATTTGGCGAAGATGGTGACGAAAACAGAGGAGACCCAATTGGAAAGACTGGAGAACCAGGTGGATAACGGCGGCGGCGGAGCTTGGGAATACCTCTGTCTGGTCAGGAAGCTCAAGGTTCGCCGTTCCGAGAAGGTTTTAGAGCACGGTCTCTCGATCTTGAACGATCCCAAGAAGCGATCCACTCTCGGCCCGGAAGGTCAGTCTCGAGCCTGATCTGTTTTCCTCCTTTTTTTAATATATATTTTAATTTTCGATTGGTTTTGCGCCAGAATTGAATAAATTTTTTGTTTTTAAGAATTGAGTGTATCTGAATTACTCTTAATTCGATTGGGTCGAGGTTGTACTTGTACTTGGATAATGAAACAGTCTGAATTTATGTTTTTGAACTTCAGGGTTTATGGTTATATAGTCCTGTTTTAGTTTGGAATAACTTTATTCAATAAAGGGGTTATAAGATTCTACGTTGTGTGGTATAGTTGTGGTCAATGGAGTCTAGGTTGCTCACATCTTTCATTCTTAATTACTTATTCGAGAATTTTATTCCCTTCTGAAAAGATATTTACTTATTTTTATATTTAGTTATTTTGATTACACAATATGAATGAGAAACAAAAAAATTTATTTTATTTCACTGTTTATGGATATTCTTTGCTACTTTGACTAAAGTTTAAGCAAGTTTTTGAGAATCAGCGGTTCTTAAACTGGCTGGATGCGAATAAGTTTACGAAGTTACAGTTTTCAAGTAATAGGAAAACGGGAAAAGTGCGCGGTCAATATGACTTTTGATCAAGAGAGTTAAGAAGAAATGAAGAGATAATACTAGTAATAAAAATTTACCTTCTTGAACTGGGTTGTTTTGGTTTGTTATGTTTTTCCTGTGTTCGTATAATTCAGACTAACAGGTTACTTTGTATCCTCTAATGCAGAATGGACTCTCTATGAGCAGGTGGCAATTGCAGCTATGGACTGCCATTCTATTAATGTTGCAAGGGTAGAGTCTTATCTTTTGCCTTTCACTCCCACATTCTAACTTTAAAGCTTCCCCATTTGGGTATATTGGCAATGTGATCTGAACAGTTAGGCACCATTTTTCTCTAACTGCTGAATTCAAGAATAATCTGATGTAAATTTGAGAGCTACCACAACATGCTGGGTGAAGTACTGAATGAAAAGTTTATTATCACAATTGGATAGAGCAATGTCTGTCTAGACAAGGAAGAATCTTAAAAACAAAGTTTTGAGTACACATTGCGTTCCACCTTAAAACGATTGATGAACCACAAGGGATGAATGCAACATTCCTAAAAACATAGGATGGAATGCAACAGTCCGAGAAAACACATGGGAAGTTTTTGTGTTTATTCCTTTTTATTTTTTATTTTTATGAGTTTATGTGTTAGTGGTGGAATGATTTTCAGATCGTTAATAAGGCTCCATAGACTTTATGGGTTCTTTCTATTTTTTATTGGCGTGTTCATATGAGTAAGGTGCTTTTTAAGTACTGCTGAAACAGTAGATTCGCTTAGGCCTGACTTTAGTCTGATGCTGTGGAAGTTGTTTGTTTGACTCTATTTCTTGAGGCTTATGTTATTTTCCTTCATAATTTACTTGCAGGACTGCATAAAGGTTTTGCGGAAGAAATTTCCAGAGAGTAAAAGGGTTGGTAGGTTGAACAACATACTGCCAATCACCTGTTTATATGTCTTGAGTTTTAACTGGAAAAAGAATAGCTTCACACAAGCTTTCTTATGTGGTCTTGCTATAAATCACAGGTAGGCTAGAGGCAATGCTGCTTGAAGCAAAAGGATCATGGGCAGAAGCAGAAAAGGCTTACTCTAGCCTTTTAGAGGATAATCCGCTTGATCAAGTAAATGTTATGATTATACATCTCAAAATGACGGGTTCTATTTATTATACTGATTGCTGTTTCAAATTATACGTGATATAGAATGATGGCCTAACTTTTATTTCCAAATATTCCATTGTAGGTGGTACTCAAGAGGAAGGTAGCCACAGCAAAGGCGCAGGGTGATATTTCAGGGGCCATTGAATGTCTAAATAAATATCTTGAAATGTAAGGCATATTTTTTTAAAAGTCTTTTCAGAATTCTTGTCATTGTTTGCCGAGGAAAAATATTAAGTACAGTTGTTTTTTCCGTTCTACAGATTTATGGCAGATCATGATGCTTGGAGAGAATTGGCTGAAATATATGTCTCCCTGCAAATGTGAATATCTTTGTCTGTTTGTTGAAGTTATTGGTCTTCCTTGTTGCCCCTTGCCAACTGATCGCCATGTCTATGTTAGGTACAAGCAAGCCGCTTTCTGCTACGAGGAGCTGATATTATCACAACCCACTGTTCCATTATATCACTTGGCTTATGCTGACGTGAGTAGTCCGTGTGTCCCAGCATTGCCATAATTACTTTAAATTCCGACCATTGAGAACACTCGTACATACTCTTTAACCTTTGTTTCCATGATCAACAGGTACTTTACACACTTGGTGGACTAGAAAACCTACAGGCAGCAAAGAAATACTACGCTTCCACTATTGACTTGACTGGAGGCAAAAATACTAGAGCTCTCTTTGGTATTTGCTTGGTGGGTCTCTCTCTCTCTCTCTCTCTCTCGTATTTGCTTGAAACCCAGGTTTCTCTGCCTACTTTGGGAGTGTTGTGTGTTAAAAGAAGTTCTACTTTTACATGTAGCAAAAGTAAAAAGTTAGAAACCCTAGCTTCTCCAGTTACTTTTAGACACTTTACCATTACGCTTCTTGCATCATGACATGGGCAAAGGAGTTGTGTCGTCTCTAAAAGCAATACCAAACTGACCACGTACTGTCTTGCTTAGCTCTAATACGTTATGTAACTATTCCCTTTCATGTCACACATGTTTGGTTTTACTTTGTGGTGTTTTCTACATATTCAATTGCTCCCAACTTGAATGACCGAATGAAAGTTTAATTTCCTGTTATCCAGTGCACTTCCGCCATCGGGCAGCTCATGAAAGGTCGGAACAAGGAAGAGAAAGAGAGCCCTGAGCTACAATCTCTGGCAGCTGCAGCCCTGGAGAAAGACTACAAACAAAGAGCTCCTGGAAAGCTTTCTCTGGTTACCGCGGCATTGAAAAGCCTAAAAGTTCCATCATAACTCTCATTGAACCTTGTTACTGGCACTCTTTTGCTCCAAATTTATGATTGGCGGCTTGGTGCTGAATGGCTTAGAATTAATTTGCAAGAATCTCAAATTTCGATTGAAAGGATTTTTTTTTTCTTTTTTTCGCATTTTCTTCATAAGGTTCCCAAGTTGGTACAAGGGAGTGATATATTTTCCATCTAGCTTATTGATGGCAGATTAAGATTGTACAACTGATGGCATTCTATGTCATTTCAGGCTATCCTTACTCAGATTTTTCATTTTGAATTTGAAAGTGTTCTATTTCTTGAGGCAATTAGATTTAGCAATTGTACAAGTTTCATAATGGTGCTAATGACTTGATGTTCTAGATAGATAGAGCTCTATATTATTGTTTGCTTCTTTCTGTTTTTTGGATTCTCGTTCTCTTCTCACTCGGTCGGTCATTGTGAATTTCAACATTAATAACGAGCAGGATTAGCCCATTTAACCATGATTTTGTCCTAGCCCACTACAGTCAACATTTTTGGATCATCTGAAGAGCTCAACCCCAAGATTCCAACCTCTTTTTAATTAATTAATTATTTATATATTTAAGTAAATAGCATGGTCTTAAAAATTTTTAAGTAATTGGATGGTAAGTAGTTTTTTTTTTTTTTTTTTTAACTTGGGATTGGTGTATTTGAACTCTCCACCTTATCATGAAATTAGGTATGAAATTACTCTTAGGTCATGTTTTTAACCGTGTAAATTTATTAAGCAAATAATTTATTTACCAAAAGTAAATAATTTTAAATATTTTGTAAATATGTTATTTAGGGTAAAGGGTAATTTAATTATTCATTTATTTATTTATTTTTGGTAATTCTAATAAAATTACTATACTTACCCAAAGCCTATTCCCTAAAGGCAAAAAATGAAAAAGGAAAAAGCTCAAGCTTAATTATTTAAAAAAATTAAAAGTTTTTAATCGGTGTTAGAAGTTAAAAATAAATAATAATAATAATAATATAATAATATAATAAAAAACTAAAAAAAAAATAAATAAATAAATAAAAAACACACACACACACACACACGGGGTCAAAACAGAAAAAGAAAAAGGAAAAAAGAAAATTATATAATTTTAGGGGAAGAAAGTAGAAAAAAAGGAGTCACGTGGGCTTTTCGCAAATAAACCAGCAAAATAGTGGCACAAATATAAGGCTAGAGAGACATATAAGAGAGCTGAGGAGCTTGCCCTAGGGTTTGGATATCTGCTTCTGCATTACTGTCACTGCCTCCGCCTCTCCAAAGCCCAAACCCTAACCCTAGCCCCCTCCTCTCTCTCTCTGCAACCATGGCCGTCGGGTACAAATCTCTTCTCGTCTTCATCTTTCCGTATATCGTTATATGTATATTCGTTATCTATTTGTGAAATTAGTTTTTTTTTTTTTTTGGCTGAATTCGTTATTGGATTTTCAGGAAGAACAAGAGGATTTCGAAGGGTAAGAAGGGAGGGAAGAAGAAGGCGTAAGTTGAATTTCACAATCCCTAATTCCTTTTGATTAATTAATGAAGTTTGAAGTTTTAACTTTTTTGTTGTTTGTATATATTTTTTGAGCTTGAAATTGGGTAAAAGGAATGAAAGTGTTTTATGTTAACCTTGAATCTGAACAATAATACAGCACCGATCCGTTTGCCAAGAAGGATTGGTATGATATCAAGGCACCTTCTCTCTTCAACCAAAGACAAGTTGGCAAAACCCTTGTCACCAGAACTCAAGGAACCAAGGTTTATCTCTCTCTTTGTAATTCATTTGTATTTTCTCTGATTTCCCAGTTATTGTTCTTTATGTGAATTTGGGCTGATAAATATAATAGCTTAATATATATATATATATACACACACACATATGTATAAGTGTGGTGATTGAGTGTGAGTGTCTAGTGTGACTAAAGCTACGAAGTTTCAAACCTGTTGAAGAAAATGCTGGATTTTTGTTTTCTTGTTTGAATTTGAAACTTTTTGTGTAGTTTGTTCGATGGTGTAACGTTTACATTTCTTGCCCATGTGCTATATTTATGTCCGTATTGGTTTGATAAGTTAGATCTTGTGGAATAAATGTTTATTTCTGTGAGACGTTAAAGTTGGATTGATAAACTTGCTGAAATACTGATCTGAATTTGCGTGGTGTGTTTATCACTCTGGTTTTTGTGGTTCTAGTAAATAAGTTGTCTGTTTAGTGTTTACAAGTAAATTGAATTGTGAAAAGCTAGAACTTAGTGTGTTTTGCATATTCTGTGAACAGATTGCTTCTGAAGGACTCAAACACAGAGTGTTCGAGGTTTCTCTGGCTGATCTACAGAAGGATGAGGATCGCGCTTACAGGAAGATCCGTCTGAGAGCCGAGGACGTGCAAGGGAGGAATGTGCTAACTAACTTCTGGGTAAGCTCATATATGTGGATTGAAGTTTTCTGTTGTGAAATAAGGTTGTGTTGTTTTTCTTTTCAATGTGAAGATGGAATGTGCTTATTTTTGATCCTGAAAATTTACAGGGAATGGACTTCACCACTGACAAGCTGAGGTCACTTGTGCGCAAGTGGCAGACACTGATCGAGGCTCACGTCGATGTTAAGACTACCGACAACTACACCCTCAGGATGTTCTGCATTGCTTTCACCAGGAGACGTGCTAACCAGGTCAAGCGAACCTGCTATGCCCAGTCCAGCCAGATCCGTCAGGTATGAATATTATGTTCCATTCTTTTGTCTAGATTGATTACAATCAGATTGGGCATGAAAAATTCTTATTTTATTTGCCTTTTTGCATTTTAATATCAGATTCGCCGCAAGATGAGAGAAATTATGGTCAACCAGGCCACATCCTGTGATCTGAAGGATTTGGTTAGCAAGTTCATTACTGAGACGATTGGCAGAGATGTCGAGAAGGCAACGTCTAGCATCTACCCACTGCAAAACGTTTTCATTCGCAAAGTTAAAATCCTCAAGGCTCCTAAATTTGATCTTGGCAAGTTGATGGAGGTATTTCACCGTTTACTCCCCTGTATACAGTTCTATTTGTTTGCATACATTGCAGAACATTTAATCTTTATTCAGTGCAGAGATTGTCCGGAAATTGGAACATTTATGGGGTGTTTGGTTGGTTAGTTTGAGTTGAAATATTTTAGTTGTAATAGTAAATTTTTTTGAATTTTCAGAAAAGACAAAAAACTTTTTGAGAAAAAGACAAACTTTTTAAGAAAAAGACAAAAAAAAGTACAGTTTGAGTTGAAATGAACTTATGAGGCAAACACCCCCTTATACTTTTCTTTTTTGCTGTAGTTCAATCTGGATTCTAAACCCATTTCTTGATTTTGCTGCTTAGGTTCACGGTGACTACTCAGAGGACGTTGGCGTGAAAGTGGACAGGCCAGTTGATGAAACAGTGGTCGAGGGTGAAACCACCGAAGTCGTCGGAGCATAAATAATGAAAACAAGAGTCTCTTTGTTCAGCAAAAGAACATTTACCCGAGTTTTCAATTTTGTGGATTTTTATTTATGAGTAGAATTTTTGTTGATGAAATTTTGCTCGTACCAGACTGAATTCAGAGCTCAGAGCAAATGCTGCGTGGAAAAATTTTATTGGACCATGATCGTGTACTAGCTTGTGCTTTTTTTTTTTTTTGGTTATTTATAGATTCCATTACTTGTTTGGTGCTTTTACATTTGGAGTTGATTGAAAAAAAAAAAAAACGTAATGCTTTGGCATTTTTATGATAATCATATGGCTTCAGGAAGATAAGTAATAATATTAATGCAAAATATCGTCCTGCTGTTGTTAAAAACCCTCAAAAATTGAGACATTGAGACATGTTTCAGTTATTGTTAAAAATCCTCAAAAATTGAGACATGTTTCAGTTATTGACTGTCTCTTAATATGCGAAAGAGTCAAAAGAGATGATTTTGTTGGTTAGGTTTGACGTGTATCATGTATCAGAACGGTCCTAAAAGCCGAGGGGAGGATTGATGGGTACATTCTAGTTGAAAAGGTTTACAATTTTTTTGCTTGGTATTCACTTTCATTTTGTGCATCAATTTCATTATTAATTTCTCTTTTTATTTTCATTTTTAAAGAATTCAAAATTTTATTATTTTAAATTGTATAAAATTAGGAAAACAAATGAAGATCTATGTTGTTATTTAGTGCTTGTTTGGTTTGTCAATTTGAATCTAAAATTTTTATGTAGTTTTTATCTTTTTCTAAAAAAGTTTATTTTTTTTGAAATAGTTTTTTTTTTTTTTTTTCTGAAAAGTCAACAAAAATTACTATTAAAATTTAAAATTTCCAACTCAAATTGGTGAATAAAACGGATTAGACATGATTTTATATAAAGTAAAAATTTACAAATAAATCAACTAGTTGTTATAACTTATAAGTTTATTAAAAGAATATTAAAGATCTAAAATCTATCCAAGCTATGGGTAGGAGGATATTCTTATATATATATATATATATATATATACACACTTGTATTATCTTTGGGGTGGGGGTATTTACGCATGTATAACCTGCATATTTTTCTACAAATCTGTTCCACACTAGTCTTAGAAAATCCATTTATATATACAAAGAGAGGTCATTGTTAAAAAAAAAAAAGAAAGGCAGAACGCCCGCAATGGGGAGAAAGATTGGAGGAAGATTTATAAACCAAGTATTACTTTGTAGAAAATCTCGAACTCGTAAGATTAATAGGCGATTCAAATTATTTATTGTTCTCTGAAGCATGAAATTTATACTAACTAGACAAAAAATGACAAACGAAACACTATCAAAGTTTAAGGCAGTACTAGAGACATTGTCTCCACCATCTCTACGACTACAAATAATAAAAACATAACTACTAGACCGTAGCAGAGCTAGAGTCAAATTACCAAAACAAAGCAAATGCTAGAGAACAATTTACGAGCTTTGAGACTTCCGGCTTTCGTTGCAACAGTTACTCCTGTACTGAAAGCCGTATTTTATTAAATACTAGTAGCCTACGAGCAGACAAGAATGCCATACGGCTATCTAGTTCAGCATTTCTCATGGAAAATCATTGCTCTCATGGTTGCTTGAAAGCCGAGGAAATGCTGGTATGGACCTCAAAATCAGCTTCCGACCACTCCTCCGAGCTGTTAATGAGCCAAACTCACGATAAGGAGGCGAAACTCGCTTAGAATTTGGCGAGGTCGACTTAACCCCACTAGTTTGTGGGCAACTGCTTTCCAGTGTCTCGAGAGTTCCATCTTCAGGAATCATCTGCAGATGAGACTCAAAGCTGAGCTTTTCGGGATTCTCTCTGTTGCCCAATTGAGGAGATGACCCAATGGAGTACAGAGACGAACGGGGTTTCCGACTAAAGCTGAATTGCGGTTGACTCAAAGGCCTGCAAAAGAGAGGAGCTTTTAAAAACCGTTGATAACATAACACTAGAAAGTTGAAAAAAGACGAGGGTGTTTTTAAGTTTAGAGTTATAGTATAGTGGAAAACCTGCCAATCTCGGACGGTGTTATGGGGAGGTCTTGGTCCTTGGCTATCTCTAAGCTGACATCCCGAGCATGCTTTTCATGGGTTTCCAGTGCTGGTTCCTTGAATTCAGTTTCTTCCGCTCCTGTTGGATCAAGACGAAGAAAACTAGCAATTACTAGGAAAGCTACAATTGCACAAGGTGGTACAACTAGAATAACGGTATGTCTTGTGCAATTCGTTCAAACATTAAAGGAGCATTTACAGTACTCACCATCCTTCTGACCAAAAGTGTTTTTACACCCCATACATCTGCAGCTCACAGAGCATCCAACACCACCCTTGATACATAAACATAAGATGCATATTAGACAGTTAACATCTGGCGGAAAACTCTGATTTAGTAGATTAGCTTTGAAATGATGAAGAATACACAAACGGACAGTACCTGATAGCATTCACAGTACTTTTTTAAGCAACCTGATTTTCTACAATTGCATCCCCTCTTATGTCTGGCGGAAGCTGGAGTACCGTTTGTTTCTTCCTGCACAGTATGAAACCGCAGTGCACATGATTAAAAGAAGTTGGATATTTCCAAAGAACTTGTTTTTAGAAATCTTCAGCATCACACAGCCTCACAACCCAAACCTCATCCATAAATTCTGGCAAGAAAAAGATGGGCAAGGTCATTCATCATTGAAATAAGGGAAAGGAGATGTGTTGTTATGCCATGTGATGCCACTTGAATGTGCTACTGGGATAGCCTATTACTTATAGTATAATCTCAGGGACAATTACTAACCCCTAATTCTGAAAAAGCATCAACGCCTCTAATCACTTTGGGAGCAAATGCAAGTGGGTTGCGTGATTCAATCTGTTTACGAGTCTCTAGGACAGTCTCTTCATGAATAGGCTTGTTACGACAATCTTGACATGAACAAGGCTCAACACAGTAGAGACCAGCGGCAAAACATTCACAGTAACTGCATTAAAAAATACAACATGTGAAACTATGAGAATAATACGAGGAAAATGCTTCAATGCAGACAATTTAACTCTTAATTAAGTCAAGAAGCATCCTAACCGACACAAATAATTTAACATCTTTGAGAGACAAATAATATGCACATTGGTCCTAGATATCAATTGCAGTAAAATTACTAGATTATAAAACTTACAGTTTCAAGCATCTTGACCTTTTACAGTTACAGCGCTTGCAAGCCAAGCCTTCTCCAACTGGTTCAGACTTACGCCTACAAGATGAGAAACATCAAAACAGAATACTACATCTCAAATGGTAAACATAGAAGTTGAGTTCAGAGAAGTTGAATTTAGATGACAAGGAAAAAGGTAATTCTGACTTGCCTTTTGTTTTGAGGACTGCTGTGGTTGAACTCTTCACCTACAAGAAGTTCAGATGTTTGGTAAGTAGTTTCTACGACTTGGGATTCACCATCCCAGGGAACCAAAGCTCTCTCCAAAGAGAGTTGGGAGGAGGAATTATCAGGTGGAACCTCCACCGGTGTAAGAGAAGAACACGGTTTCAATATTCTTGGCGTACTCATTAATTGGCTTTCAGAAACCCAATTCCCATTCCTAACATTTCCATCATTGGTACTTGCAAGAGCATTCAAGTGCAAACCGATGCCAGGTAACTTGGATAATGAACAACCGCTTCTGTGCTTATTTGGAGACACTTCATCATCAGCAGTAGCAGTTTTATTACTGGACTGTGTTGGATCACAGATTGACTTCCTTTTATGAGATTCTGATCGTTCAAAAACCAGAGAGCGCCTTCGGATTGTACGATGCAACTGAGAACTAGGCTGATATGATAAAACAAATGTCAGTGATCCACAGAGGTAATAAATAACATATGCCTTAAGGCAGTTAAAAGAAAATACAGCAAAATTCATCACGACATTTAAGACGCGGCTCTAATACAAGCAGGACATCCAAGTAATCAAGCAACAATGAACTTTAATTATCCACTTACAGAAACAAGTATGGAAAATTACTTAAGCACTAAAAAGGCCAGCAGTGGCAATAAAATTATAAGCTGATTCTGGGATGTGATTTTATTGTGAACAAAATCATAATATAATCATAACTTGATTTACCATGTGGATTGTTATAGAAAAGTTTGTCTACGACAGAAGAGCATGTGTGCTTTGTCTAGATTGTGTCTTTACATGTCTTTTCATACAGTAGTTTTAAAATACAGACGTAAAAGTGAACTTCAAGCTTAAACATACTAGCAATCATCTTGATGAGCTTCAGAAAAGCCCAATCTGGTCATGCTAGTCATTTCAATTACTCAGACATCATAGCCTTCAAATTTATCAAGGAACATACAGATATAAAGTTACCTTACTGCCAGAGTTATACTTTTGGCTGTTGGCGTCAACTAAATCACTTGAAGAACCAACAACCAGCTTATTCAAAAGGATACTGGTACTGGAGAGCATTGCTGGTGTTTGATCCGTTTCCTTTGCACTTACAATCCCTTCTGGCTGAATACCAGGTTCCCTGATCCCAAGTTGTTCACCAGAATCAGTAGGGCAAGCACACTCTGTGATTCCCAGATCATTGTTATTGTCGTCCAGAACATTTGAGACAAAAGACATCGTCCCAGTATCTTCTGTTCTTGGCCCTAGTCCTTCAGAATGGTCTCCAGTTACTGACAAATCTAAACTAAGCAGATTATTGGTATCAGATATCAACTTCACCCAATCGCATCCTTCAGAGTCTTTGTTTTGCTCAACCCGATTGATTCTGCACAAATCTTTTTCTCTCTTGAACGTACAGTGCCCCTCTTTGGAATCATCCGTGACAGACTGAGCAAGAGATGATCCCGTGCTCGCCATCTCCAGCATAGCATCTCTATGAATAGAACCAGAAGGTACTGGATTGTCATCAGGACTACCGCAATCGTACCTCAAAGTTCTTGGAAATTCAACTGCTAACTCTAAGTTTTCAGTTGGTTGCTCATCAGAAACCTCTCCTGGGGAATTCCCAGAATTTAAATATCCCAGTTGCTCGGATTGACAGGCAAGTGAAACCCCTTCAGTTGTTTTGTTTTCATTTTCACTTGGAGAGGACTCGGCTTTAGATGGGTCTAAGAGGATATGCCTGAGTAACAATCACAACATTCAAACACCATTATAATGGTACAATTTTTTGTGCAGCAAATATAGAAAGAGAAAAACTTAATATACCTTCTAAGCGAAAATCTAGTTTCACTTAAGGAACTAATCTGCGGTGAAGTGAAGACAGACGGCGGAGATGCAAAATTTAGCGAGTTGAACGTATGATTGTTATGTCCAGATTTGACTGGCTCGATCGGAGAAAGGTTGCTAATGTAATTGAAAACAGGAGAATCCTTCAAGTAGGAAAATTTTGTAAATCAGTAGTGCATTCCATTATCTTGCAAACAGAATTAAATTTAAAAAAAAAAAAAAAAAAAAAGATTCAGAACCATCACAAACAAAGGACTCTCAAATGCATACATGAAAAATAAAAAATAAAAAATTATAATAATAACTTTTCCCCGTTGAGAAAACTGCATTAAAGCACACTCGAAGGAAAGATTAACCAAAAGATGCACCAAATTAGTAACGAATAAGGTAAACAAAACACAGATACCAGAGAGAAGCGCAATTCAAGCTCATTTGAGTTAAAATACCTAATTTGGCTCCATTAAAACCCAAAAAGGAAAAACAAATTTGAAGAATCGAGAATGTAGGGAGAAACCTTAAAACGCAGAAAATCGATTTTGGAAACAAAAAATTAAGGGAAAAAAAAAAAACAATAAATTCAAGTGCGGAAAAGGAAAAATCATAAAGAAGGAAATAAAGCAGGAAATGGAAGATTCGGGACGAATTTAGGGCAAGAAGTTTGACCTCGAATTGAGAAGAGAAAGGAGTAGTGGTGGAGGAATTGTTCTTCACGGGAGTGTCCATGGCCAAGGAAAAAGCTTCGATTCAGTTCTCTTGTACCAACACTTCATCCACATACTCTCTCCTCGTTTTCTCTCACTTGCTCGCACTTTCTCTCACTCTCTCTGCTCTGACTGAGTTTGTTTTCTCTCTCTCTCTCTTCGAGGTATCAAATGAAAGTAAGGAGGGTTGCGAAGGCGGGAAAGTGCAAAGGGTTTCTATTTCATTATTAAACCCCAAAAAAAAAAAAAAAGACCACTGTTTTCTTCTCATTGGTGCGCGCTGCCTGTGGGGACCAGTCTTCTGTCCTAGCTGTCATGTGGGCCCATCCAACCTCTCCGTTCTTTTTGGCCTTTTCCGTTTTATTATTGTTGTTTGTGGAGGGAATTTTAGTCAATGGCTTAATTTCAAAGTGAATGACCTAATACACTGAATAAACTTTTATACAGTTAATCACTTTTTTTATTTGTTAAACAATCTTTTAAAAATTTTTATTAGCAAAATGACTTTAGAAGAACTGAGAACAACCAGTTTTTTAGTTAATAGTTTTAATATTAAAACGAGAGAATGTTATTTTACTAATTTCAATTTTTAAGTTTGTCACTTAGGTAAATTCCTCTCCAACTTAGCATTTATCTTGGATGCTATCTTAATGTACGGTACATCCTTATGTTTATCTCATTTACCAACGAGTTTAGAAATTTAAGGGGGTACTTGGTGAATGAGTTTAGTTTAAGTTTTTTATGTTTTAATAATAATTTTTCAGAAAAGACAAAAAAATTTTTCAAAAAAGACAAAAATCTTTTTCAGAAAAAGATAAAAATCATGATGAAAAAAGTACAATTTAATTTAAAATGAGTCATTAACCAAACATGCCCTAAAGTTTCATTTATAATGAATTAATGATGAGTCATCTATTATGAATAATAAAGACAATATTGCACACTCAACCTTAATATGTTATATATAGAGTATAAATCTACCGTCTTTTTTCCTTGTTTCAAAGGTCGTTTATTTAATAATATATTGACAACTCATTAATTTGTTTAATAATTTTTAATATTTAACATTTTTTGTGATTAAATTATTTAAATTTAGATGATATGTTATAATACTATCTTGGAGACAACAAATAATACCGGTTTTTTGTGAATGAGTCAAAGCTTTTACACAAACACCTCCTCCCACTGCGTTGAGGTTTCATTAGAAGAAGGTGACATTGTTACTCACGAGGTGAATCGGCTGGCGATACTCGTGCGCATAGTCCATTGTGGATCTGTTTAGTCCAGGTTTTTGTTTTTGCTTTTAGTCAATTAATAAATTAATAAATAAATAAATAAATAAAGAGAGAAGTAAAAGTTATAGTCTTTCAATTTTTTAGGATCAAAGAACTTCTGAGATCAAAATGATATTTAAATTTTCCTAACAAGTAATAAAAACATTTCTTCAAATAAATGGATTGGTTATTTACTTTTGAGTGAAAATAAATGAATAATACGCATCAACAAAATAAAGCAACTACAAAATTAAATTGCTTACAAAAAGAATCAAAAACAATGAGAAATATCAAACGTCTTTCATAACAAAAAAACAGTTGGCTTCGTGGTAGAGTTGTCAGAGAAATTAAACAAATAGAAAGAGAGATGACGTGTACAAAATGAATGATAGGTACAGAACAAAAATCCTTTTTCCCCTCAAAGAATTGTCCTACTTCCACATTTGTAACACATATTCCTACTTTATCTATCTACATTCAACTCTAAAATAAAAATTCATTTTAGTCAAAAAGGCAATACAATACAATCAAAGAATTTTGCTACTCTTAGGCTACTCTTCTGAAGAAAATTATACATCTATCATAGGCTATATAAACACATATAATTATATATATACGTGAAAAAGTAGAGGTTCTACTCCCCTTTGTGCTGTGACAGTGGCAAAATGTAATGTAGTGAAATGGCTTGGAGGAGGTCGAAATTTCCCTTTTTTTGTCAAAGAGCAATGTCTGCCCGGGTTTTGATGGGTTTGAGCTTGATTCCTAGACTCTCTGGAGAAAGAAGTTCTGGTGCTATGCACGAACGGCTTGACGGGCTGGTAGGGTTCGAACCATTACTTGACGAGGTAGCAAAATGCAGTATCCGGCATAAGCCGAACCCCATCAGGAATAACTCGATTGGAACCACCATGGCGTATGGGTGCTCTTCTGTGACCAAAGAGCCACACGCTTGAACCTGCCAAAGACTCAAATAAAGTCAGTTAAACAACCATCTTTTACTAAACAGAAAACCATTTCTACAGCCAAAAAAAAAACATTTCAAAGAATGATAGATTCTTTATAGATAATTTGAGCATGGAAGACCAAAAACAGAAAATGTTCTTTATAATTTTGCATTAGATTCTCCTGGGACAAAACGAGATGTTTTATCGCCAAACCGTTTGCCATATTTATCATAATTAGAGAGTTTGAAGAAAGTCTTACCTCTACAAGAGCACAGCTCTTTTTATCTAATTCGGCACTCATGTGCAAAGCTTCGGCATGAAATGGACTACTTTCGCCCACAAAAATCAGTGTCTTACATTGCAACTTCTTAAATCCCTCTGTAAGGTCATGCCTCCTGTTAAATGCATCCAAGATATTAGGTCACGTCTACAGGTTGAGTTACATTTAGATACGCCTTGGGCAACCACAGTTGTAGTAATTTACAGACTCGTAATTTTGCTCCAAGGTGATTTGAATTAAAAGAACATGTTACTTAGAAGAAACAAGATATTACTCATTGATTGCTTGAAGGAAACGCATGACATTCAAACTCTGTCTTTCGTCCAGTAACTGCAATGATACGGAATGGGAGGATCAATGGCAAGAAAAATCATACACATTCACCACGTCGTTGACATCATTAACTCTATTTACAGACTGATGCAGAATATATTATTGAATCCGAGGCTTCTTACCCTTCGGCAAGCTTGTATTATGCCTGATTCTGCACCATGTATGCCACATCTAAGTTCCTAAAGTAAGGGAAATGAAATTATAAGTCAGTTTTAGGGAAAAAAAAGGAAAAGGAAAAGAAAAAGAAAAAGGTCCAATATAAGGGTTAAAAAAAACATAATGAAAAGGTAAGTTGGCACAGGTACCTTGCTAAAGTAGCGTTGGAGGAGGCATTCCTTCGATACACCACACATACCATAGAAGTATAACATGTTCATCAAAATCTGCAAAAATAGAGTTGAGCAAGTCATAAGAGTTTAATAACATTCACCCCTCTAAGGGAACAACCTTCACGAGGGCCACCGCAATAAACTGTGGTATTTTTTGTTTTACAGTCCTTCATGGCAGCATTCATCCATGTCCAAAATGGATGCCAATTGCTCTTTAATTACATTGGTTTCATGTTATATTCAAAATATAAGCAAGCCGCAAATGTGATTACTGCCTTATTTTTCCCCCTTTCTACCAGGTGGTATGATGACGTTTGGTAATAGAGAATCAGAGATGATAACCTTGTTGTACACCCATTCAGTCCACGAAGGTGCTTTGCAGATGGGAGATACAAGAATTAATCCAAGCACCCGTTCTTTGTACTTCATCTGCCAAAGAAATTAAATAACTACTTTGTCAAATAAGACCAAGAAAAATTCTCAAACAGACATCTGAATGCTCGTGACTTACTGCAAAAAGAGTAAGGATGTAGGCACCAGCTGTTACACCAAAGCACATCACTTCTTTCAACCTGAATAAATGAGAGAAAAAGGAATTAGTAATAGAAAGGGTAAAGATTGCTATTGACATCCCTTGTCTAGTTATTATGATTCCAATATATATATATATATATATATATATATATATATAAACTCGACTAAATGACATTTAATCTGTTTCAAATCACGCAAAATCACTGTAAAAATCAGAGATCATATGAACCCAAATAGATAATTTCTATCACTAGACATTTGGAAGCATTGTCGAATGGTTTAGTAAATCTTCAAGCAACATTTAACACTATCTTTTCAAGCCAAGCATCACTCCTAGTAAGCCTTAACTTCAACCCTTCTCTCGCATCCAAAATCTAAACATTAATGTTTATGGACCTGTCATATAGCTCATCCAAAGACGACATTGCAAGCTTTTAAAGACAAAAATCAATAGAATTACCCAAAGAAATCAAGCACTTCGACAACCTGGTCCGCGAGGTCGTCCACGCTAAGTAAGGGAACATCTGAAGAAATCACATCAGCTCCTAACTGCAAAGACTCTTAAACAAATGTGGAGAACAGACACAACTACATTAAAACGAACAGGATTATAAGAACATTAAGAATGAAAACAAACTAACAAACAGAGACATAAGAAATGTCATTCTTGACGCTGACCTCATGACCCGGGGCATCAATATGGTAAATGCAGAAGTTGTGAAGCAACAAAGAAGCTGCGTCCTCACAGAATAACAGACCTTGGAAACAAGACATATCTGTACACAACCCAACAACAAAAAAAAAAAAAAAAAAAAAACAACTCAACAACAAGGAAAAGAAAAAAAAAAAAAAACCCCAGATTTTAAATGAAGAATCAAGAATCAATATAGAAGAAAAAACTGAAGCATATACAATTGAGAGCAACATCTGAGTAAGTAATCAGAGCAGGCTTTTCTTGATCCCCACACACAAAAACTGAGATTGAACCTTTGCTTGTTTTCACCGCACATTCCTGAAGATGTTCGATTCAATATATTAAACCCAAAAAAAAAAAAAAAATCAAAATTTCAACAAAAACCCATTAAAGAAAAGATGAAATGGTTCTTCGTGGCTGATTACCTTCCCTCCTAAAGGAATCAAATCAATGTCAATGGAAACTGAGTCGCTTGACTCGCCCATGACTCAGTTACACCCACATAAAATGCTGGGCAAAGATTTTTTTTTTCTTTCTTTCTTTCTTTCTTTTTTTGTTCTTTAAACCGTAAAAAAAAAAATGGAAAAAGAAGAAAAACTTTCCGAAAGTGTTTGTGTTCTCTCTGCTTTCTTCTTTCTTCTTTCTTCTTCTTGAATTTCATTTCATTTCAGTTTTCTTTCTCATTTATCTATGCAGAATTACGGAAACACCCTCAAAATAGTACCGAATTTACAACAACTGGAATTTCTGCATTCGGTCAGTGTGACGATTTTATCCCTGGGCCAAGGCTTTGACTCCTTGTCCTTTTCCTAATTTTGGATGAGTCGGGTGACCGTTGGAATGGGCAAAACGGTCAGTCGAGGCGTACCTTATTCTCCGCCTACACGCAACCGGGCGATTCTGGCGCGAGACAACTGGCATCTGGAAAACGACGTCGTTGGGGTAGAGACATTAAGCGCACACGTAGGTAATAAAATGTAATGGCGAGGGTTAGTTGAGTAATTTTGCAAGAAGCATAATACAGCTGTATGACACCTGGAAGCCGCAAAAAAGGAATGCTCCAGAGTTTATTCCATCGTGGTGCGCCAGCTCATTGTTGTCCATGCTTACTAGCAGTTTCTGAGTTACCGTTTGTAGTATTTGTGTTGCAAAATTTTGGGTAAAACTACAAGAAATACATTTTTATATATCATATATATATATATATATATATAACTTATTTAAACTATTTAAACAGTTAAAATATTATTTCAATACAATAATTATTATTCACTTTACCCTACAATAATATTTAACTAAAAAATTAAAAATTTCAAAAAAACAAAAAAGAAATTTTAAAAAATCCACCTTTACTTATGGAGGGTTGGGGAAGGGGAGGTTTTCGTCGCCGAGGTCAAGAAGAAGGGAGGGATTGAACTGGTTGGCATCGGGGGGAGTGAGGGTTAGTCATCAGCGTCGGGGGGTTCGTCGCCTGCTTCGGGGAAGGGAAGGGATTGTTTTTTTTTTTTAATTTTTTTATTTATTAATCTATAATAATATAAGATAAGGTGTATAATAATTATTATTAAAATAATATCTCAGCTATTCAATTATATCTTAATGATTTAAAAATAAACTTTATCAATAGAGTGTATAAAAAAGTTTTATTATAATTTTACCCTAAAATTTTATGCCCGTTTTCAAAATGGGTGAAAAAAAATGACAAATTACAGTAGAGACTCTTTAAGAATCATTATCAGTTGAAAAGTCACTATTGGTAGAATTATTTTTAGGTCTTTGAGATTTTATCGGATGACATAAAAATTAGTGGTACGTATGAATTATTGTATGTACTGTCACATGCTATTACAGAGTAAGTGAAGGAAAACAAAAACTGGAGTAAGCCCCAGACCGTTGCCCCCGCCCCCCGCTTTCGGTGACACCCACCGGCCCGGACCTACAACCTCCCCCCACCCGAAATCGCCTTCTTCCAAGCGGCCAACCCCCCCCCCCCAAGGCGATCACCCTCCTCCCCAGAAATCATCTTCTAGTGACCACCCCCCTTCCGACCGACACCATGGCGCCCGTTCCCGCCCCCCCCCCCCCCCCCCCGAGACCTTCCACTACCGACCCCCTGACCTTAATCGCTCCCCACCCACGCAACCTGCAATTTTGCCCCTCTTCCTCCATGTTCGATGATGGCGAAATCGCCCCCCTCCCCCCCTTGGTCAGCGACGTCGAAATGCCCCCTCACTTAACAATGGCGAACTCGCTCACCCCCCGCGCCCCCCGACCTACGTGGTCTGATCAGATCTCGCCATTAAGGTTGCTATCATCTTCTTGCCATTTTTTCCGGTCGGGTTTGAAGGTTAGACGGAATCCAAATGGGAGTAGCAGCGAAGAAAAGAGAGAGAGAGAAGAGTTCTTTTTCTTTTTCTAAGGAAAAAATCGAAGAGATTTCATATAATTAATCTTATATTTACACAAATTATAGCAATGCATTTTAAAAAGAATTTAATAATAGCCGTTAGATGGATAACTAGTGACGATATCCTTAAACCTTAAAGGGGCTCTATTACATATTATCTCGAAAAAAATAGTAAAGAGGTGTTTTTTCTAAATTTTTTCAATCATTTTTCTCATTTTGAAAATCTCATTCTTTTTTAAAAGCTTTTGAAATCTTTTTGACTTTTTCTTCTAATATATTGTTTTCATCCTCATTTCTTTTTAATTTATAGCTTTTCAAACTCTTTTCTTTTTCTAAGAAAAAATAATTTTAAATTACATCTCATTTTTAAAATGAAATGATTTTTTTATTTTAAAAAAATTATTTTGAAAATGACGCAAGATCCAAGCATACACTTCCTTTTTTTTTTTTTAAGGGAAAAAATCAAGTTAGTTTTACTTCTGAAAAAAGGTGCATATTTAATTTTTTTCAAGTTTGAATTAAGAGATAGAAAAATAGAGTCCAACAAAATTCATCATAAGACTTTGATAATTATATTTAGAATACTATTGAGAGAAAAAGTAAATAAATTCAAATTAGACTGAGTAAGAATTTACACATTCGAATTGTACTTGACAATAAATGAAAGTCACAGGTCCCGTTTGGGACATAAATTTAAATTTAGGGCTTGTTTCGTTAAATGGTTCAAAACATTCAACTCAAACTTTTTTTTGTCTTTTTCCCTAAAAATTTTTATCTTTTTTCTCAAAAAGTTTTTTGTCTTTTCTGAAAATTCAAAAAAATTTACTATTAAAATTTAAAAATCTCAACTCAAACTACTCCACCAAACGGGCCCTTAAGGTTTAAACTCAAATTTTTGTCTTTTTCTGAAAAAGTTTTTGTCTTTTGTAAAAAAGGTTTTTTTGTTTTTTCTAAAGTCAATAAAAAATACTATTTAAACTTAAAAATTTCAACACAAACTCACTCACCAAACGGGCCTACAGAATGAACCCCCAAAAAAGAGAGACAGAGGGAGATGTGCACGGTCACGTATGGACACAGAGAAGAAAACTATTGAAACATAACGTTAACTTGCTTGTTTTTATTTTAATGAAACGATTAAGTCACACAAGATAATTACTACTTTTGTTTTACGTTGTCGTGCATGGTTTAACGAAGTAGGCACAAATTATTACCTACGTGTTTTTTTCACGTCCAGATAGACTAAAAAAGTCCAAAGCCATGCTGAAATCTTGGGAAATGATTGGGCTTTTAACTACTGATTGTGCAAAGCGCGTTTTGAGAACGTTAATCACGGCAGTATTTTGTACACATGAGACATGATGATTGATAGCCAACTTGGCTATATATAGGTCAAAACCTTAGCATTGTTTTTATTTTTTTATTTTTTATTTTTTAAGTCTTAGCTAGCTCTTGGGTCTTGGTTAAAAAGCAGGGAAAAAAAATTATATAATATTTGTTTGATTTATTGGTTCATTTCAACTCTAACCGTATTTTTTTTGTCTTTTTTTTTTTAAATTTTGTCTTTTTCTCAAAAAGTTTTTTGTCTTTTCTGAAAATTCAAAAAAATTTACTATTACAACTAAAATATTTCAACTCAAACTAACCAACCAAACACACTCATAATCTATTTTCTTAAATAAAAATAAAAGTGCATATAAAAGGTGACTTTCTTTTCAAATTTCTTGAAAATGTAGCATTAATTAGGCAGCACACATATAAACAAACACATAGATTTCAATTTATATAAACAATATGGAAGATAAGTGAACAGGGAAGTAAAATTAAAAAATATGAAAAATTTTTTTATGTTTAATTGTATTTTTTAGGAAAAATTTGTTTATCTTTTTTTTTTTTTAAAGGGAAAAATGCTTATTTGTTTGTTAGATGAAACAATCCAATCATCTTTGGGATGGTTATTATATTTCGCAATTAGAATCTTATCATTACAATATTAAAATGTCCTTTTGTATTGAATAATTATTGACTTATAACAAACGATATTTAAGTAAAGTTGACATTCAATCTCTTTAAATCATTGTAAACACCAAGAGGCATTGAGGTTCAATGAATAAGATTGTATGGGCCATTAAACTCCTTTTACTGATTTTATAAGTAAATGCATAGTTAGATAAGAAAAGTGAATTGTTTTTTTTTTTTTTTTTTTTGTTTTTCTTTTCTATTTCATGCAAAATAAAAACACCCTTGATTTTCTGAAACAATTAGATTGAATAGTTAATAAGAATGTAGATCGAGTTACTTTCAATTTCACTTGTAAATTCCAATAATATTATCAACATGACTGGAATATGGAATCGGGAATAGTGAATACACATAGCTAGCAATAGGCAACCTCAAACTTTCAAAGAATTCTCATGGACTCACAATTATTGAGTAACGTTTCTGGTAAAATCATTTGAACAAAAAGTTACAAAAAACAGTGATAGCAAGTATGGTTTAATAGTAATTTCACATTCAATTCTATATAAAAAAAAATGTAAAGTTTGAATCCCGTTCTCCAAGTTAAAAAGAAATATAAAATCATAGTAAGGTGAATATACTCTTCAAGCTCATTTTGGCATTTATCTACTAGATAAGAATACTGTTCTTTATAGTACCATAAAACTCACGAACCAATTAAAAAGGAATATATTCGTTTGTCTACACAAATTAGATCCCTTATATCACAATTCAAATGAAGGGAAAAACATCTCTCCTTTTGTCTTTTTTTGGGGACAATGTGTTATTTTCAATTAGCTGTTTTTTTGTTCACATTATCGATGTTTAATTTGCGGTGCGATTTCTAGTTAATTTATCTTTTTCTTTTTGATTTTTGTTTCATGTGCTAATTCAAAAACATGTGTATCTGCCCAAGGAGGGTGGGTCATAGTCATGGTCCCCTGCCCTCCCTCATCACTCCTCAAATGGATAGAGCTGTGTAACAACTTTGTCACTTTCTAGCCCTATTTACTAAATATAAGCTCACTTGTATAATAAAACTTCATCTTAAAAAAAAAAAAAAAAAAAAAAAAAAAAAAAAAACTTGACAGAAGAAAAAAAATTGTATTAAAAAGTGTCAAAAAGTTCAAGTCTATGCTTTTTGTTTTTGTTTTTTTAAAAAGTAAAAAGTCCGGAAAAGGGACAATCAACATTAATATATTACTCAACGTATTAAAAATACTTTTTAAATGTCGGCAAGAATGGTCATTGAAGAATGAGAAGTATGTCACTTCAATTTTTATAAATAATGATAATTCGTTACCACTAGGTCATCACACTCGGTAATAATTTGAGTCTTTTAATCATGCCGAAACCGCCCAAAACCGCCCAAAATAATTGCTGTAGTTTAGGGGATCAGGATAAGTTTGGAGTTGGGTATTAATACCGGATTGTAATGACTCAACTAAAATTGAACAATTCAGTACGTGAGACGAAAGCTCATGTTTGAACAACTGGACATGCAAACAAGATAATATATATGTATATTTGTATTTATGGGATGTGACTTTCATCCATATTGGTGCTAATTTGTAGGCCACCACATGTGCACGGCACTAATTGATTGCGCACTTCCTTACGTGCATGTTAAACAAAGTTTAATTTGGAATGAGGGTGGTGCTGAACAAGATATTTCTGTTATCTCTAATGTAGTGCGACATCACTTTTAACAACATATGTATATTAATCTATATATTTTTTTCTTTATAAAAAAGTTATAGGATAGAAGATGAGATATTCAGATAAATTTAGAAAAGTCTATAAATTTCTTATAAAGTTAATTATTTATATACTTTGATCTTGTATGATGAAACTAACTCAAACTCAATACCTTATTGACGAGAAAAATATAGCCTCTCTGCCAACCAAATGACCAGCCGTAGGAGTTGGCGGGGTTTAGTTTGAACCATTTTCCATCTCTATAAGTTCATTTCCGTACTTTCACTACCATATACCAGTTAACTACACTGAATATTCTATTAAACCTTATTTTCTCTCATTTTTTCTCATGCTTAAATTGGAGAGGTGATATTGAAATCAACATTAATTTGCAGCCAATTTTCAGAACTCGACTCCTCAAACTTGGGTAGAAAAAACGACCGAGTAAGAAACATATACTGCATAATCAACTCAGTGTTCGAACCTATGATCTAAACAGAGGCTGAACTTGACATTCAATTACTGCTTACGAAAAAAGAGTAACGAAGAAAGCCATAACTCATGAGCAGGTTTTTCCTGCGTATGCATGCAGTTTTCGATCGACGGTTAGAAACGCCTTGTGAAATGAATGAGAAGTTGCAGTTACAGAAATTTAAGAGCAACAAGTTGCAGTTCCAAAAATGAATGGCTGCTAAAATAATTTAAATAAATAAAGGCTGAGTAGGGGACAAAGTGTACTTGTACCTGAGGCGGTGCCTAAGCATTAATGAAGAAGAAGGTAACGAACAAGGGTTTATACCACAGTGCAAAACACACACATCATGTAGTTCAAAGCTCATAAATACAAGGGTAAGACATTAGATTTTAAAAAGAACACGAATTGAATGTTTGTTGCCATAATAATTGTTGTCTAACAAACGCAATGAGTTTGCAGACCGGCCAGAAAATAAGCCCAAATAATCTTAGTACAAGATCAGAGAACCTTATCCTAGAAAGGAAATCAATAACCAAAACCTCTGCAGATTTCTTTCTTTTTTTCTTTTTAAATAAATTTTCAACTAAAAGAAGAAAGCAAGCCATTGAGACTAAAGTCAATATATATTGTGACCTTAATATCAAATCGTGGATAAGGACATGAATTTCAAACAAAACCCTTGTGCTTAATTGAATATAGGGTTCTAGAGTGGAAATGAGAGGAACAAGTGGAATTACTTCTTATCAAACAAAAACATAGTTGTCTGTAGAATCTGAATTCCAGAAACAAAGATCGAAATGGGCGTGAATGGACCTTGAGATTGCGTAGAAATGCATGGTCTGTTATGTCAAAACATATGTACTATACTAAGTTGCTTGGCGTTAAAATACACATGACTCGAATGCTAAATGCTAAAATACCAGCTTAATCTAAATATCAGCATAACTCTGCATAATGAATTCAAATCTGAAAGAATGCCGATCGTTTTGTGCTAAATAACATATGGAATATTGAGTATGAACAGACATTAATGATTCATCAGTTCAAAAGTAACCATGCGATATAACCTTTCAGCAGAATCAGCCCCACCACACCAAACAAGTACAAACATACACATGAAAATGTCCATGACAAGATCCAACACCCCACAAAAGGAATTCGATTTTCATCCGTGCCGTGTGCTGGTTTCAGTGTTTAAATGAAAGTAATTTGGTATGAACAGCTAATAAACAGGAAAGAAGTAGTGCAGGCGTTTTTTTCTAGCTTCATAACAGCTACTCTCCCATCGAGTATGAGATCATTATCATTTATGTACGAATGAAAAGGAAAACAACATTCCCAGAAGCAGAATTTAATGGAATTTTCGATAGAGAAAAAGAAAATATTTATGAGAATGAAACTAACACTGTATGGAGGATATACAGCCAGCGGCAATCAAAACTGTCTGTGATCTATTATGTTGCTAAAGTTACTTAAAAGAAAAAAGAAGGATGATAAATAACAAATGGACGCATATATAATTCAATTGGGTATAATCCAACAGCATGGTTGACAAGAATCACAACTCACTAGGTTTCTTCAGTTAGCACTTCAACGAAGAACCTCTGCCCCTCACTCTACTCGCTCTTCCACGCGTACAATATCAGAGAAAAACCGAGGCCTAGCCCCTTACTATCCGAAAACCTTTGCGAAAAAGACCACGGCAACGAGTTCGGATCTGACATCGGTTGACTGGACCACAACTTCTCAGCCGAAAGGCACGTCTTGAACATGAAAACTGCATTCCCAAGTGAAGCTCCAAAGAGCCAACTGTGGACATCCCAGAAAACTTCAATTGGAAGCCCATCAACCAGTATGGTGTGGTTTCCCCGGAACTTCCATCGGAGCCTCTTCACTTGCATCAAATTCTTGCCGTCGATGCGGATCACAAGACAAGGGTCACTAACCCCAATTGTGTCACATTCTATGACAAGATCGTGGCTTTGGCCGTTGTTGCAAAACTGTGCCTTGGTGGCGAAAACCCGCTTGCCAAAGATGTGCTCTTTCTTGGCCACGGAAACAGCCTCAGAAGCCACAGGGTTGGCACCAGTCTTTTTGAAAGCTTCTTTTCTCAAATCTCCTAGAAGGAGAACCATTTGCCGATCCACCACAACCGCAACATAATACCCCTGCAAAGGCTCAGGTCCGGATCCGAATTTCGCGGAAGAGAGGTCCCAATATATGTCAATCTTACTAGAATATGCTTCTAAGCTCTTGGACCCTCTTCTTTTGGAGAACAACCATGGCTTAATATCGACTTTACAGAGACACTGATTCGAAGAATCGTCGATTCCAACGGTTAGGCCTTGACCCATCAAGTTTTTACTCCATGTGGTGGTAATCAAGCAAGACCTTCCTCTTAGCCTGCATTGGTAGACACAAGTGACCAAATTCTGGGCATTCTTGGAGCTGTTTGACGAGGAAGAATCTGCGACTTGGACTCCATTTTCGCCGAAACAAGATGGGAAATCTCTCATTTTTCTGACCCAGAAGGACTCCAATTCACTTTCTTTCCTTTTTTGTTTTTTCCCTGAAAATTTCTCTCTTGGGAATTTTAAAGAACAGCTGGCGCTCCTACTTTTTTGCAACCACAAGCAAACATTAAAAAAAGAAAGAAAAGAAAGGACCCAGAAAGGGAAGGAAAACGAACGAAAATAGAAGCAAAGAAAGAGACTTCGAAGGACTCTTACCTCAATTTTATCAGGTGGAAAACCAAAAACCCAACACGAAACTGCTAGAAAAACGTATTCTCGAGCCTTGATTTGATCTGGGTGTGTTAGAATCCGAAGTATTTCTGCATACAAATTCAGTGACCCAAAGCTGAGAGAAAAGCAGAAATGGGGGACATGAGAGATTAGAAGACAAATTTCGAGAATGTAGTTTTGTGAAATAAATCACTCAGAGAAACAGACAAAAAGCAGACTTGCTTCACTATCAACCATTCCCCTGTCAAAACTACCCCTTTTAAAAAAAATTCAAAAAAATAAAAATAAACAAATAAACAAATTAAATAAATAGAAAAAGAAAAAAAAATACATTACACCCACCAAAAGATAATCATAATACGAAGAAAAAACAGTTCCAGTGAGGGGGCAAAGAAAGATAAAAGTTAAAAGCAAAAATACCTCAAAGATGGTGACAGCTATTGTAATCTAACAGAGGAATATATATTTGTATAGTATATATAAATATAAATATATATATATATGTAATCAGAGGGGAAAAAAAACAGAGTATTTCTGGAAAGGCTGGTTTTTGAAAGAGTACTCTACACTGAGAAAAAGGGTAAAAAAAAAAAAAAAAAAAAGTGTCTCTCCCTCTTATATTCTCTCTCGCTCTGGAACAGTGGACTTTCCTTTAGCTGACATACCCACATGAGAAAGCAAAGCCAGAAACTCAACAATAGAAAAAACTGATGAGAGAGAGAGAGCGATAGGGAAGAGAGAGAACCCAAACGACAGTTTTTTTTTTCTCTCTTGCAGTTCACGAAGAAACAGAACAGAAAATGAAGAAAAGAGAAGAGGAAATTAATAAAGGTACATACTTGCAAAGGAAACAAAAAAAAATGAAAAGATTAAATAAAATGTACTGTTAATAAGTGCATGGTTTTCATTTCCAATCTGTTTTTGTTTCTTTTTGGCTTCTTTTATTTGCTCGTATTGTATTTAAAGAAAAATAAATAAATAAACGCTTTTTGAGAAGTGGGTCCTCTGACCGATTACCCTCTGCTCGCGCATGAAGTGCAAGCACGATGGCTCTATCATGTTCTTGTTTAATTGGTCTTGTAACAAACTTAAAAAAAAAAAAAAAAAAAGCAAAAAAAAAAAAACTTTAAAAATGGGTATTTGGCGATATTTATCTTAATCGTCTAAGTCATCTTTTAAATGTGTTATGGTAAAAGAATGTAATTTAAAATGATAAATAATTGTTTATATTTTTTTTATTATTGACTTTCCTATTAGGAAGTTTGGAAGGGAAATAATCTAATTATTTTTATAGCATTTTTTTTCAACCGATTAAGAATTTAAACATGTGATTACTAAAATGTTCTTTTTCGTAATTAAGTGATGATTGACCTATATAACATGCGACTTGATTAAAAGCTTATTTTAGTAAATTTTGCATTCAATCCCTTTTAAGTAGAAATCAATACTGAAGGATAAAAGGATTGTAGTTACGATCTATTATTCTATATTATTATTACTGATTTTGTAAGTAAAAAAAGTTAGTAACTTTATTCATTCTCTCTTTCTTTTTTGTACGAGGTAATAAGGGTTTGTTTGGTTGGTCATCTCAATCCAACTCTAGTCGTGCTTTTTTTTGTCTTTTTCAAAAAGTTTTTTGTCTTTTCTGAAAATTAAAAAAAATTTACTATTACAACTAAAATATTTCAACTCAAACTAACCAATCAAACATACCATTAATAAATAATTAACTAATCAAATTGTAACAAACGTTCACAAATTGATGACCATTGTTAAAGTTTTTTCAAGAATAATTTACCACAATGAAAATTCACAAAGAAAGTGGTCAATTCAATTGAAAATTTTGTAAGGCAAAAGGCACCAAAAACCCTTAAATAAGAAAATACAAAACCGTACACCCAAGAATCTCATTTAACGCGTTCTTTTTTGTCCACGAGGAGGTTTAATTGCACCTTTCATTTCTAATATTTCCTTTTCATGTTTAAATATGTGTTTGGTTAGTTAGCTTGAGTTGAAATATTTTAGTTATAATAGTAAATTTTTTTGAATTTTCAGAAAAGACAAAAATTTTTTTGAGAAAAAGACAAAAATTTTTTGGGAAAAAGATAAAAAAAATACGGCTAGAGTTGGAATGAACTAACGAAACAAACAAATCCTAAGTAACCATTAGAAACTAACTAATTCAATCTGTGTGAAAAATCTCAAAAGGATTTGCACTTTGTTTCGGTAGTGACAGGTACAGAAATGTCCATTGACCATTAAGAGGCCCCCATCCCCATTCTTGGCCAAACCCAAGTCATTCTCGTTGCCAGCCTATCGTATCTCTCTTTCTCTATCTAAATAAAAATCTACGTTACAATCTCGTTTAATGTATCATCTTAAATTATATTTTTTTATCTTAATTTTTATTTTTTTCCTACAAAGTTTTTGTCTCTTTTAAAAAATAAACAAAAATTTTCAATTTAAATTTAAAATTTTTAACTCAAACTCATTCACTAAACGGGCTCACTTCTTAGCCTCTCTCTCTCTCTCTCTTTCTGGCTCTTTTTGTGTCTGTCGCTTATAGAATCTGTGATGAGTTGGTTTTTTTTTTTTTTTTTTTGGGTCCGGTGGAAGTTGGATTTTATTCTAAAGAGTGGGTGAGCAACAACGAAAAAAATGCATAAATAGGAGCGTTTCGCTTTATTCTGCTTTGGAACCAATAATTATTATTCCCCCACTGGAATGACAATCCCATTACAAAACGGGACTAACGTCTTCGCGCGTTCCCTCACGCGCTGAAGAAATACAAAACGAAGCCAGCTGTTCGTGGGTAAGTTTGGTGTGTAAGTTCAAACTCGTTTGAATTAAAATTTTTGTTCTTTTCTCAAATAAATTTTTGTCTTTTCTGAAAAAAAATTTTGTTTTATCAAAACAGTCAACAAAAATTACTATTATAAATTAAAAATCTTAACTCAAACTTACACACCAAACACCCTAGTAAATTTTTATTTTTCCAGTAACATTAGTAACGTTCACTCTAATTTTAATTTTCGACCAGTAATTCACTAGCTTTAATTATATATGTTTTATTTTTATTTATTTTTTAACTTAAGGATAATAAATTTAAACTCTATACTTTTAGATAAAGTCAAGTGTGATATTATTACTAGTTGGATTCTATATGCAATCACATGATATATATTTTTAATTGATACAATAATTATATTAATAAAAAATAACAATTCACATATCAGATAAAATGATAATATGTAATTGTAGATATAATCAAACGGTAATTTCATATGTAACTCTATTGTAAAGTAAATAGTTCAAATTCTCTCTCTTCCAATTTCAAAAATTTAAGATTGTTATTATTATTATTTCTTTGGGTAAATTACTATGCTGGTCATGAACTTTTTACACTGTACAACTTTAATCTTTAAACTTTTTTTCATAATTGGAATATTCCTAAACTATTAAAATATTATTACAATAATCCTTTACATTAATTTTTGAACAAAATCCATTAGTTAACATTACTTTTTTATCAAATTACTGACAGATTCAGTTTAAAAATGAATAAAAATAACTATTATAATAATATTTTAACAGTTTAAGGACATTTCCTTTCGTAACTGGAATGATCATAAACTATTAAAAATGTTGTAATAGTAGTGTTTTCATTATTTTTTTTAAAGGAATCCAAACTTAGCGTTACTTTTTTACCAATTTACGAACGAATTTTATTCAAAAATTAACAAAAATGATATTGTAGTGATATTTTAAAAGTTTAGGGAATATTCCAACTATAAAAAAAAAAAAAAGGGGTTTAAGGATCAAAGTTGCATAATATTAAGAGTTTAGTGACTAAATGAGTAATTTGTCCTTTTCTTTTTAAAAACCGTTAGAATTTTAAGCCAAAAAAAAAAAAACCAGGAGAATTTCGATAGGTGAGTCGTGAAGTGTGCAGCAAGCGCCTACAAGCATGTGGGATTAGGAGTATTTATACAAAAAGAATGTTGTGATTGTAGGCATAATTTTACGATAATATCATATCTAATTAGTAGTAATACTATACTTAATTCCATTAAAAGATAAATTCCAATCCCTGTTCCTCAAGTGTAAAAAAAAATTTTTTTTGAATGTTGATTTGTTAATTCGTACTTTAGAGTGAGGAGACGTGGTGTTCACGTGTAATTGTTCTTTGTTGGTTAGCATGTGTTACACCCCAAACTTGGCCCACTTGTCGCACTTAGCCTAATTGAGCGTTCAAAAACCCGCCAATTTCTGTGTCTGTGTGCGTTGAGTTCCATTGTTTTAATTTTCCTGTGGGTTGTTACTTTTAATTTATCGTATCACTTTGGTTGAAGGTAATCAAATATAATTAGATACCTGACAATCTTTTTAAAGTAATCACATTCCTAGAAGTATTAGATTATAGTGTTTGGTTTGTATGTAGACAATTTTAAAAGTTAAATGAATAGTTGTCTAAATTATTTAAATTATAAGATTACCATGATATTTAGACAAGAGGTAATCTGAAACCCAAGGGGGAGGTGGGTTTCAGATTACCCATTTATAAGAGTATCTGAAACCCATGGGTTTCAGATTCCCAGGTATCTTAAAATAAGATTACCTCATAACAAATATAATAATCTTAAGATTCCTATTCTTTTATAAAAGATTACCCCATACCAAACACCCTCTTAAATTTATTGTGTCATCTATCATTTTTATGTTTAATAGAGTGAAAAACAGAGAGAGAGAGAGAGAGTTATATAAAGAGTTTTAGAGAGGAAAATGAAATTTTATGTTGTTTGATAGGGTGGAAAATGAAAATAAATAAAAAGAAGTTCTAAATCTACAAGATACACCGTATCTTAATTTTTCTAATCTTGAAAAGAAAATAAAAGGGAAAAGTTTGACAAAAAAAAGTATGAAAAATAATTAATTTGATCTTAATCTCTTATTGTCTTCTAATTTATATTAGGGTAAAAATCATAAGATGCATTATATATTAAAAATTTTTTATTTTATTTTATATTTCATTTTTTACTAAACAGCATTAAAGAAAATATCCATTTTTTCTTTTTATTTCCCTCATCTAAGTATTTTACTCTTTCTTCTTTTCTATTTTTCACCTCTCAAACTAAACATAGCATTAAGGAATTCATCGAGCAATCACGAGATAGCAAAATGAGACAGTAAATTTAAACACTTATTGTGTGTGTGCATATTTGTTTCTACTATTATTAGTCCGCCCCACCTTTGCATTTCATACCTGATTCAATACTTACAAATTAACTTGGAGATTTCCACTTGTAATGGAGATGGATATCACTTGGATTGACATCTCATCAAACTTGTGAGGGGAAAAAGTTTCTTCAAGTTGTAACTTTTTTCTTACCCAAAGTTCTCACTCCCCTTCTTTTTCTCAGTTAGCAATTATTTGAAAATTTTAATTTAGTTAGATCCACTTGGTCCTCTTCCTGAATACCTTTGTAATCGATCTGCCTCGTAAGAATGTATGTGTGCGTGTGCTTGCTTGGGTATACCAAAAAAGTTATTATTATTTTTTAAAAAAATTTATTGCTAAAGACGCGAGTTATAACTTAGATTTAGGCTTCGGATGATAATGAGGTTGGGAACCACAAAAGCCATAACTCAAGTGTTGAATTATGCCATGAACCAAAGTAAATTCAACATTCTGGAACAGAACAAGAGCTTTCATGGTGAGGTATATTAAAACAAGAATACTGAAAGTTTTATAAATTTTGAATTTAAACAAATAATATCTGAATATGACATAACTTGATATAGATCAATGATTTAAAACAATTTCCTATTGATAAGATAATTTGCGGTAGAAAAAAAAAAAAAAGTAAAGTAAATAAAAAGGTTTGCTCAGTGTGAGCTTAGACCGAAAGCTTGCAAAAGTCCAAAATCAGAGCCTAGATTTATCCTTTTTGACTCGACAAAAAAAGTGGATGTCAAACGCATAAAAGACAAGGAAAAAACGAAGAGGAATATATATATATATATGTGTGTGTATATATACTGCCAACTAAAAAAGATTATTGAATTCATTATTATGTGGCCCAACATTAAAATAAGATTGATTTACAAGCTTTATGACCACTAATAATTTACCTAATATAACTCGCCCTTTTTCTTTCTTGTGGAAAGGAAAGAAAAATAAATAAATCTAAGTATCAATGTGCCATAAGCTATAATTGAACCAACGTAGGCGCAATCATCGGACACAAATGATTTTTTTTTTTAATGGATTGAAGTTGTGGTGCATCTTCTACGGTACATGACCCTTTCGGAATTATTTTAGTATTTTTTATTTGGAATTGGTGTTATGTTTCGGGTTAACCGTGGTTACGTCCATGTAGTTTATTTTTGAGAAATAAACAGTACTACACATTCTAATGTCAATAGATACTAATTCACATGTTATAGTTAAATATCTCAAAATAAAATTAAAACAAATGCATTTGTTTTGAAAAAAAATATTGCTCATGAAATACACAACAACAAAGTTGGATCCGGTGGTAACTCACTGCATTACCGATAGTAATATGTGGTGATACTGTGGGTAGTTCGCCGTGTTACTTACCATTCCAATAGATTAAGGTACGCTTGCTTGCTATCTTGTTCTCTGCCGCGAACTGGGATCGCTCGCTAGCTAGGTTAGATTGGAGCAACCTTTTTTGAGAACATATTACCCATATTCGGGGACAAGGGGCGGAACGACCTCTCGATCTGCTTCCTGCAGCCCAGGAATAAAAACGTCGTCTAGTCGTCCCCTGTTGCTCAGATCTCCCCTACGCCTAGGACGTTGTCTAGGCCAAAAGCCAGAGTTAGTTGCTGTTTCCATTTGGTTGCTTTTTTCTTGTTGTTGATACCGGCAAGACCCAACCAGATGATGTCTGTTGGTTGGTAGTGAGAGGACTCTTAGTACCTGCATACCCAAAAGGGGACGTTGATTAAAAAAGAATCATTTGATTGTGGAGGATGATTCGAAATTCTCAATGCTGTAAAACGTAAGCGCAAGCTTAACTCGATCATGACCTTGTGGATTCGACCCACCTAAATATCTCCTTCCCTTTCATATTGATTTTCCCTCGAGCTTAGAACTACCTAAATATCTCCTTCCCTTTCATATTGATTTTCCCTCGAGCTTAGAACTTCTTTCTATTAGAAGTGAATTACTGGGCCTAAAAGACTGCGGATTTCTGGCTTGCTTCATTACTGGGCGGGCCTAGCCCTCTTTCTTTGGATTCATATTACCAGAAGACTTAAAAAGTAATGATTATAATTTGTATATATATAATTAAAATTAAAATTAAAAAAAAAAAAAAAAAAACTCAACGGATAGAAGCAGGGAGTTTTTGCTAAGGGCGAAGCCACACCAGTGACAACCAAATGTGAATGAATCTCTTGTGGGTTTAAATCTAGAAAAGAAATCACAAATAATTGGCACATTTGGTTCAGTTTTATTACACTGGTTTTTTTATTTGTTTTCTTTTCTTTTAAAACATTTTGTCCCCCGATATACAAGACATCCTAAGTATCGGAAAATAAAAAAACAGAAAAAAAAGAAAGAGCAAATCAGTGACGAGACTCACATTGCAAGGGACCTCGCCGTAACTACTAGCTAATGATGTTGCCTTTGCAGATTTTGACTCGGTGACGAGAGTAGAGTTTAGGGTTTAGGGTTTAGAGTTTATGAAATAGATCCAGCCGCAATGACTCCATGAGGGGAGAGTTTGCCTTGATGCACCACTTTGACCCTCCCCTCACACGGGGTATCTCTAGTAAGGAAGATTCGAATGTCGACTAAGTGATTGTAGGGGCGTTCATCGCACAACTAGTGGTGGGATGACATCTCTAGCGCACAAGTGAGAAACAGAACGTGAGGGGAAAAAGAAGACATGACTAAAGACAAAAACTAGGGGCTCGTTTGGTAAATTGATTGCCTTTGTTTGGTTGGAGTTTAACAAACACTGTGAGATCAAATTTATTTGTTTTTCATTTTGGCAAAATTAAATTTGACTAGAAATGAAAATTTCATCAATTAATTCACCTATAATATTTTAGTTTATATGAATAAGCCTTTTTAGTTTTTGTATTCACTTTCTGAAAAAAATTATATTGATCATGAAGCAGACCTGAGACCACGACATCATCATATTTTCAAAGTGAAAAAGCATCTAACTAAAAGAAAAAAAAAACTTATGATAAAAAAAAAAAACGTGAAGATTTATATTATATCACAAAACAAAAGATTAGAACAAGAAATAGAGCCCAACAATCCTAGACGTGTGAGTTGTCTTTAAAATTTGAAGTTGTAGCTTCCATTTTAAAAGGCTGGTTTAATACTCTTATATATCTATTATTATTATTGTGTTTTTACGATGTGAGATTTTGATTTTTTTTTCTCTTAATAATTCCATCCAACCCACAAGATAAATTGATAACAGAAGCGTCATTCTCTTAAAATAGGTATTATCATGTATTAGTGATTAGTCCAATCAAACAAAGTAATTATACATTATTTTCTCTCATTTAATTCCATTTCTTTTTTCTTAACCAAACATGTCTTGGATCCAATGGAGGGGAAAAAAACAAAAGAAAAAGTATTTACATAAAAGTGACCTTTTAGTTTGATGTAATGAATACAAAAAGAAACTATTATAACTGATATGCAATGGCTAAAACAATCATATTTTTAGATATGACAAATATACAGTTTTCATCTTAGTGTTTTATTTATTTATTTATTTATTTCTGATGATGTTTATTAACAAAAAAGAAAAAGATAATCTTTAAAATCATCTAATTCTTGAACGATTTTTTTAAATCACAATCATCTGTTGTAATTTTTCTACAATTCAAGGGTGACCAAAAAGTGTCCAGCCACGAACTCTCTAGACTTATAAGAGCAAATGTTCTCTCACATCTTTTTTCTGCTAAAAAAATAAAATTATTAATGTCATTTTGTCTCTATTTCTCTTTGTCATTTTAAAAGTTTCAAGCTCGTCGAAAACAATTAAAAAGACCTAAATCAATTTCATTCATAGCTTGGCAAGTTTAAGGGTTCATTTGATAAATGAGTTGAGATGAAATTTTTAAATTTAAAGTGAGTTGATTTTTTTTAAAAATAGTTATAAATTTTATTAATTTTTTTAAAAAAAGATAAAAATTAAGATGAAAAAATATAATTTAATTAAAATTAAAATTAAAATTTATTATTAGATAAAATATAAAACACAGAACATATTAATCGGATAGAGATTCAAACGAGTTTACAGAGTATCGAACAAGAATGGGTCACATCCACGCTTTGGTCTTAGGTGTTAGACTTGGTGGCGCATTATAGTTAGAGGAGCCTCCACTTTCTCTCCTGAGCTCTCCTTTGTGCACGTCAGTCATTTAAAAAAAAAAAAAAAAAAAAACTGTCGAAAAAGTGCCCACCAAAATTTCCTTTTAATTAACAACTTCCAAAGCTAAGCAGTCCAAAAACTCACTCAATTAGCTGCCAAACTCTCAACCCCAGCATCTTCTCAGCCTTAGATACGTCTCTCTGTCTTTTCTCCTTTCTGTAGCGCCTATAAATCCTCTTCATTCCAACTCCTCCTCTTTTTTCACGGAACCCAGATGTTTTTTACAGATTAAACACACAGAGAGTGAAGAAAAAGCTTGGTTGAAATTGGGTTTCTTGCAGCTTCAGCCATGGCTTCTTGGGTTCTTTTCCCGGCGGCTTCCGTGACCGGAAACCGATTGGAGACTGCTGGGTTGTTGTTGTCGTCCTCTCGCTCTTCTATGAACTCGGCGAGGACTCACAGATCCTTGTGCGTTCGCTCCTCTTTGGACTCCAATGTTTCGGATATGAGTGTAAACGGTAACCTTTAAAGTCCTCTTCCACCCCCCCCCCCCCCTCCTCTGCCAGTGTTGGATTTTCGCTTTTTTTGGTTTCTGGTTATTGTTGTTTTTAGTGAATTTCGATTGAAATTTTGCTACTTTCGAGAGAAAAAGTTGTTTGGTTCAGTGATTCGTATAACTGTTATTATGCCATTCCCAAAAGTTTATGAACGTTGCACGAAAGATTGACAACTAAGTGGCACTATTTCAGTTTAGAATACTTCCTCATCTGATAACATATGGTGGGATTTGTCTGAATTTGTTAGCCATTCTTGGTTAACAAAAAAAGAAAGATAGTATCAATGATAAAAAGGAAGCAAAGATTGCATGTTTTGGTTAGATATCAAGTGTGTTTGGGGTTCAGACACTGAGGAAGAACTTACTGGTTAGAGCTACTATTATTTGTCCTAGAGATACTAAACTGAATGATTTGGTTTCCCAGCTCCGAAGGGATTGTTTCCACCTGAACCCGAACACTATCGCGGTCCCAAGCTTAAAGTGGCAATAATTGGAGCCGGGCTGGCGGGCATGTCAACTGCAGTTGAGCTTTTGGATCAGGGTCACGAGGTTTGGTTCATTTGCTGTATGATCCTTCTAGCATTTGCTTTTGTTTGTATGATTTCCCCAAATTGAATTCTTTTGTTCGACTTTTTACTATTGTTCCTGTAAGGATAGTATTAATGATCATGCTTGGTTTCTTCAGGTGGATATTTATGAATCAAGGCCTTTTATAGGTGGAAAAGTGGGATCTTTTGTTGATAAACGCGGGAATCACATTGAAATGGGACTGCACGTTTTCTTTGGTTGTTACAACAATCTTTTCCGGTTGATGAAAAAGGTGAATAGGGTAGTTTTTCAGGGTTCCAAGGAATTTACTTTCTGCTATATATTTTAACAATTTTTATATGGTCTCTGATAGATTTTGTTGGATCTCTGTCTAACTTTAGGTCGGGGCAGATCAAAATCTACTTGTAAAGGATCATACTCACACTTTTGTTAATAAAGGGGGTGAACTAGGCGGTATGTTCTGGTGCTTGATCCTGGTTGGTCAAATTTCTAAATTGTTGTTGCAAACTAATTTTGTTTTCAAGCTCTTCTGATTCGCCATTGCACAGCTTGCACGGAACATAAAACTTACAACTCTTTTCATTCACATTTCTGAGATATAGTTGTAATCCTTGCCTGATTTTGCAGAACTTGATTTTCGGTTTCCAGTTGGGGCCCCCATACATGGGATTCGTGCATTTTTGGCTACAAATCAGCTAAATGTATAAATTTCTTTTATGGCAACAACAATTAACGGCATCTCTTATATCTCAACTGTTTGAGAGTTATGTTAAGATATTTTCTTTTTCACATTGTTTATATGCAGACATATGATAAAGCTAGAAATGCATTAGCTCTAGCCTTAAGCCCAGTTGTAAAGGCTCTCGTTGATCCAGATGGAGCCTTGAAGGACATTAGAGATTTGGATAGTGTAAGATATCTATTCATCTTTCTTTCTTTTTTTTTTTTACTTCCATTCATTATTTTGAACCTATATATGTTGCCCGTCCGGATTCAATTCAAGTTCTTGATCCTCTTAACTGTCTATAAATTTGTGATTTCGCTGTTTTTTGCTTTAGTTATGTGTTAAATCTTGCTTTATCATGTGTTTTTTACAGATTAGCTTCTCTGATTGGTTCATCTCCAAAGGTGGCACGCGCATGAGTATCCAAAGAATGTGGGATCCCGTAGCATATGCACTTGGGTTTATCGACTGTGATAATATCAGTGCTCGTTGCATGCTTACTATATTCTCATTATTTGCAACTAAGACAGAGGCTTCATTATTGCGCATGCTTAAGGGTTCTCCTGATGTTTATTTGAGTGGTCCGATTCGAAAGTATATTACTGATAGAGGGGGCAGGTAATCTTGTAGAAAAATTGGATACAGGTTTCACTATTGTTCTTGTTTTCCCCTTTACGAGTCATTGCTTATCACATATTCTACTGGAACAGGTTTCATCTTAGGTGGGGATGTAGACAGATACTGTATGACAAGTCTGCTGATGGAGAAACATATATCACGGGCTTAGCCATGTCCAGGGTACACTTTTATGTTTCTTTTTTTTGAAGATTTCTGTATGCAAGGATTCATGGAATTTGCTAGGACACATTGTTTGGCCTAAAAGTTTGTAGCTCATGCCTTTTATTTGGGTGATTTACACTTGCTGGCCAGATAATACCGAGATGCATTTTACATCGTAGTTTTGATTTTTTTTTTTTTTTTTTTTGAGAGTTAAATGCCTAATGTTTCCTTTTATTTTATTTTAGGCCACTAACAAGAAAACTGTTAAAGCAGATGCTTATGTTGCAGGTTTGTACTTTACTCTTTCTTTCTGCCATTATTATTGGTCTCTAAGCCGGGAGACTAAAATGTCTCGATCCGTTTGTTTGGTGCAGCATGTGATGTCCCCGGAATCAAAAGATTACTTCCAAAGGAATGGAGGGAGTCTCAATTTTTCGATAATATTTACGAGTTGGTCGGAGTTCCTGTTGTCACGGTGCAACTCAGATACAATGGATGGGTCACGGAGTTGCAGGATCTAGAACGGTCGAGGTGATTTTGTTATTCATTGTATCGTAGATATTAACAAACCCAATATTGGATCCTTGAGGCTAATAATAGAAGAATTGGCAAAAATCTCATTGTTTCCCATTTTTAAGACTCGTCAACAAAATAAGACATTGTCGCTTCATTTATCAACGAACACTTTTTCATTGCAGGCAACTGAGGCGAGCTGTGGGATTAGATAACCTTCTTTATACTCCGGACGCAGATTTTTCTTGCTTTGCCGACTTGGCACTTGCTTCTCCAGCAGACTACTACATCACGGGACAAGGCTCGCTCCTCCAGTAAGGAAAACGTTTATTACCGTTTTCGTCATTTATTACCATTACCTTTTCCTTGAATATGAAGCATTTCAAGGAATTAATATTTACCCTTGTGATGGCTAGTTTTTAACCTGCGGTTCGAAATTATCAAACTTGATGATCTAGTTATAAAGAATGAAAAAATCAATTGGATGTCCTAATTCGTGTAGGATGTTTACAATGTTGTCGACATTCCCAACACTAACTTCATTTACTTCTGCTTCAGATGTGTTCTAACACCGGGCGATCCTTACATGCCTTTAACAAATGATAAAATCATAGAAAGAGTGGCTAAACAGGTACTAGAATTATTTCCATCAGCCCAAGGGTTAGAAGTTATTTGGTCATCAGTTGTCAAAATCGGGCAATCTCTTTACCGCGAGGGCCCCGGTAAAGATCCATTCAGACCCGATCAGAAGACGCCGATTAAAAATTTCTTCCTCGCAGGCTCATATACAAAACAGGTAAAGTTCACCTTCATTGAAAATGCTATTAACTAATGAATGAAACAAGTCAATTTAGCATAAACTAAATTTAAGAGAAATCTGATCGTAATAAGAAATGCTCATATAATCCTTCTATCTCTCGTACAGGACTACATAGACAGTATGGAAGGGGCAACTTTGTCTGGTAGACAAGCTTCTGCGTACATATGTGATGCCGGGGAAGAGTTGGTGGCCATTCGGAAAAAGCTTGCCATCGATTTTCCCGAACGCCTTGAAGAAGCTGTCAGTACTACTGACAAGCTTAGTCTTGTTTAGCAATTAGCCCCCTCATGTGATATTTCATTTACTGAGCACTAAAGCAAACCACCTCAAATTATGAAAGATTAGGTGGTTACAGCAACGACATACATTTTGTTTATTTTGTATGTAGCTCTATGTTCTATAGTTAATAAAAATACAGTTTCATTCCACTATTCTCAGCTTGTGATGGTATTAAAGACAACTATGAAAGGAAGAAGATTAAAATAATCTCCATTAATCATGGATACTTATTTATGAACAGAGTTTGTTGGGTAGTAAATTTTTGTTCATTACAAAGACCCATATCATACTTTTCTCTTCGTATCCCATAAACCATTACAAAATACTCAAACCACGAACATCTTCCACAAAACCAGAGAAAACGTAGAACACAAGACTACTTTTTTTTTTTCTTTCTCTTCATATACCATAAACCATTACAGAATACTCAACCCACGAACATCTACAAAACCAGAGAAAACATAGAACACAGGACTACCTTTCCTCAAAAAGAAGCCACTTCATAGGGTGTTGTTATCAGACAAAGTTGATAGATAGTACATAATTGTTCATTACTGCTATCCAGATAACATTGTCCATTCATATCTGTAATTATCAATATGCTCAACCATCAGACATCTTCCACAAAACCAGAAAAGCACATACCAAAAAACTAATACCTTTCCACAAAGAGAAGCCAACTTTTCAGCACTTTTTCAAACCTTATGAGTTTTTTCTTACTTGGGGCCATTTTCAGGCTCGTTCTCAATAGCTTTCTTGGCAGTCTCAAGATCCTCGTCGAAGAACATGTCCCAATGGCCATCCCACTTAATGAAGAACTCAGTCTCTTCGTGGTACTGAACTCTATGCACGTCCCCAGCAGGCGTGAACAAGAAATCCCCAACCGCCAAATCGAACCTCTCCTTCTTGCTCAAATTCCAGACCGTCTTCTTCCCCTCCAACACCACCAGGTCGTGCCCGAACGTGTGGTGGTGCGCCGGCTCCACGCTCCCGGCCTTGAACCTCACGAACGCCGACGTCGGAGTCTCTCTCACGATCTTCATCGACCCGCCGGGGATTATGTCGATCGGACCTAGCTCCCGGCTCTTCACCAGGCAGCAAATCGAGCAGTTGGAGGACTCTTCTTCGGTAGGGATTTGAGCGCCGATCTTCGGCATCTCGGTCATGGAGTTATCGAAGAAGGACGCGATGTCCTCCGGCCAGGGCTTGGAGCCGGAGGCGGGGCAGGGGGATTTGAAGGGGGTGTTGAGCCAGGTGTCGAGGATTTCGATGGCGGACTGAGGCGGAGTGGACATGCCGGAGACGGCGAGGACGTTGGAGTTGTTGATGGAGCGGGTGTTGAGGGCCTCCGAGGTGGAGAGGCAGGTGGCGGCAAAGACGCCGGGGAACTTGTTGGCCATCATGGCGACACCGACGCCGGTGCCACAGGCAACGAGGCCTCGGGTCTCGACGGGGGAGGGGGAGGAGGAGGAGGATTTGGCGGCGGAGGAGACGCGGCGGCCGACCTCTGCGGCGACGGAGTAGTAGGAGGAGGTGCCGAGGTCCTCGACCTCGATGTTGAGGCTTTTGAGGTGGGCGACGAGGGCGTCCTTGAGGTCGCAGCCGAAGGAGTCGGCGCCGGTTATGATCTTCAGGGGACGAGTGGCGGCGGAATCGGCCATCGGCGGCGGAGGAGTTCAATGGGTTTGGAAGACTCGGAAGTCGGAGATTGAGTGAGTGAGTGCAGAAGTGGAAGTGGAACTGTAGAGAAGTCGGTGGAAGTGAAGAATCTTTTCAGTCCGGAAATTGCTGCTGATATTTTGATATTATCTTATGTTTCCTCTCAAATTGTTTGTTTGTTTGCTCCCCTTAACACCGAATTAGGCTGAAGATTACGGTTCTGATTAGATGCATTGGGCTTGATTAGATGTTTTTGGGCTTCTTTATTTCGGCCCAAATTGAACTATTATCACGTCTTATCTCCCAATGAGACGTTATAGATGAGTTTTCATAAATTTTGAGGAAAAACTATCGCAGATATTTTGTACAGTGATAAGTGATTGTCAAGACTCATGATTCTATTGGTAACATCAAAATTTTGATTGAATTGACAGCTTATCCCACAAACCTGCAAAACTTATGTAGCCACCGTCTTGTCGTTTTAGTTTGAGGTTAAATTTTTAATGATGTAATTTATAACTGAAAGTAATTATGCATTATGTGTTGTAAAGTTTTAATATCGTCACTCAAAAATCAAACTAATAAAAATTAATCGAACTCCTAAAGCAACAACACAATTTTTTCCCCCTAAATTTATAAAGATAGTGTCACAAAATTGATAAAATTAAAATTGTGAAAATATAAGAGAAATGTTGTCATGATGTATTTTCATAAATTTGTTTTCATACTAGTTCATCTAAGGTAAATGAAGATATTGTCGTCTATAACATTTATGAATTAAAGATACGTTTTATAAGATTTACAAGTTCATGTAGTAACGTAATATAATAAAAACATCCGAAAAATGTTGAAAGAGATCCAATTTAAAACCTTTGAGGTTCAGACTCAAAATTTTTTACCATCTCTTGTCAAGCTCTGACAACACTAATTAATAAGCTTTTTTGGCTTAACAAATATAGAAAAAATTACAGAGTAATTTTTTTTTTCATGTATTAACCAATGTGATATAAATTCTTTATTTTTGATCAATATGACATAAATACTAATTAATTTTAGTTCAACTTTATATTATATTAATCTAATATTGATTTTTTACATCATATAATAATCTTTAAATTTATATCATTCACATGTTTTTCTTCCAAATATATTGTATTTTTCTTTAAAAAAAAAAACTCAATATGGTAAAATGTTCGTATGGTTGGGAGTGCCATAAACATGGAAGGATAGAATAATTAGGAATGACATGGCATTTACGGGACGGCTAGCCCTGCCAAGGCAAATGGCGGGATTCCCAGACTCTCCAAATCTACAACCACAAGCTCCTCCACTGCGCTTTCAACACAGTCTCAGGGTAATATAGAACATTTTCTCTTCTTATTTTTTTTTTCTCGGGAAAACAAAGTTTGATAATTTATTGCTCTCTCATCACCAAATCGTTTGTTTTGCCGATTTCGCGGCCAATTCGCTAGATTGCGCATGGATTCCGGTGCTTGTCTAGACCTCCAGATGACAGTAAGAAACAGACGCCTCAGGCTTTGAGAATTGCGGTCGGTGGGGTCACGGAGCTTCTTCGGCTCCTTTCTTCCTTCAACGACAACCGAACTATCAGGTAGTTTACAGTTATTCATGTTTTAGTATCTTGCTTGGTTGACGAGAAAATGCAAGAAAATAGTTACTTCTTTTTCTTGTTTCTTCCTTCGTCTTATGTTTGCTGATTGGCCAGAGTGACTGAAGAAAGGGAAGATGATTTTTCAGTTTCCAGTGTTGACGATGTTGTCACGGTACTCAAATCGGACTACCAGAATGCTTACTTTGTAACCGGTATGCTTTTTCATCTTGGAATTCTATTCATTTTCTAGACGTTTTTCATTCTTTTATGTGGAGTCAAATACTTATACGAGTAGTAATGTTGAGAATATAGGGGTTTTCTCTTCTGCAATTTATGCTGAAGACTGTATCTTTGAAGATCCAACTATTCGATTTCGTGGTAAGAAGAGTTGCGGTCAGATTCGTTAATTTATACGCAAGAGGAACTGTAGGATGGACTTTTAATCGTTTTGGATTTGTGCAGGTAAGGAGTTGTATTCCCGCAACTTGAAATTGCTTGTTCCTTTCTTCGACTCGCCGTCTATTATATTGGAAAAGATAGAGAAGGTACTCATTCTCTTTAGATTGCAATATGCTTTTAAGATTGTTCAAAGCACTTTGTTAACAAGACGAAAAGAAAAAGTCATACCTTGATTTGGTCCTGATATATATGAACTAGTGGAACTGAATGTAGTAACTTAGATAGATTGAAAATGTACTCTGATTCGGTATCGGTGCGATGCCTAATAAGACGCATTTCTGCAGGATATCACTTCCAAGCCAAATGTTGTGATAGCAACATGGAAACTGAGGTTCTTTACTTGTCTAATTTCTATATTGCTTTACTGTAATATTTAAGATTCTAAAATCGGCATTTACCTTTTGCATATGCATATTGTTTGTCAGTTGATTTTTGTAAGTAATTAGATATAGGGAATCAGGCCAAAGGCTCGGCAATCCCCGACACATATCATTGGAGTTGATTTGATGTCATTTTTTCACTTCAGTCTTTGAATGGTATTACCGAGTCTGCTAATTCCTTTAAACAAACAATCAACTTCATCTGCTATGCAGGACGTACCTGAAACTTCCATGGAGGCCTCTAATTTGCATCGATGGAAGTACGGTCTACGAATTAGACGATGAGTTTAGAGTAAGATAAGCGCCCTTTACTTACGCAATCCGGATATATGTACTAAAGATTTTTAAGTATTGCTATTAGTTACTGATTTGGTGGTTAGTTGTTGCTAAACTTTCATTTGACAGATTGCAAGGCATGCTGAGAGTTGGAGCGGTTCTGCACTTCAAGCAATTGGCCAAATATTCACGCCTAGTGTTGGAAGACCTGATGAATGAAAATGCCACAAATCAAAACAGTTGCCTGTTAAGAACAAAAGCTTTTCTTATTATTATTTTATTTTCCTTGTAAAAATTGCAATTCACAGTTCCAAAAAACAGTACAAAAATTATACATATCTTATATAATTCTCATGCAGAAGTTTAGTTCATTTCCACCACTACAGAATCAAGTAAAACAAGTTTGTTTTGTTTGTCCATGAAGTTTTCACAATGCATTGAAAGAAAAGAAAAGAAAGAAAGAAAATTGAACTCATTTACAGATTAGTAATTAAGCACGAGTAGTCTTTGATCGAATTGTTTTATTAAGCGCGTGCTTAGTTCATAAGTTTAGAACGAATTTTTTAATTTGAATCATGCCCGCCATCTATTCACCAATTTTAGAGATACAAAAGAAACACTTGAACCATTTTTTGAAGGTTGGCTTCGGGGGAACCATTTAAAAAGAGTAGTCCAACGCATTGTTTCAAAGGTCAATGCTAAGGATCTGTTTAGTTCTCAGTTCGAATCTAAAATTTTCATTTCAGTATTTGTCTTGTTTTGAAAGTTGACAAAAAAAAAGTTATAACACATTTTAAAAAGTTAATTAATTCCAACTTCAAAATTTTATTCCAAATTGATATACAAAATGCAAGCTATGTATAGAAAAGGCTTCAATCCAAATCCCTCTTTCCCTTCCTCACTGCCCTTAACTGGCTGCATGTGCATATCCATTTTCTACCAAATTTAGAAAATATGCAAATTCGCATATTTATTTCATTTGCCATAATTGTGAAAAAGGAGAAGCCTACATGTGGAATGATGATAGAGAGCATATAGAATTATAAATTCATCAAAGAATGGACATTAAAGGAGGGGCTACAAAGTCGGTAATGAGAGCTGGTTATGGGTCTGCTTCAGAAAGTGCTGGCTTTTATGTGAAAGGCTAATGGAGCCTATTTGCATACATATATATATATATGCATACATACCTGTAAATATAAATATCCCATATCTATATTGTACATAATACGTGTGTGTGTCTAAGATGATATATATATATATATATATATATATTGTAAGGTTTGAGTTTATTGGGAATCCTATGCGGTGGGAGTGGTTACAACCGTGCACGCGTGCATGTGTGTGATGATGTGTGTACCAGTTTTTTTTTTTTTTTTTTTTTTTTTTTTTTAAGTTTCTTATCTTTTTGTTTTTTCCCTTTTTTTTTTTTTTTTTTGGTTGTAAGTTTTGGTACAAAGTCATTAAGAATTGTGGGCCACATGAATCTAGAAGCCTTTGATTTTGAGGTCTCTAATTTCTTTGTCGTCTTTTTTAAGTGTAAAGACTGAAGACCCGAGTCATGGTTGTATCCGAATTATGGAATTTGAAATCTGCCTTCAACTTTTAGCTAATTTAACAAGCCAAGCCTAATTTGGCTTTTGTATTGTTTTACACACCAGACGTTGAAGGAAGACAATTCTTTAACTCGTATATCACGATATCTTTCAAAACTCTTATAGCAAAAAGTCAATAATTGTGTTCAATGCTGCAACCGCTTCGCTTTTTCTGTCGTTTTTCTGCCCCCTAGCTTTTGTTCTGACATTACGTCCGAAATTTCAAATTAGTGAATGAAAATAGCACCTAAAAGTAACCATAAATATAGAGAGTAATAACTTCTTTAGTATATTTAAGGATGCTCCACTACTTTAATTAATCATCGGACTCGTGCACTACACGTGGAGATGGTATTGCATCGTGGATGTCTTTTTTATGTCTCTCAGTTTTAATATCAAAAAATTCAAATATCTACTGCTCTATTTGATGAGACGATTTAAGCTAAAATTTTTCAGTTTGAGTTGGTTAATTTTTTAAAAATTAATTAAAATTTTTATTAAATTTTCAGAAAAAGACAAAAACTGATATAAAAATTTTAAATTTAAGATATAATGTCAAACTTATATTACATCTACAATTTAAGATTCAATCTTAAAAGTGATTGATTTTATAAGAACTACAGGTTGTGATGAGGACCCTTCAATTTATATATATATGTGCATATATATATATATATATATGCGAATATTTATACAAATGTTTATGTTCAATCGTTTGGGATATTTATAGATTTTATCATATCCTTGTTCGGAAAAGCTTTGGAATTATTTCTCCAAGGCCTAGTAGTCTTGTCTATTGTCGTCATTCATGATCTCTTTCAACCACTACTTTGATTATTACCATATGAACGTGCCTTTGAAATTAGCAAAACGTGTTAGATAAAAGACTTGTGTAAAAGCGAGAACAAAAAGAAAATATATTTTTGGTAAGAGGTTAAAATATTCGAAATCTTACAATAATTCAAAAGAATTTAGCCACTTTATGATTTTGTTGGCCCCTAAAGTACTATTCTTAATTCATATCCCAAATCAACAAAGCTGTATAAACAACCCCATCTTAGGCTGGCACTCACTAAAAAAAGCACTCAACTCAAATTATTCCAACACGTTAATCATGCAAACTCAAAACTAAATGTTCATATTGTTATGTACCCTACATTCTTTTACCTTCATTTATCAACTTTCAAAAGATTTAAAAAAAAAAAAAAAAAGATGCACTAAGATTAATTTAGTATTAATCTACAATATTCAAACTAAAAGTGAGACCTTTAAATTTCTAGTAATCCTCAAATGAAGTTGCAAAAGCCATGTTTAAACGGCAAAAATCAGAATCAAATTATTATATATTTACAGCATGGATCTTAATTGCAGCCATCAGCCAAAATATAAAAGAATATATTATGATCGTTTTTCAAACATATTTTGTGACATTATAAGAATTAATACTAATTGTCACATTAATTCAGTAATATCTCACACATCTCAAACAAATTTTTTTTTTTTTTTTGGTTTTTTCTTTTGGATTTTCAATCTTTTCTCCAAGCGTAAAGCAACAAAGAGAACCCAGCTCCATTACTACCAGAAGACCTAGTAGACGAAGAACACGAACTTCTCGATCCTCCATCGCTGCTCTCCTCCGCCCATTGCAGCACACTCGGCGAATACGACAACGTATTCAAAAACGACGGCAATGACGACGTCGTATGGTTGTAATTATTATTACTATTACAATTATGACCGTTACCGTTGCCATTGGCACCCACCGGCGGCGACGACAAGCTCTTCCTCAACAGCCTCTTCTCCGGCCCCACCATCTCCGGCCAGACCCCACCCTCTCCGACCTGAAACACGAAAACGCCATGGCCGTTTCCGTGAGCGCCGTTATTACCGTTGACCCAGTTGAAAACGTCCCAGAAGAACTCGACCTCGACCCCTCCGACGAAGATCTTCTCGTTCCCTCTGAACTTCCACGCCAGCCTCTTCACGACCAGGCTCAACTCTCCGTCGACCTTGACTCTCAACGTCCCGCCGTTGCACTCGATCCCGATCTCGTGCTTCGACCCCGAGATCAACAGCGCCCGGGACGCGTAATAACTCCTCCGCCCAAACACGTGCTCTCGCCGCGAAAGCAGAGTCGCCGGCGGAGGACTCCTCTGCACTCGCTGAGCCAACTCGTCGGCGGCGGCGGAGGAGGCGAGGGTCAACCCGGAGCGCTGAGTCAACTCGCCGAGGAGGGAGTCGTCGCCGAGGAAGAACTGGAGCCGGGAGTTGCAGGCGATGGCGAGGTAGAAACGGGACTCGGGCTCGGCCGAGTTGTGGGAGCCGAACTCGGCGCGGGTGAAGTCCCAGTAGAGCTTGAGCTTCTGGTAATGGAACTGGTGGGTCAAGTAGACGGATTTGGAGCTGGGTTTTGACTTGAAGAACGAGAATATGGTGGAGGGTTGGAGAGAGACTGTGAGAGAGAAAGTGTCTGGTGCGAAAATGGTGAGAGTGTGGGAAAACAGAGTTCTCGACCACGTGAGGGTGAGATATGTTGGGGAGTCGCAGAGCTGGGTTTGGTATATGCAGGTTATCAGGTTCTGGTTTGGCGTTGCTTGATCAGAAATACAAGTTTTAATCGTGTTTGATAGTGAAGTTGAGTTGTTGGGTTGGCTGAAACATGATGGGATCATTGTTTCCAACATCGTAAAACCATTCAGATTGAGAAAATATTTGCTGTTTTAATGAAACTTGTTTGATATTTGGAAGTGGGGCGTGAGAGGGGAGTTCTAGGGAAGTTGTGGAGAAAAAAGGCGGTGCTTTGGATCTTATAAATGATGAGGATTTTTATTTTATTTTTATTAAATACCCTATTTTAAAAAAAAGGAAAAGAAAAAAAAAGGTTTCTTTTTTCTTTTTTTCTTTTTTTTTTCCTTTCTTCGTCATAATCATCAGCACTAGTGGCCAAAAGCCTCATACACAGAGTTCAATCATGTTGGGTTTCCATAATTTGCGCCTTTGACAGTGTTTTCCTACTAATCTCTCTCTCTCTCTCTTCTTGGGAGTGAGCTGTGTCGCACTTGGGGGGTTATAGGTAAGTTTCGATTTTGCATATATGCTTGAAAAAGGGGAAATCCATTTTTTTAATCTCGTTTCTTGTTTTTGCCATCTCAAAAGAAGAAAGGGGGATTGGAGATGGGGCCTTGGGAAAAGGAGTGGCCCAACCACTTTTGTTTTTTAACTGAGAGCTTAATTCAGTTTAGTCATCAAGTGGGAAGTCATCTTTCAGGATGAACAAATGTGAAAATGCAAGTACTTTTGCTTGTTTGGTGAACGTTGGAATAGGATAGTAACACGTGACAATCCATGATATGTAGCAAGCAATTTTTATTATCGGGAGCTTTTGTTGTAGGACCATTTATTTTGCATTATTAATAAGACAAATGAATTGTTTTTAATAGTTAAATTAATTTTTTAAGGTCTCGTTTGATAATTTAACTCAAACTGTACTTTTTCATCTCAGTTTTTATCTTCTCTGAAAAGTCAACAAAAATTTTCAACTCAAACTATATTTTTTCAACTCAAACTCATTCATCAAATGGACTCTAAGAATTTAAATTCTAAATATCTATATTGAAAATTTATAATACATGATATAGAATTGTTATAATTATAAATTAAATCGTTGAAAAACTAACTTAACAATATTTATGTTAAAACAATAATTCCTAATAATTCCAATCAATAATAGGAATTATGAAGTCTTTTTGTACAAGCTCCCCGTCATATGAAAAAGGAAAAAAGGGGTAGAGCTACTTTTCCTCCTTCAAATCGATTATTTTGTTTACTAGTTCTTCTAGGTTTTTTTTTTTTTTTTTTTCCATTTAAATAAGATTTACTTTCTCCTACATTCTCCGACTCCATTAGTCTTTTGGCTGAATTATCAGCTATTTTTTCCCCCTTTCTTTTCCCTTCTTACAATTTATTTAATTAAGTAGGTAGAATATATGTTACATTTCTTCCACATTTCGCAAAAGGTGAATATATCATTATATCAGAAGATTATTTATCCAATGGAGTCGGTAAATATACTGGTTTCTGTCATGGTCACCTCCTTCTAAAGTCCACATATATCAACAAAAATTAATTCAAAAACCAAATATATATATATGTATATATATCTTGAAATATAACATGAGTAGCAAATGTATCTTGTGGTGTCGTTTCATTCGATCATTGTCCGCAATAAGTCTCATGGTTGTTAAAAAAAGAGTACAGCTAAAGTTTTAATTAATTGATTACTGGAGCAGTTTTATATAACCAAAGTTCCTTGGGTTGCTTTGATGCTGAGAAGATTCCCTACAAATCCCAACTTCTTAGCCATCTTATGCTTGTTCATTTACAAGTGCAAACACCATTCCACAATATGTGGCTGTCACATTCCACTATTATTTCATTGCATAAACCACCTTAAGCTATAGTCTTTTCTCTCGTGACTTGAAAGATTTCTAAGTCAGTGGTCCAACTTCTTCTATCTATAACAACTAATTATCTTTCTATGTAATTTTTTTATTCCCAATGAATGAATCATGTTTCTACGTCATATCTAGTTGAGATCATAAATGAAATAAAATCAAATTATGTTCATAAGAATTTTCAGAGGTGTATTCTTTTACCTTTAACGGCAAAAAAAAAAAAAAAAAAAGAGAAGAGAGAGAGAACTATAAAAAACGGTCATCCTTTGTTACGATCGTAAGTGAAATGTAACCCATTTATACTCTTACAAGTGTTCAAATGTACATTCTTCTACCTTTTAATGGATAAAAAAGAGTCAAAAAAATGTTTGTTCTTTACGTTTGCATATCTATATACTTATGATGTGGGTCAATTTGTAAAATAACTGAAACACTTTTTTTTTCTTTGTTAAATAATCTTTCAAAAACTTTGATTAGCAAAATGATTTTTTGGAATGACCAACAACGATCGATTTTTGAACAGTCGTTCTCATGTTAAAATAAAAGAGAATTATTTTGCTAATTATAATTTTTGAGGTTGTCCTTATTTGAACAAATAATTTCAATATTATAGACATCAAAATTGCCAAACAAAAAAACCAACGAAAAAAACGAATATATTTGCAAAACATGTCCAAGAAAAGAAATCCATGAAAACGTCAAATTGAGAACAATCCGACAAAGAGAAAATTTCCAACTCGAAAACTTTGTTCACAATGCCGTTACTTTTGCGAATACAATTATTTCCCCCTGATTTCGTTCAGAATTTCCCCAATTCATGCTCAACGGCCCTCATGAGGAGGCTATCGCGATGAACGGCGAGCTGGACAGGGGAATCCCCGATCCCTCTGCCATCGCCAGCATCACTCTTTCGACAGCGATCTGAACTCCTCGGGATCGATCTCGCCGTTGCCATCCGAATCGAACCTCTGGAAGATTTCCTCAAATAGAGCGCCGACGACCTCCTTTCGCGGCTCCGACACGCTTCCCATTGGCAAAACCGTCCCGAACCCCTGGCGGAGCTCCTCGCGCGACAGCGCTCCGTCGCCGTCGACGTCGAGCATCGCGAAGCTCCGGCCAATGCAGCTCTCGAAGGCCTCTTCGTCTTCGATGAATTGCTTCACCGTCGAGCTGTTCACGATCGCCGTTCTCATCCTGAACCACCGCAAGATATTAGAGGAGGTTTTTCGTTAATCGGGTTTTCTTTCGTTAGTTACTGTGATTTGGGATTGTATTTGTGTTAAACCTAAATTTAGGGGTTGTTACAGATAGGTTTTGGCCGTTGGAACTCTGTAATGACGTATTTCAAAAAATATATATATAATAACATTAAAAAGTAAAACGGTCTGTTTAGTACTTTGGTTCTTTAATTTTCTAGGAAATGGTGGTTTTGTTGCATTTTTTTTTTTTTTGGGCGCCTAAAAGCTCGGTGAAATCGTTGAAAGGTCTATATTAGTGCGTTGGTTTTATTGGTTGAAGATGGAATTTCTAAATTAAGATGAGTTAATTTTTAAATTAATTATAATTTTTATTTATTTTTTAAAAAAATAATAAAAACTGATATGAAAAATTTTAAGTCAAAGATGTTGAACTAAATAGAGGCATAATTTTAAATTTTATTGACAGATGTACAAATTAAATGGAATCAAATGGAATTGAAGTTGAATTATATTAACTTGTTGTTTTAGTTATACTTAAATAGAAAATTGTCTGTGATTCAAATAATATTCTTTGTAAATTTTTAACTATCTCTTTAAAAAAAAGCTTAAGAACCAAATAATAACTTGGCATAAAAATTAAGGACTAAATATGTAATTTACTCAATAAATAAATAAATAAATACTCTGAAATGTCGTTTCCACGTGGCAATAGATTAATTGTTCTTTGAGGTTTCTGGCCTTGGCAACGGTGGCAACGGTCACCGTAAGGAGCCCACGTTTATCGCGATTCGTGATCCAATCTTGATAAGTTGGGCTCATTTTGGGCTAGATTTGAAATTGATGGGAATTTAAAAAGGCCCAGCCCAATTTAGCAACTCCATGAAAATGTCCTGCAAAACCCCCCACAAAGTTATGTAATTGCACTTGCGTACAAACCTAAACTTTCCCAAAAGAAAAGTTATGAAGAAAGATTTGCCATCCTTTTTTTTCTCAATGTGACACGAAAAAACAGCTGTATTTCCTTTGATTCCTTCAATTTAATACTCAACACGCTTCTTTGATTCGTTTGAAGAATTTTATTAGTAAATCACTATCAGTTGAAAATTTTATTAGAACGGGTCACCATTAGAAAAAGAAAAAAAAAAATTTCTTTTTGCTTCAAAGGAAAAAAAAAAAAAAAAAACACATTTAAGTGCATAATAATTGGACCCCCCTTTTTTTTTTTTTTCAATATATAGAAAAAAAGGGAGAGAATTCAAACAATGAGATTTTTATTAGTAGAATGAAATCATGACCAGGTAGAAGAATTGGCGTAATATGCAAGAAGGTTAATCGTCATGAATCAGTCGATAACCTGAGCGATGGGTTAGTTTGATAGTGACAAAGGACCTTAATTATAGAGCGTGCAAGTGCAAAGGATAAGGTAGAAAAGTCTAGTGGTTTCGTTATTATGACAAAATATAATATCTGTCGTTTATCATAATTATTTCAATCATTTTTCAAGCCTATATTTTATCATTTACGGTCAATTTTATGGTGTGAATACATATATATATATATATATATATATATGAAGCCTTTACTTTAGAGTCAAATAAAAATAAAAATCATAAGCTTACCTTTCAATAATACGAATAATGTCATCTCATGTAAGGAAAAGAAACTACATATCTAGTTACATTTGAAGCTAAAGTTGAAAGACGAAAAATGAATATCGGTTTATTGATCAAAATTTTAGTTTTCTACCTGCCATACCAAATGCCAGTATATATTTTTTTAAAGGTACATGGTGTATGACTGTTCTAATTTATTAATTAAAAGAAAAAACACTTAAGCAATCTAAAAATTATTTCTCAAATCTCGTCCATCGATCTATATTGAGCTAGCTCTAACGAATCATGTGTCGTGTGTAAGTTTAACAAGCTATATATCACATGCGAATTAGAACAAACATATGCACTTTGGTGGCATATACATAGCTAGGTCAGGTTTAAAGTCATACATATACATATTAATCATTATATTACATAATTAAGTTAATCAAGCATGATCTCTAGCGTGCACGCAATGTATATATGAACATATATAGAGAGCAATTGGTTTTTTGAGTACATATCCAAATTTGTTTCATTTAATTTTTTTTCTCAAAAAATTGTAGCTATATTATTATAGAGTACTCTACTGCAAGTGACATGCATATAGAGAAAATCAAACCTTGCTGATGACTTTGTTTTTTAATCCCGTGACTAATAATTAACTGGCCTAGCTACTACGGAAAAACCGAGTGAGTTTAAAGAATTTTATTCCCTCCGCTGGACTTTATTGATCTAATCAAAGCAAAATATTATGTAATTAATTAAAACAGAGACTTGTTGATATTTTTCAAACTCTAATATATAGATTCATTTTGTAAGAATCTATATATATTTTTATTTTTTTATGATAGAGTATCTTTACCGGTATTGCAAGTACTTTCAACTTCTTGCCATGGAGATGGGGCGGCGGCGCATGGGTTTGACAGTTGAGCGCGCATGCCTTAGTCTTTATAATCTAAAGTCGTACATATAATATATAAGTCTTTATATATTTAGCGATTAATATGAGTGTATATATGGAGAAAACTTATAAACTTTTTCACTCATTTGTCATCCATAAATTTAAGCTCCCAAGTTTATTTGATGTAACTCTCAGAACTGAGAAATTTCTTGTTACGTCAGGTATCATGTATATTCATGCCGGTTCAAACAACGAAGTATTTAATATTTATATATATATATATATATTTGGCAGTAATTTAACTCACGAGACAATCTAAGGATTTTTTTTTTTTTAATTTTTAAATTTTACTTAGCATGACAATTGACATGTTATTTCTGCTTCCCACAAGAGTACTTCTTCTTCCTTTTTTTTTTTTTTTTTTTTTTTTGGGTTATTTTATTCGTCCTTGTTTAAGTTTGGTCCTTGTATCACGTTATAACCTTAAAATGTTCAGCTTCTGGGCTCCAGGGTTTGACTGTTTTGTGATTGTTTTAACTAGGTTTTGGTCGTACGCCGCTTTAGTAGATAACCTAACTCCATTCACTGAACTTCTACAACAAACGGATCGACCAAAAGCAACCTTAAACAATTTATAATATAGGTGAGTCAAGAAGAATTGCATAGGATCCCACAATATATATAATTAGCACAAATATATATATGTGCATGTGTGTGCATGTGAAGGAGTGTCTTGTTGTCATCAGTACTATGTCCTAACCTTCACAAACAGATCACCAACAGATGCCCGATTCATACACCCTTGTTCAAGTGACCAATATTCGTACGAATTTGGAACATGGCTCGGAAGGACACAACATCACACACATGAGGTCTCCACATTTATCTATGTCTACGTATATGCATATATATATATATATATATATATATGAGGGTGGATGCATTAATTTCGTTTTTAGAAAGTACATGCATTTTGCAGTAGCTCAAGTGCCAAACATATTCGTAGCCCACTTGTGCGTAAGGTCATAAGCTGTTTTCAGGATCGGTTAATATCACGCATTTGTTACAACATGTTTAGCTTAATTTTAGTCAATCTTGTACCGCGCGCGGCGTGTGTGTATTATGCACGTAGAAGTTTATCAACAGATCTAATAGTAGTGTGTCTGTCCCATGTTTGGTCTCAATCTCAAAGGATACACCAGGAAAAGAAGATCCAGCTAGCGCTAACATGGGAAATAAAATCAAGACCTCTCTCTCTCTGTCTCTGTCTCTGTCTCTCTCTATATATATATATATGCATACATTTATATACTATAAAGAAAATTAGGTAAACATACACTTTTAAACTACTGAGTTAAATAAATAATCCATTTTTTATTTAGAAAAATGATTGTTAATCACACAGTTAAACGGCAGTTAGTTAGTGAAAAATACATATTAACATTGATCAATCAGTAATTCATCATGATCAATCAGTACTGATGAATAACATCAATAAGTCAATCACTGGTTGAACTTTTAAAAAATGGCTATTTTTCTAATTTTACAAAATTTTGAATCATTAATTAAAAAACTTCTTAAATAAGGTTGATTACCACAAATCAATATTATATATAATTTGTCTATATGTAACAAATAGTAGATAGAGTTTTGCATAGATAGTAGACAGATGTTCAATTCTTTGGTAAATGCATGGTTAATAAATAGATTGGCTTTTTTTAAAATAAAAAATAGATAGTTATTTTGCTTATTAGTTAGTGCTTTAGGCGTTACTTTTAATATCGTTGTTTAATTAACTGATGGTATCAAGATTAGCTAAGGCGCATAAGTAATAAAAAAACATCATAAATGCTTTTATTTGACTCTCAGGTCTAAATCTAAGTTTTTCATATTAATTTTTATCTTTTTATAAAAAATCAATAAAAATTATAATTAATTTTTGAAATATCAACTAACTTCAACCTAAAAATTTCATTCTAAATTCATACACCAACCGGATTAATAGTATTCAACATATATATATATATATATATACAGGAGAAGGCCAGATGTTATTCAAAAGAGATGGTTGGGAGGTATATGTGATCATTAAGAGCCAAATCCAGAGGCGGAGGGAGGAGGGTTGCGAGTGGGGCTGTATTTTTTCTTCTTTTAATTTTGATCCAAATATTTTTTTATTTTTATAATTTGTCCTCACTAAAAATAAAATATCCTTTTTTAGTTTCTATTTTGTTCCTAAAAGAAATAAAGAATTCTCACATTATCCTCACTAATATTAATTCCAATAAAAAAATTATATTTTTACTACTTTGTCCCCATTAAAATTAAAAATCATCACATACACCTACTAAAATAAAAAAAATCCCGCATAGTCCACACTAAAATTTATTTTATCTTAAAAAAACTTAAGTATACACTTCCGTTAGAAAGAATTCCTGACTCCGCCCTGCCCAAATCGATTGGTCATCCATCACTTAATTATGTGGATCATGGCCCTTCAAGCACAGAATATCAATTGAAGAATACAATATTAATTTAAGTAGGGCATCATTTATATCTCCTTTTTCTGGATCTACCATGTTGAAATGGTCGATGGTCCAAAAATTTGATCAAATTCAAGTCAACATAAATAAATATATACGTATATATACACAATCTAAATTGCAAGAAATATTATTTCAACCTAAAATGAAGTGCTTTTTCAACTAATCAACATGTAGTAAACAAAGCTCCGGTCCTTTGGCTGATTGATAACATTTATGAGACCGATTAGGTCATTTTAGGAGTTTTTTTTTTTTTTTTTTCAAATCCTTTTTCTTTTCAACGCTAAATAAGTGTGCTTAATGAGATAACCGAAATATTAATGGTTTGACTAATGAGAATTACTTTAAAAAGTTTTGCTGATAAGTATGTCGGATTCTTTACCAGTGCAAAGATTATTCGGTGTTACTTTGTCTTAATCCATGTCCAAACATCAATTAATCCACTTAGTAAGTATAGCACCCTGTAATTAAGACATAGATTAGTGGAACTCTTCTTCACTTAATTACAACTCTCTTAATCAAGTACATCTTAATTTGTCCTGATCTTCTGATTTTTTTAAGGTGGGGAAAAAAAAAAAACTCTGCCGCTTTGTTTTTATCATTTGTCCAGATGGGAGGAAACCATACGAGCACGTAAAGTTGCATTAATATTATACATAAACGAGTATTTATATAATAATACAAGTCCTAATAATGCTCATTTAAGTCTCTTGTATTTTGGACCACCCCAAGGACTTTGCTTGGCTTTTGGCTTCAAATTTTGGAATCGATCGCCCTTTTGGCCCTTTTTGTATGTTTTTTTGACTCTTCTTTGTACGGCATCCACGGAGAATCAACAAGAACGTCTGGTCAAAGAGAAGAAAAATATGGAAAATGAAAAAATACAATTACTTAAATATTGATCAGCACAAGCTTTTTGGGATTAATAAAATTTGGAAGGTAAAAAGGGGACTAAAAAAATCTAAAGTTGGAATAAAGAAGTCCCTACATGACGGTGAAATAAAACCCAAAAAAATTGTCCTAATGCAGAAAATGTGTTTTTAAATAACCATTAGAAAATTGTTGAAGAAATCAACCCAAGAATCATATCTTATGAAAGGTTCTATGCAAGGAATTAAACTAATATAGAATCCTCCATTAGGGCCCAAACCACTCCATAGAAAAAGAATGGGGTGCCTAACTTGCCACTAGCAATATTTTTCCTTATGCTAAATTTTATCTAATTTGACTTAGATTATTTTATTTATTTATTTTTTGGGTCACATAAAGGTAGGATTCATGAGCTGAGAAAATAAAAAGATACTACGCAATTTTATTTTATTTTATTTTAACTTTAGTTGTGCGTGTTGACAAGGTAGCTACTTTTTAAGATAAAAATTTAATTACCAGGAATCAGCTAAAATTATAGAACAAGTTCTATAACATGATAAGAAGAAAAAAACTCATATCAAATGAAGAAAAGCGTGACAAATTAACATAACTTGATAAAGACACGATGACTGATAATAAGATATTATTTGATATATTATATGTATATATATATCTTATTACAGACTTCTCCTACGTAAAATTTATGATTTCCAATAAAAAGTCAAAAATGAAAATGAAACAAATAGAGTGTGGATATATAACTCACTTTTGCAAAATTTAGCTTAACGTATATATTTTACACACTTCAGTAATGCAATTAATTTTATAAGTCACTCTCTCGAAATATGCTGTACTTCGTGTCAAACTTCGATTCCCATGATAAAAGCTGCAAAGTGGACCCCCACGTTTTATATATGTTAAACACCATCTCCTAATCCCTAGCTATTTCATTATATACTCATATTAAATGAAAAAAAAAAAGAAAAAAGTCACTATAACTAATAGTCCTTCCCCATGCAAAACTTTTGACAAAGTTAATTATATAGGACCCTCCCATGAATGCTAGTGACTGCTCGATAGATAAGCTTTAGTAGCTGGCTACATATATATATATATATATATATATCTCTGTGGGTGTGTATCTTTATCATAACCACGTATAATAATGAATAAAAATTCAAAAGGAAGTCCTCAGAGTAGTTAATCAGGGACCCAATTCCAGACAACCCATAAAAAAGCTGTCCAATTAGTGCAAGGACTGGAGGATGCAGTACTTACATACGTGTACAGGGGTGGTACATCGAAGTGTACCCCAACCCCCATGCGTCACATGTGGCTCATCTGCTTGTTTCTTCCATCTTGTTGGCCCATCAGGAGCATGTGATTCCGATATTATATATACTTATGATTTGGTGGCTCCTTATTTTCCTAATTTCTTCTTTATTACTTTGAGAATATTTGGACAGCATATGAAGTTTAAAAAAAAAAAAAAAAAAGGAAACCGCTGTTGATAACTATTTTAAGGATTTGTTTCAAAAATTTTAAACTAAATGTCTAAATTTTTTTTATGTTTAGCACACTTTTTTTCCCATCTATTAATTAATGTGATTTTATTATAATGATGTAAATTCATAAACACACGTCACATAATGTTAGAGATCAATGCCAAAATCAAAAGGTTTTTTAAGAGGGAAAATTTTGAGGAATATGGATTATATATTTTTTATTTTTATGGGGGCTTTATGCGTTTTTTGTATATATCTATATATATACACATAGGTTAATAAATATATATATGAATATATACACACACACTAATAAATACATAGGTTAATAAAAGAGAAAACAAACCCCCCAGGCCTTAGTTGCCTCTGTAATGGTTAGAGACATCTATGAAGGAGACATCAAACATTTTTCTTTTTAGGTAAATTATTAAGTTGTTCCATAAATTTTTAATTTTGTATAATTTTGATCCTTAAATTTTTTTTCATAACTAAAATGTCCCTAAACTTTTAAAATGTAGTTATAATAGTCATTTTACGTTAATTTTTTGATAGAATCTGTTAGTTAACATTACTTTTTGACCAAATTACTGATGGATTCCGTTTAAAATTAAGAAAAATAATTATTGTAATAACATTTTAATAGTTTAGGAGCATTCTTTGTTCTTTTATTCGTAGCTAGAATAATCAAAAAATACTAAAAACATTACTACAATAGTCTTTTTTGTTTATATTTTGATGGAATCCAAAGTTAGCATTACTTTTTGATTAAATTAATAACATATTTCATTCAAAAATTAACTAAAGGGACTATTGTAATAATATTTTAAAAGTTTAGGGGCATCCAGCTATGAAAAAAAGTTTAGGGACTAAAGTTGCACAAGGTTAGGAGTTTAGGGACTAAATGAGCAATTTACCCTTTTTCTTCTCTCTTAGGGTTTTTTTTTTTTTTTTTTTAAAGGATTATTCTCACTTGTAACTCCTTAAAAATCATTCATATTTTGTATTTAAACTTTAAAAACTATTCACCTTAAATTCTAAACTAATCTCACTTAACCTTATTTTGTTAGAATATCGATTAAAAACAAAATGAAATAAGGCATTCATACTCTTTTTTTTTTTTTTTAACATAAAAATTATAACAGAAATAGTTAACTCTGATTAATTCTCTTTTTTTTTTTTTTTGTGGTTTTTAACAAAAAAAAAAATCAACAAAATGGTTAAAATAGAAATAATTCAAAATTAAAAAATCACATGAATTGTCAAACTTTAAAATATGAAGTGAAAACGATCTTTAAAATCATGACGAACGCGTTGAATTTTTGTTTTTATTTAGACAAACAATTAAATTAAGGCCTATTCCAAATGAGGATTCATGACATATAATTATGTGAAAATCCAATTGCTTCTACGCAAGTTAAAGTTTGGTTGAACAAGAAAAATGTATGAAAATGTTGTGTGTGCTCAAAAGCAAATTAGGTACAAAAAAGTAAAAATGAGAGTTTATACATACATATATATATATATATGTCTTGTCTATTTATAACGTGGTTTGAAAACTGTGTGGGATCAAACTGAAAGCTCTTCTCCCGACCAATCACATGCTGTCTGGTGGTCATCCTATGAGATTGGTCAATTTACTCGTTAACCACAATGACTATTATGTCCCTGAAATTATAGTACGTTAACAGCAAATATAAAAATTTGTAATGATATTTAAATTAGCATTAAATCAAAATTAAAATAAATTAAAATTTGTGTCATGAAGAATGTAAAATTTGGATTATATTGATCAATAAATGAAAAAAATGATAGTTATTTAGATAAAATAATTTTCTCTAAATATTATATATCAAAATGATAGCGAGCATCTTCCGTTAGGAAATCCCCCTAATTAATCTCCAACCAAAATAATAATAATAATAATAATGACAATGATAATAATAAGAAAAAAGAAAAGAGAAGATTTTTCTGTGATTACATAAACGAGGAAAGTTGGCTGTTACCAAAAGTAACTAGAGAAGGAAATTATTAAACTGGAATTATGTCAAACATAATCGCATTAGAATAACCTTGAAGTCCCCATTTAATGTCATTTTCGTTGACATATGTGAAATGGAGTAAAAAGAGAAGAAGAAAATTTGTTATTGATTGGGGAAATCGCCAGTAAAACCTGAAGAATATAGATATATATATAGTTTATATAAAATTGCAAGTTACATATATATAAAGCTCGGATATATAACTGGAAAGGTCATATGTGTTGTATAGGGTTGATATATAAATAAATGATAATTAATGAGATAGGCACTTAACTTTATAATTTTGATGTTAATTATCAATATTGATTATAAAATTAAAAAAAAATGTAATCAGCAGACACTCGTCTATATCTGTCGCCTATAGCCTGGAGACAATCTTTTTTTTTTTTTTTTTTTTTTTTTTTTTTTTTTTTTTTTTTTTTCTGTTCGTAAATTTTAAGAACTTTCCAGAAGAAGAAATTTCTACTTTCTGTTCTTTAATAGAATATAGTAATTCAGATTTGAGAAGATAAAAAATCTGCCCCCTTTATTCTTTTTTTTTTTTTATAAAGGTAAATTTTTGTGTATTAACATAAAAAAATCTCTATGATAATGTTTTTAGATATTTGAATTTTTTAGTAATTTTTTTTAGAGTCTATTTTTTATTTTTTAATATTTTTTTTTCTGTATTTTTTTTTTTAAATTGCTTTAATTTTTTTTCTCTATGTAATCTAAACAGCATTATCCTTTTTTTTTTTTGTGTTAAATTATCTCTAGAGCTCATTTTAAGATGCTGCAATCCTGCAAAGCTCTTGTAATAAAAGACTTTTATGCCCAACATAATTTATATATATATATATATATATATAAAAGCAATGGGACATCATCCCATCGACTTATGCTCTGTTTTACATTTTCATATCAGTTTTTGTCTTTTTCTGAAAAGTTAACAAAAATTATAATTAGTTTTTAAAAAGTCAATTAACTCAAACTTAAAAATTTCAACTCAAACGTTTCACCAAACGGACCATTAAAATTGTGTAGCCTTTAAGAAATGAGTAGCCATTGTCTAATTGTAGGTTGGTGTTCAAATTAGCACGTGATTGAATTCGATAAATTTCCTAGGTATGCTTTGAAAATCCGAGAGATGAAGATATATATGCACACATATATAATGTATTGTTAGGTTCTTTACTATGTTTTTTTTTTTTTAATATGAAAAATCATGCCATATCAAAATTATATCAGAATTAAAATGCATTCAAACTTAATAAAACTTTACGAAAATTTAACCGTCCAAAGTAGTAAATATCGTTATCGTACTTTTTTAATACCAAATAACTACCAAATAAATCTTCAAAGTTCAAGCAAAAGCTACTACCAAAGAAATCTCCAATCTACAATGTGGGGAGGATTTTTTTTTTTTTTTTTTTTTGGCTAATAAAAAATAAAAAGAAAAGAAAAAGCCACCGCCTATAATCTCAAATGGTAGATTAATTTAATTGTTCTTACCGTTTACTTAAATGAACAAAGTACACAGCAAAAAGATCATTTTGCTGAAAAATATCATTTATATCCTATTTATTTGGCTGCCTAACTGCTGCCTTTCCTCATCAAAGCAAGAGTACCATATCGCTTCAAAACTTTATCGTATAATTAATTATTAACATTAAAGAACCACCTAGTCTTTCAATGCATATTTTTAATTATTATCATCATATCATGCATTATCACTGCCAGTCCCTTGAAACAAAATAAGGGTCATGATTTTTCACCTTTTTTCTCTTGCAAAGGATTAGGTTGCTAATTATAAAACGTAAAAAATAAAAAAATAAAAAATAACTTTTAACGAATAAAAAGAGTTGCTTTTGTTTTCTAATGATTTCACTTTTCGTCGAGGGGGTGGGGACGAATAAACATAAAAACAATTATATTATTCAACCGTAAGACGGATGAATAATAATCAAAAAAAAAAAAAAAAAAAAAAATGAATTAGTCAAGTAATTAATAATTTCCACGGTTGTCTTTATTATGAACAAAATATAAGCTTTTTTTTTTTTTTTTTTTTTAAGGTAAAGTTAGGTGGCTTGCAAAATAGAAGCCAAGCAAGACTTGCAAGTTATGAATAACATTATGGTGAGTTGGTGACTTCTTATTTGCGCCTTTTACATCTTTTTATTACAAAATCATAAAATCTCCCCGGAGATTTTATGAAACGGTAAAAAAAAAACAAGTAAAAAAAAAATTACAACCATCAAGGGATTATAATTTAATATTTTTAAAAACAGAGGAGCGCTTTTTTATATCACAGAGAAAACACTCAAAACACTTCATTTGATGGGCTTCAATATATTTTTTGTGTTTGTAGTCACAAAAAATCCATTATAAGCCTTTGAATTTTTTAAAATGCCAGGATTACTCTTCGAAACCTATATTAAATATAATTCAAGATGTTAATTAAACTAAAATACTAAATAAAATATATCTCAAAACTAAATAATTATCAAAATAATTAAAGTATTTGTCGGAAAAAATTATGGTGTGAACTGTATTTTATTATATTAATAGATACTATTTTTTCATCCATTATATTAATTTATATTGATCTGATTTATGACTATAAACTATTATGCATGTCACCTTGTAAACTTTTAGCAAGTACACTCACATATTAAATGTTAAAAAATTAATCTAATGACTAAAACAACACTATCTTTAGTAGAGTAAAACCACAATTCTTTTGTGTCACATTTCTTTACTTGAAATATGAAAAAACATATAATATGAATAGTACTTTTTCTTTTCTTATAATTTGTAAATATTGTTGTCCTGGCTTTTAGGTTAACTTTTTTAATAATCTAATATACAAATGTTCATGTAAAAAAATCGCAACATGCAATGCAAAACTATTTCAAATCATACCAAATGTTGAAAAATTTGATTAATAATTAGAACTGTCAACCGTGATACCTATCTGTAGAGTAAAAATACAATTCTTATTATTGAAATATCGGCAGAGAAAAAATAAATTGTAAATAATTTTTTGGGAAAGATTGTTAGCCTCCGTTTGTTTCACTAATTCATTTCAAATTTTTCATCTCAGTTTTTGTCTTTTTTTGAAAAAATTTTTTATCTTTTCTAAAAAAGTTTTTTGTCTTTCCTAAAAAGTCAACAAAAATTATTATTTAAACTTAAAATTTCAACTCAAACTGGTAAACCAAATGGATCTTAGTTATTATATTCAATAATAATGTGTTTTCAATTTACCCAAAAAAGAAATAATGTGCTTCATCGACTTCTCTAGCACACAATAATAGCACAAAGGATTTTAACAACAAAAAGTTCAAACCTCTACACAAGTTCTGGAACATGACTCACCCCATGGTCCAGTTTGAGCATGAATCTCAAGTGGGACCCACGTTTTTACAAAAAAACTTGCAGGTCTTTCCCCTTCAATAATCTGCAAACAGAGTCTGGGGGAGTCTCTCTCTCTATGTATATATAATATGTGTATATATTTGTCACTATCCGTCTCTAGGGTGGGTGGTTTTGTTTGTATCTGTAGAAAATGTGCCAAACAAAAAAGTTACAGCAAAACCTTTTCTTATTTATAATTAACTTACCTCTCTCTGTCTCTGTCTCTCTCTACTCTTATGTTTAAGATTTAAAATTAACTTTAATTAAATTATAATTTTTTTTATTTTTTTATTTTTTTAAATATCAATAAAATTTATAATTAATTTTTAAAAAATCAATTAATTCTAATTTAAAAATTTCACCCCCTAATCCACAAAACAAATACACACGACAGTCTTTGGTGTTAGAGTCACAAAAATCATTTCTATTCCTTACCAGAAAGGAAAAAGAAAGTACATATCTATATATTTATATATATAAATCAGCTCTCACTCTCTCTATTGTCTGTAAAACTCTGTAGAAGAAAAAAAGTAATTTTTTTTTTTGTATGATAAATCATCTCTCTCTCTCTCTCTCTCTCTCTCTCTCTCTCTCTAGGGACTCTTGGGTATGTATGTGTGTTTGTGTCAGAAGAGAAGTAGAGCCATAAGGAGAAATCTATCGGTAAGAAAGAAAGAAAGCGAGGAACATTAAGCATGGATGACTCTGAGTTTGTTGAAGTTGATCCAACTGGCAGATATGGCAGAGTAATACCTCTCTCGTTCTCTCTTTCTCGCTTTTGCTTCATCATATTTGAACAGTTTTTTATTTGGTGAGTTTTTGATTTGGTGCGTTTTTGTTTTGGCAGTACAACGAAATTCTCGGCAAAGGAGCTTCAAAGACAGTGTATGCAAAACGAAATCGAGCTCACATTTTTATTTCTTCTTCTTTTTCTTCTACAAGTTTGAAGCTGACCCATTTCAGATTTCACTGAGTTTGAGCTGTTTTGAGAATTCCCACGAGTTTTTGGTAATGGGAAATGGTAGATTTATCTAACAGTTTGGTTATTATTTTTTTTAAATTAAAATTTTGCAGTTACAGAGCATTTGACGAGTATGAAGGGATAGAAGTTGCTTGGAACCAGGTCAAGCTACATGATTTCCTTCAAAGCCCAGAAGATCTGGAGAGGCTTTACTGTGAGATTCATCTTCTAAAGACATTAAAACACAAGAACATTATGAAGTTCTACACTTCCTGGGTTGATACTGCAAATAGGAACATCAATTTTGTGACTGAATTGTTCACTTCTGGGACTCTCAGACAGTATGCATTTAATGAATTCTCATATATTTATTTTTTTTAAATCATTTTTCTGTGTGGGTCATTTGGATTTCTGATTTTTTTTTCTTTTTCTTTTCTGGGTTCACTTTATTGTGATAGGTACAGGCTAAAGCATAAGAGAGTTAATATCAGAGCTGTAAAGCACTGGTGTAGGCAGATCTTGAGAGGGCTTCTCTATCTTCACAGCCGTGACCCTCCGGTGATCCACAGAGATCTCAAGTGTGACAATATCTTTGTCAATGGCAACCAAGGAGAAGTAAAGATTGGTGATCTTGGCCTAGCAGCAATCCTTAGGAAATCTCATGCTGCTCACTGTGTTGGTAACTTATTTCTATTTTTCATGAATCTGAAATGTTATCTGCGAATTCGGGGCTTTTTGAGACGATTTTCGGGATAAAGAAGTTAAATGTGCCTTTTTTTCCCCCCCCCCTTAATAGGGACACCTGAGTTCATGGCTCCAGAGGTGTATGAAGAGGCATACAATGAATTAGTTGACATTTATTCGTTCGGGATGTGCATTTTGGAGATGGTCACTTTCGAATATCCGTATAGTGAATGCAGTCATCCTGCTCAGATCTACAAGAAAGTTATGTCTGTAAGAACTTATTCCCTTCCCTTTCACGTGCTTTCCTTCAACTTGTGGGAATGAAAGAACTAGATTCCATTTGACATTCATTAATCGTTTAGGGGAAAAAACCCGATGCGTTGTACAAAGTGAAGGATCCAGAAGTGAGACAATTTGTTGAGAAGTGCTTAGCAACGGTGTCGCTTAGGCTCTCGGCGAGAGAGCTCTTGAATGACCCTTTTCTCCAATTGGAGGATTCTGAATATGATTTCAGACTGGTAGATTATTACGGGGGAGATTTTGATGACTCAGGCCCTCTTTTAAGGCAGCCTTTGCTTGAGCTAGAAAGAACCAGTAGTTCCTTTAGCAATGGATACTTGAATGGTTACGTTTTTCAAGACCAAAACGAATGGGGGTATCAATCTGTTGAGCTCGAAGCAAGTGGAATCGAGCTTTTCGAGCATCATGATGATGAACATTGTGAAGAGACGGGCATAAGCATCACAGGGAAAAGGAGAGATGATGGTGGCATCTTTTTAAGGCTTAGGATTTCAGACAAAGAAGGTTTGGTTACCAATGCTCTTTGTGAATTCTTCACCTATGTTCATTAGGGTAATTATTTTTTTAGCAACTGTAATTCCATCTCTTTGCAGGCCGTATTCGAAACATCTATTTCCCGTTCGACGTTGAGAATGATACAGCATTGAGCGTCGCGACCGAAATGGTTGCGGAACTGGATATTACTGATCAGGACGTCACCAGAATAGCAGACATGATAGATGGTGAAATTGCTTCTTTAGTACCCGAATGGAAAACTGGTCCAGGCATAATAGAAACACCCCGCTTTGGGAATCAGAACTATTGCCACAACTGTGCTTCCAACCACAACTCTGGCGGTTCTTTCATGTCGTTTCTGACTAATAACCCCGCTGCCAGTTCCAAGAACTTGCCAGTTGGTCAATGTTGTAGACACGGGTGTGCCTCAATGCACGGTCGTTTTGAGGAGATCACGTATCAAGCAGATGAATCTGATCATCACGTAAGAGAAGGCGCATCTAATTACCAGGAAATTTGGGGGCGCCACAAAAGTAGAGAGCTCAGTTCGGTCGGCTCTGGACAGAGCCATTCGGATGAAGAATATGAGAAAATAGGCCAAGCAATTGTCAGAACAAAGTCTCAGAAGGAGATCAAATTGGATAAATCAAGTACAAGAGGTTCTTTCAGAAATTTATCAGGTTCTCCTTCTTTATCCTCAATCTCTTCAACTCATAATGAGCTCGCAAAGAATCACGAGAAGGAAATGATGCAGGGACTAAGATGGCTCAAAGCAAAGCTTCAAATGGAACTGAGAGAGCTCAAAGATCATCAGTTAGGAATTGTCTCAAACTCTTCAAACAGTGGAAGTACAGAACACAGACTAGACAATGGGTTTTTGTCGTCTCTGGTATTAAACACACTAGGCGAAGAAAACGGAGTCGTCTTCCGATCTTCTGCTTATGACATTCGACTCATGAGTTCCGATTACCACCACCACGACAATGTCAGCAAGAGCAGCCCCGGTTTGGAGTCCCAAAGGGCCCGAAATTGCGCGGCTTTGGAGTCTTCTAAGCCTGAGGATATGGTCACTGCCAAGAGCTTACTCACAGGCTCTCTATTTCCTCACTCTCTTCACAGAACAGTTTCCCTCCCAGTCGATGCCGTTGACTTATAAAAAAATAATAAAAAAAAAACTTGTTAGGCAATATTTTTGAATTCTTTCATAATTTTCCACACATATAGAGGCTGTACAAGTATCAAAATCCAACCCGTTCTTTTTGACCTACTGTTATGAAAGTTCACCTAAGATTTACTTCTTCAATTCTATCGCATACACACACATATACGTATATTAATTCTTCATCAACTTGTTTGACTATATAACTAGAGAATTGTAGAATTCTTTTACAGGTGTAAAGTTTTGGTTTCCTAGGAGTTCTGGTTGTTGTTACCTTCACCTTTAATTTACTATGCTAAAGATAGAGCATCTCTTAAAGGGTGTTTTGATTGAGAGAGAGAGAGAGACAGAGAGATTTGGTTGTCCTTTGGTTTAAAAAAGGCTAGAGAGTTGCGATTCATGATGAAATGAATTATTTGGCAATGTAAGTTGTAGCTGGCCAAAAAGAAATTGAATTCAAAGGTTTTTGTAGGTCCCCATGCTTTTATGTCAATCATGGAGGGTGTTTTTTTTTCTTTTCAAAGACTATGCATTTGTTTTTGTATGGGCCACCCCACCGAAAGGGCATCATGTTCCATGCATGGCCTCATCTGCTGGCTTGCCCATATCACTTACATTGTTCCATTAATATATTGACATTTTTTTTTTAAAGGACCACTAAAAAGCTATTTTGAACTGTCAAAGCTTTTTTAAGTTCTGCTATTTTTGTATGTTTTTTTTTAGTCGTTTTAACGTGATTTTGATTTCAAACAAGTGTTATTTATATTCGAAGAAGCTTCTATTAAGACTTAAAACAAAAAAAGTTGAAAAAAAAAAAAAAAACGAAGAAGATGGTATAATTGATACAGAATGGTCCACAATATTAACTCACATAAGCTGACTTTGAAGTTGACATGAAGATAATCCAAATCTCATATAAATCCTCTCAGGCTCTCACCCACCTATTGATGTGGTAGTAGATTGTGCAAGTTGTGCAATTTGGGTCAAAACTTAGCAAAAGAACGCGTCAACTCCACAACTTTTTTGCTTACAAATCCAAGTCGGCTGTCATTTTTTAATATGAAACGGTGATGTCAAACTAAGAAATGCATACTTTGAGCTTCTATTTTTTTTCTTTTTTTATAACTTTTTTTTTTGTTCTTTATGCTTTAACTTTTCTGGACGTTGAATGTATCACCTCTTTAAAATGGTTTAATAATTGCCAACTTTGATTAGAAAATTCCTTCTCTGGAGGCTTCACGAGTTGAAATTAGCTAGAAATTTTAGAACAAGAGAACTTGAATATTTGATTATTCATTGATTAGTTCACCAAGATGAATTGTTTTATACGAAAAACTCCACTTAATGTGACATCGAATCATTCTTCAGTTCTAGTCAACACATATGTCGAAGATCAAACTCCATTGAGAGAAAAAAAAAGGTAAAAGAAATCCGTAAATAGAAAGAATTAAGTTGTTTTGTATCATCTTAACTCGTTCAAAATTTCTTACTTTATATTCATTTTTTTAAGAAAATCGAGTGAGATTCGTCTCTTACATGCTTTAAATAAAAATTATCGAGCCAAATCTTGTTCATCTAAACTTCTTCCTTTTTTTTTTTTTTTTTTGACTTAGATCCGTGTCTGATTTTTTAGAAATATCACGAAATAAAAAAAGAAAACCTGAGCAAGCATGTTTAGTGGATTACTCGTATTGTATTGTTAATTAATATCTCAAATAAAGTTGAGATTCTCAAAGCCAAAAGAAACTTTAAAGTGAATGGCAAGTCTATCAGTAAAGTGGATTTCCGGCTAATGAAACTTTGCCCATAATTTGTTAATCATTTTACATACCATCTCAAGCTAAGGATCAAAGAGGCGACAAAAAAAGAATAATAAAATAAAAAGAAGCCATTTTTCAGTTGACATATACAATACAAAGAGCACTTACTCGGATATATACAAATTGAACAGTGCTTTGTGTGCGTGTGAAAGAGAGAGAGAGGCACTTTTCGTGTTCTGAATTATAGAAAAAGTAGGCTTTTTTTTTAAAACTTTTTTCTCAAACACAAGCATAAATAAAGCCCCAATCTACTTGTCTAGAGAAAATGTTGTGTATGGGAAGTTCCTTTCTTGTTATATGGCCAATTGCATATAAAAGTTGCTTGTCATTTATAGTGACTAGACTTGTGGTAATCGGTAGACTTTCTTAAGTAGAGAAAATTTGAGTCATAAAGAAAATTTCCTTTTTTTTTTCCTCCCTGTCAATAGCATCTCATTTTCCATGGAATTTTTGTGATTTTTACACACATGCAGGGGAAGTTTTTCCACAACTTTCTAAAGAAAACCATTTCCATGTTGAATTAGGGAGAGAGAGAGAGAGAGAGAGCATGAAATAACCCCAATGCCAAGGTCCCACTAAAATTATCACAAAAAAACAATTTCTTAACAAACAAATCATGTTTCAAAAGAAAAAAAAACATACACACGAACTCATGCCTTCTCTTTGCTTGAAAACGGATGGGTGACCCACTCTGCATCCACAGCAAATAACGACGCCTCCGCGTATGATTAATATTAGAGTCAAAAATGCAGAATCTGAAGGCACCTTTTTACTTTCTGAAGCTTGTTGGACATGTCAGACCAAAAGAAAAAAAGGGACAAAAAGAAGAAAAAAAATAAAGTTGTTTTTATGGAAATAAAACAAGGGTAGAATATTGAACGATACGGATAGTACATAAAACGCATAATCTGTTTCCCTAGAATAAGGATATTCACACAACGTTCCACCCATATAATTGATTCAACAAGGTGCAAAAAAGTAGTCTTTCTTCGAGTGGGAAATGGGAATAAATATTCTGCTTTTACATCTTTTTCTTCGGATTCCATAAATTGTAACTTTCCACATTCCATGGAAAATAATGATAATAAACTCTGAATCAATTAGTAACATGACTCAATCACTTTACTTTGCTTTATTTGTTAAACAATCTTTTGATCAATTTTTTAATCGATCGTTCTAATGTTAAAAGGGAAAAAAAGTTGAAGGTTATTTTACTAATTTCAATATTTAAGTTTGTCGCTTTGGCAAATTCCTCAGTGCAGTCTACAAAGTCAACAGCCATCACAAGAGTATTTGACATTTATCAATAAATGTTCTGAATGCTTTTCTGTAATTTCTAGACAATTCCTATGTTTTAGAGATGAAAGAAGTCTTGCCCAAAAAAAAAAAAAAAAAAAAAAAAAAAAAGAAAAGATGAAAGCAGTCACCATCAAGGGGATTAAGAATGGTAGGTAAAGACACAGAGAAGAAAAAAATCAAACTGAGATATTTAAAGTAATAATGTGCCATTGATTTAAAACCGGACCCAATTCTGAAGTGAAGTCTACCCAATTTCGGTGCAATAGATAGCTTAGGCCTATCAAGAAAGCATGACAAACTTTTTGGTTTGTGGTTTTAGATTTACTTTTTTCCCCAACCCCATCTGTAAAAAAGGAACAAATACAAGACATAGAATGATGCAGTTCCCACATCCAAAGGAGTAGGGAACGTTAGCCATAACTCCACATATTGATGAAAACGACACCGCTTCAGTCGCAAGGTCAGCACTGTTCTATGCTCTTTTCATACTACCTAAGTAATATAACTACTAACTAGATTAGGCCACTAGCTTAGCCACGCCTCTTTGGTAGAAAAATAAAAGAAAAGAAGATATTTAACAGTGGACATAGCTTTGAATAGTCGGATATTATCAAGTTTCGTTAAGTTATCATAATTATTTGCTTTTGATATAATTTTAATATGATCCAATAATATATGATTATCTTATTTGTAACTATTTATAATACCCTACAATATGTTAGGACAACTCACCTGACGGAATCAAAAATATCAAGAGCCTTTTCCTCGAACCAATGTGGTTTGAGTTTCAATGAACTGCTCCATTCACCTCAAATCATGCTGCCTCTTATTGCGTAGTCCACTTTTTTCTTTCTTCATTTTTTTTTTTAAAAATAAGAAAGCAAAGAGGAGAGACGTTCTTTATCCTTGTTGTACTCCCCGGTTGGACTCCAGTCCTCATCCTCCCTTGCCTGCCAGCACCTGACCACATTAAAAGACACGAAAGCACAGGTAACCCCTGTTGCTTCCTATTTCATATCATACTTGGAAACTACTATCTCCAAGTCCGGAATAGCCACCCTGTTTCAACTCCTAGCTCGAAAACGCTGCTAACTCCTTAGATTTCAGGCAGTTAAGGTATTTTACTTGCTAGCTAATAAGTCAGGTAACGAAGTCTAAGATTAGATGACTAATTAGATTACTAGTTTGTTTAACTGAGGTTTCCCGCCTAAGTCCCGTATCTTGAAGAAAAGACCATAAACTAAGCAGCAAGCAACCTTTCCTTGGCTTCAAGTCCCACAGGAGAAGGAAGAATAGCCGGAAGCTAGAGAGTAGCTGCCTGGCCACAAACTCAATCCAATGAATAATTAATAATCCTGTTATACAGAAAAATAATGGTCAAGGGGGCATGCTGCAAGAGTGTAGGTGAGTGCTAAGCGTAGGAGGCATGCAGAATCTGCAAATCAGCTGATACACTTCACAGGGCAATAAAATCTCAGTGCAATTAATCTAACCGCAGAGGAAACCGGAAGAGGTTGAACGAGGCAACAACAAGTTGAATGATTCATATCGTTGTTTCTAAAAGTTTCTAGTTTCTTCTATGGTCCCATGCATATGTGGAGATTTGCAGGGGAAAAGGAGATTCCATAAGGCACTAAATACTAATGCTGCCAACGTCAATGGGCCAAAATGAAAGTTATGATCGTGAACCCTTGGTACGTGGCGACTTCAACTAAAATAACCTCAAAGACAAAAATTTATTGGACAAGAAAAAAAAAAAAGGTAATGTTTTTTTTGTTAATCAAAGAAGAGGAGGAAAAAAAAAAGGTAATCCTACAAGTACGTACAAAACTGTAACTCATAACATGGTGCACTTTTCATCTTGTCCAAAAGTTTTTCAAATTAAATCAGACTGATATAATTTCTATGTACCATAAATAATTTCACTATACAAATAGTCCACTTGATATTTAGATATAACTGGGTTCATACTCCTTGATCATGGTCCAAAAGAGCTGCGTATACTCTTATAGAGGCCTCAGAAGAGGGTAATCTTCAAGTAGTTCACGCTCTGAAAGAGTGTCGTTTTCATTCTGTGGGGTCCACAAAACTTCTACTGCCTGCCAAAAACAGACAAATATTTTTATCCAGTCAAGCATGGATGATAGAGAAGTTTTTTCGCACAAATCAAGATTATGAATAAGAGAAAGTTCATTCTTACGAGTATTTTGCTGGAGGGAATAGAGCCAAGCTTTTGCAAGGCTTCCTTCAAGTCCCTGCCCCCGTTGATAGCAGGCAGTTTATGCACTCCTTCCGCAGCCACCAAAATCGTTATCTGATAGGAAGTCGAAAAATAACAAATAAATGAGCATCATTTCTATTCCATGTGAAACTCCTAGACTGCCAAAGCAATCATGATTTTAGTTTTCAAAATTTTTAAAGCATCTTTTGTATCTTCGTTTGTAAGACATATCAGAAGAGTCAAGTATCAGTTGTGATTTTACACATATTATATATAAGGCAAGCCTCCTCCCGAGTCCCACCCTCCGACAGAGAGATCAGGTCATTAAGAGGAGAATCATCATTGTCGCCAGTAATGATCAACAGCAGGACACAATTTTAGTAAACAACTACCATGATAATCAATTCAAATATCGAAACAAATTTGCTTGTGATCATAATGATGAGAATGCAATCAGATAGTCAACTCAAAAGCAGACAATCTAACATAAGCCATCTTCAGTTGAAACTTACCACTATGTACTCATTGCTAAATCCACTAGCCCTCTGGCTTGTTGTGCTTTGCCTTTTTATGTTGTTCACGTTGACAAGCGTCTCTTCATCAAATTTACCCCGCTCTTCGATAGAAAGTTGATTGAAGTGTTTCTCTCCATCCTCCATGCTCCGCTTTATATCCACCTACAGGTACATCAAGAGTCATTTATGTCTTGAACATTGTTTATATGTAAGTTTGTTTAGTAATATAATTTATTCAAATGAAATATGTTGACTATTAAAAGATTCCACGATAAAAGGAAAGACATAGTTTGCATAACATATATCTTTTACTAATTCTGCAGAGAATTTAGCAAACAAAATGATGCAACAACAGAAATATGTGTTGCCAAAGATAATTGCACTTGAACCAAAATGTTAAGAGAAATTGACCCACGTAATTATGTCAGAGAAAATAACAGTGTCCAGTACTCAAGTTTCTATGGGCCCGTTTGGCAGAGCTTTTTGTTTTTGCTTCTAGCCAGTAGAAAGAAGAAGCAAAAACCGTGGCTTCTCAACAAGTGTTGGAACCAAGGAACTTTCGAGGTCAAAATGATCTTTAAAGTTTTCTAATAAGCAAGAAAAATGTTAAAATGAAGTTTATAATGTCTAATTTAAATTTTGTTGCAAGTTTTTAAAGTCTACTTAGAAGAGCCTTTGTCAAAAACCACATATTTTGAAGTGCTTTCGGACCTAGGAAACCAAAAGCAACTTCTAAGAAGCTCTGCCAAACAGGCCCTATATGTTGTCAAGTGTACTTGTATTAGTTGCCCTTACTTAGCCGTATACGTTAGCGCCATATCTTTTTGTCAAATGTACATATATATGTTGATAAATAATTCAGCACCAAACAAATGACAAATGCATTAAACCAGATACAACAGTCATAAATTCCCAGAGATGGTATCAAACTTACAGATGAATAACCTGAAATGCAGTAGTCGGGGTGCCGAAGCAAAGCTAGTGTCGTCTCTGCAGCCAAAAGTTCTCCATTAAAATACTCAAAATCAATGTGGACCATAAACTAACGCACCCAGTAACCAAATTAAACACTACAGAAAAAATAAACGTTATCCAAAGAAAAACAAGTGAATAATAGCACTTAATTAGATGTTTCACCTGTCAATACATAGCTTAAGCCCGCGGGGGTAGAGGTATCTGCAGTTTCAGCAATCCGATTAAGATCCCTTTGAAGCGCTCGCCCCATGCCCAACAATCCAACCTGTAAAGACAAAAATTTTGAGGACATCTCAGAATAACAAAAAGAAGTTCAGTAAACTGCAGCGTGAACCTTCAACAAAAAGTGCCGACATCTTCAACTGAACTCAAAACGAATTCAAGTGCATAGGCAAGAATGAATAGAAAAGTGAAAAGTTTCCACATTTTGGATTTCAGCAACATTGTTTGTGCTAACTTAAGAAAATTCAAAGCAACTCCAACAGTTCATCAGCCAAACACTAAACAAAAGAAGAAGAAAAAAAAACTACTTTCAGCATACCTGAACCTTGAGAACGCTAGTTTTATCAGTGGCAGTAAGCACACTATCCTCAGACCGGTCGGAAAGGAATCCCGAGACCAGAACAAAAGCAGCGAAGCCCATCAATATCAGGAACAAACTCGACCCGGCGCCCACTCCGACGGCGGGACCCACATAAACCCCGCCGCCAAACCCAAACGGCGACGGCGCATAATAAGGCGCCGAATAAAACCCCGGCCCCGACGTCCGCGGCACGGAGTAACTCCTCGACGAAGAAGCCGCCGGCGACCGCGACGAGAACGACCTCCCGCCCACCCGCCCGCCGGAGGCGGCCAACGCGGTGTTCGGATCGTACATCAGCAGCAAACCAAGCAAAACCACCGCAATCGCGGGCTTCTTCAGCGCCTTGAGGGCTTTCATTATCGTGCTCGCCACAACCTCGAACGGATTCGCTCGGCTTTCTGCGGGGACCGTCTCGGACTCCATCGATTGCTTCTTGTTGGCGGCGGAGAAGCATTTGACGCTGAGCTTGGAGGAGCCACGGCGGAGTTTTATGATTCCGGTGAACCTGGAAGAGCCGAACCTGGTGAGGCAGTGAGTGAAGGAACGGGAACGGGGACGGGGAAGAAGAGGAGAAGGGAGTGGAATCGCGAAGCTCTGCTTCCATTTCGATGGGTTCGCTTCGAGAAGCAACGAAGCCGAAGCCATGGAATGAGATTAGGGAATTTGTGGAAGGATTTTCTGAAAATGGAATATGGTTTAGTTTTGGTTGATATTTTGGGAGCGAGGAGTGGGTGTGCGCGGGCGAGAGGATTTGTCTGGCCCAAGATTTCTAAGTTCTAACGGGGTGGAGTTGTGGTGGCCAGAGAGCAACCTCATCTTCGATCGAGTCGTTCCGCTATGCGTACCACGTGACTTAATCGTGGTGCACGTGATAGTAAAAATATGGAAATTTCGCTTGCGTTTGGTGGGAAAATTTTTTTTTCATTATTTGTTTTTTCCCTTTATAATTTTAAAAATCGAATTAAAACTCCGATTTTGTTTAGTATATTATTTTCGGAGGGTTTAGTAAAATAGACTAATGACTTTTTAAAATTTACAAAATAATCTTTAAAAAAATTTAATTAACAAAATGACTTTAGTTTTAAAAAAATAATACAAAAACAAAAGTTATTAAGGTTTAAAAAAACAAAAAACATAAAAACAAACCAAAAAAAGATAGTCAGCTTCTTCCCTTCTCCTTCTTCTTCTTCTTCGAGCCGAGCTCCTATTTTCGTTCTTCTGAGGAAAAATTTCGTCAGGATCAGCTTCTCCTTCTTCTTCGAGCAAATTTTTCCGAGTTTTCCTGTTCTTCTTCTTCGTCCAAATCTCACCGCCTCTTCCCTTCCTTCCTCCGGTTCTTCTTCGTCGTTCCCTCCCCCAGAGATCCCCTGTAGTTCGCAGACTTCGTCCAATGGCCGCCGCCTATAATTAAATGTTCGGGTCATCTTTGGACCCCGTTCAAAGGGGGCCTACCCGACACTATAATTAAATGTCGGCCCTCCGCTTTCTCTATCTTCCTCTGCCCCGTAGCTACCCTTCTTCTTCTCCATCATCCTTCAGGCTCAGAAGCTTTCTCTTCCTTCGCTCTTCTCCTTCCTCCTTAACCCTAGCTCGCTCCCTCTCTTTCACCTCCGCCTTTTCCACCTCTCTCTCTCCTACCGTCACGCTGCGCAACCAGGTACTTTCTCTCTCCTCCCTCTCTCTCTCTTTTCTCTCTAGTCGATCAATTTGCCTTTCGTTTCTGTTTGGATAATATTATTGTTATCGCTAGCTAGTTTCTGCTGAATTCCCGCTGTTATGATTCTTTTGTTGTAGTCAATATATATATATATATATATATATATAAACATATGTATACTTGTCTGTTTTTGTGTTACTAGCAAGAAAGATATACAGATATTAGGATATATATGTTTATAATGTGAATGAAACTTTAGAGTTTAGTTTTGAATTAGTTATTTAAATTAGGTTAAGTTTTTCTAGTTAATTTGATCTCTCAATAGAAATTATAGAATAATTTTGTGATCGTTTTTCAGAAATTTATTATAATCTAAGTGGGTATATTTCTATGTTTTTGTTCTTCTCTCCTATCTCTATTCTATCTAGTGTTGTTGCCCTGTATTGTTTTTATATGGTCTGTCATGTAAGGCTAATATGGAATCCTGAATGGAATCATTGCTGTTCCAACTGCGAATGTGTGGTAATTCTCACTAGGTTAACGGCCTTAATTCTTTAGTAAATTATGGCAAAAACTTTGAGTTTATTTTTAATGTATCAATTTCTGCAAACTTTTCAGGGAAGGGGTGGTCACAATGAACAAAAATGTGAAGAAAAGCCAAAACCCAACAGGCTAACTACAGATATGGAGGATTCATCTGTTTCCGTAATTGAGGATGTAACTAAGAGATTTGACGAATTGAGTGTGAGTAGGAAAGCTGGCCCGAGTAATGTGTCTGTTTTACCAGTCCGGTTTGAGAATGTTCAGTTGGCAAATCAGGCCCCCATTCAAGATCAACACGCAATCTGGCAGCCCAAGTCTTACAGTACAGTGAGCGGAGCCACTGCAGTTGAAGTTGAGGAAACACGTGTTGATAAAAGTGCAGTTCTCAACCAGGGCAGTGGAGTAGGACAAGCATCAGCATTTCAGAAAAGCAGTGTTGGTTTGAGCAAGTTATTCAAGGGCAATTTATTGGAAAATTTTACAGTTGATAAGTCTACGTATGCACAAGCGCAAATAAGAGCTACTTTCTATCCCAAATTTGAAAATGAGAAGTCAGATCAGGAGGTACTTTGCTAGTTGCAGACCCAATTGTTTCAAAGACTTATCTGCTGACATGTTTAGTAGATTGGAACTTTTATATTGTTGTCAACTCTGATTGACTGATATTATCTTTTGCACGTGTGGTGAAAACACACTTATTTTTGAGTGCCTGTTCTGGTCATGTTAAGTTGTGTTCCATGCAGCCGAAATGTAAACATTCATGAATTTTTGTTTTTCAGTTTGAATCGTTTGTACGATCTTGCTATTTCCTCTGAGTAATGAGAACATCTATTCCATTTGGGATGTAGGTTGATTGTTGACTGGATGATCTTCTCCTTTATGTCAGGTTCGGACAAGGATGATAGAGATGGTATCTAAAGGCTTGGCTACCTTGGAGGTAAGTTGTAAACGGTTTTTTTGCTCTACTGAAGAAAGGGAAAAAAGAAAGGGAAAAAAAAAAAAAAAGGAACGATGAAATATTCTAAATTGGGCTTATAAAAAAAAAGTCTCTAGAATTGCGGATCTACCTTTGTGGCTATGGTGTTGATGTGATTTAGTTATCTGGTATACTGGTATAACTTATTATTTAGTTGGATAGCCCGTTTCTTCTTTGGTATATGGTTTTTTTTTTAAAACAAGGTTTAATGCAGTATTACCAATTGTTTTGTTTTTCTACACTTTGTTCTAATTGCTTGACTAATTGGTTTTACTTGGTGGATTTATTGTGAATTATGCAGGTTTCACTAAAACACTCTGGGTCTCTTTTTATGTATGCTGGTAATGAGGGTGGAGCCTATGCGAAAAACAGCTTCGGCAATATGTATGGTTTTAACTTCAATCTTCTTCTTTGTACCTGTAGTTCTTAATGTCAAACTTTAAAATGAGCAGCTTTGCATTATTCATTTTGTTAGGAAGGCACATAATTTGCTCTTCTTCATTGATAAGAGATGGAGCTTCAATTGTCTGCTTGATGCTTTCAATTTCATTTGGAGACAAAATCTGGTTCGTTGGTTTTTCTTGGTAGAATAAATACTTGTGATAGGGTTTAGAGGAACAATTCCTAGTTGTACATCTCTCCTTCTTGGTGTGTCATGTACAAGAGTGATTGCGAGACAATAGATCAAAAAAGGGAAACAGATAAATCCCCTACTAGATAGCCTGTTAGGTCTTGGTTTTTCTTTTCATTTTTGTTCCTTGCCCTGAAAAGTTTGCAGAATTTGATAATACTGTTTTTACTTTTTACTATAAATTACCAAGGATGTAAGGTCCTTGACCTCGTAATAGCCTCATATTTGATAATGGAGCATGTCTTGGAATGATTATTGGCATTGAGTTATATTGATAAAATTTTTTTTTAGAGATGATAATGGAGCATTTCTTGGAATGATTTTTGTCATTGAGTTATCGAGATAAAATTTTTTTAGAGATGGCATGGTGATCAAAGATGTTATACTTCGAATTTGTTTGTGTCTTTATTGGTCAGCTTAATGTATTATTTGTTCGACGTCATGTTTCTCTTGCAGATACACTGCTGTGGGTGTATTTGTTCTTGGACGGATGTTTCGAGAGGCATGGGGAGCTGAAGCAGCTAAGAAGCAAGCAGAGTTTAATGAATTTCTTGAGGTATTTGTTGGAGATTTGAACCGTTGGGACCTTGGATCGCACAATAAATTTACTGAAGCTCCTAGTGCTCTTTATCCTTTGCACTATAGATTTATTATTTTTATGCTTATCTTGAACCCTTGTTCAGAATGCCATTCTTCCGCTGATTTGAAAGTCTTGAGATGCTCAGTAGTCAATAATAAAATCATGCATGCGACTTGCTATGCATCACTTACTGAATAATTCCAGAGCAAATGTTACTTTTCTAATTAAATAAATATGTACACATGCTTACAAATTATTTACCAAGTTTTACGAGTTCATAATTATTATGATTATGATATAGCTCTTCAATTTTCTGTTTTATTTTTTTACGCATTTTCTGTTAAAACTTTGGTTTCTCTTTCAGAGGAACCATATGTGCATATCAATGGAACTGGTCACTGCTGTTCTAGGAGATCATGGACAGCGCCCTCGGGAAGATTATGGTATTATCCTTCTCTTTTCCATTAAGAATGGTACTTAGTTGTTCCGTTTGATGTTCGATAAAGATGTTTTGCAAAAGTAAAGCTATGAATTATTAGGCACTAAAATTCGATTGAAATTAAACACTGTATATTCGGTAGAGAAGTGTCCAATAGAAGCAGTAATTTTTTGATGGTAGCATTTATATGAATATGTATACAAATAACTAAATATGCAACATATGTATGTATATTTTTTTAGTTTGGTAGCTCCCTTCGAAACCACATGTTTTAGCTTTTTTATTTTTATTTTTATTTTTTAAAAAATAAGTTCAGGATTATTTGCCAAGTTTCCTTCAGGTTAGTTAAGTATTAATTAATTTCAATTCTGTTAATCCAATTTTGTATAGCTTAATGAAAATTGTGCATTGTTTTACACTTCTCTACTTACCTTTTTCTCATGTATTTATTTATTTCATGGAAAGCATATTGAGTTTTATGGCTGAAGTGTGCATGAATCTTTATTTTTGTGGTGATTGGCAACATTCTTAAATTTATAACGATCAGCAACATTTGCAATGTTTTTTGGGGGCAGTGGTAGTGACAGCTGTGACAGAATTGGGCAATGGGAAGCCAAAGTTTTACTCAACTCCTGACATAATTGCTTTCTGTAGAAAATGGCGCCTGCCATCAAATCACGTCTGGTTGTTCTCCACAAGGTAATTGTTGGGATCTCCCTTACCTACCTTAGTGTATAGGAGTGGGGATCTCCTTTACCTACCAAAATTTACTGAATTAGCATAAAATTCAATATATAATTGCCTTCTGATTTGCTTTCCTTTTTCAACTAAAGGAAATCGGTCACGGCATTTTTTGCTGCCTACGATGCCCTGTGTGAAGAAGCAACTGCAACACCCGTATGCAAGGCTCTTGATGAAATTGCAGATATATTTGTAGCTGGTAAAGTTTTCACTTCCAATTTCTTTAAAATTTATTGGTCGGTCTTGGACACAGTTTACCTTTTACTCGATAGATTTCTAAAGTTTTTCTAGACCTGTTTTGTTGTCTTATACTAGGCACTTCTAAAACACCTTAATTAGCATCCAATGATGACGTGCTTCTTTTTTATGAGCTATTTCGTCGCACCAACTAAAGTTTAAGTTAATATGCAGGTTCCAAAGATCATATCGAGGTGCAGGGAGAAATATTAGAGGGTCTTGTCGCTCGTATTGTGAATCATGAGAGTCCAAAACATATGGAGAAAGTTTTGGAGGATTTTCCTCTTCCACCAGTTGAAGGAGGTATACTTGTTTGTCGTTTTATGTTTTTACATTTTCTTTTGATCAGTTGCGTCAATCTAGAAGTCTCTCATTCTGTTCATGAATGTACTGCATTCTTGCTATGAGCTCTGAATATTTATTAAATGTTTTAAATTTTTCGCCATCTCCTTAGTAATTTGATATTATAATAGTCCATTTAGATACTTTTTAGCATTGGTATGCAAGTTTAGTTTGTTTGCACCTTCATATGTAAACTTGAGGTGATCTTTTCCCCCAATGCACGTACATATCTTCTTTTTTTAGTACATGATTTCTAATTAGTTGAGTGTATGTTTAGATTACGAGCCCCCCTCATGAATAAATTAAGGTTTTGATCAAGTCAACGAAGACACTTTTAGCATACATCAAATGAGTTTAATTTGCTTCTCTGCACCTCCTTGTCGACGTGAGGTGGCGCCTCCCCCCCCCCCCCCCCCCCCCGATATGCTAGTAAATTTCGACATTTATGTTCTCAATTTCTAATAATCCAAAGTTATACCTAATGTTTGTTTTATTTTTAGCTAGCCTTGAGTTGGGACCAAGCCTAAGGGATATTTGTGCTGCAAATCGATCTGATGAAAAGCAGGTATAGATTGATTATCCCACTAATATATTAAGTGGCAGTTTTCATTTTGCTTTTGTTAATTTAAGGTTATAAGGAATGCATATCCAATCATTCTGTAGCAAATAAAGGCATTGCTTCAGAACATTGGCAACTCCTTTTGCCCTGACCATTCAGATTGGCTTGGGAATGAAGCTGGTGATACCCAATCAAGAAAACCCGACAAATCTGTTCTTACAAAATTCTTACAATGTCATCCTGCTGATTTCTCAACCACCAAATTGCAGGTTAGAATGCAAGCCATATTTAATGTTTTCAGAGAATGTTGAAATTCAACCAATTTTATTGTAATGATTTGAGTACTTCTTGTCTCTTGATCCGTTTATCTGTTTCATTCTGCATATTTTGTAGTAAATGTCAGATTTGTTATGCTTTGGCTGGATTTCCTCTTCTTTTTTCTTCTTTTCTTCTTCCTTGCAATACCCCCCCCCTCCCCAACAACGCTTATGGTTCCTTTCAAATATTGGTCTAACTAAGGGCCCGTTTGGAGCCAGAAGTCCAGATGGTAAAATACCATATGGATTTCAAAATCTCAACTCTAAATTAAACTGTCTCTCTTCCATTTTCAAAAAACTCAAACTTTAAAAGTCCATAACTCTCTCATTTCAAATCGAAATGAGATGATTTTTATTTCAAAATGCTTGTAACGACGAGATAAACAAAATAATATCCATTTTGCATATTTTTTTCTGAACAAATTTCAAATTTTGCATTATTTTTTATATCACAGAACTTTTTGAAAGTTTTCCTCCCCAAAAACACATTTCCAACTCAACTTTCAAAATACCATCTCCAAATGTCCCCACAAACGGGCCCAGAGTATCTTGGAAATCATTGTGCAAGTCATTTACAGTTCATTATTGCTTTCTTAGTTGCCAAGTTATGGGCTTCTTTGTCCAACTGTTCAATTACTCAAGTGCACTTTGTCCTTTGATTTGTGCGTTTTGCTCTTGTAGTGGTGACATACATTTTGATTGAACTAGGAAATGATTCGATTGATGAGAGAGAGAAATTTACCGGCTTCCTTTAAATGTTACCATAACTTGCACAAAGTTGATTCTGTATCAAGTGATAACCTTTTCTATAAGATGGTCATTCACGTGCATAGTGATTCTGCCTTTCGACGATACCAGAAAGAGCTGAGGTATTTGAATTTACACTACCTGTTTGACTTTAGAGTTCTTTACTCCAATAAAAGACTCGGTTTAAATTGTTTATTCCTAGTATTTATTATGCACGTTCCAAGTATTCCTATCTAAAGTTTCGGCACCTTTCAGGCACAAACCACAATTGTGGCCCTTATACCGAGGTGAGGATTACTATTATGTACTTAACTTTCTTAGTCTTCATGTAACTCATTACCTTATAGTTCAGAAATTTTTCCTGGAGAAACATGTTGCGAAAGTTATTATTGAAAGATGGTCATGGCATATGCAGAATTAGGGATCAATATTACCATATATTAGAGATGCCCAGCGAATACAATGCTAGTCTTTTCTACTATCAACAAGAGTCTTAGTTATTGACTGATGCATGCATTTATGCATGGAGTATGTTAAAGCGCTTGCATCAGAAGGCATCCTCGCTTGACTCTTATGATCTCTTGATTGCATTTCAATGTCTTCCATTTTTATCAGGTTTTTTCATTGATATCAACTTATTCAAGGAAAATAAGCAGAAAGCTGCTGAACTTGGAAAAAACAGAACCAGCGGTATAGATGCTGGTAGCAGTGCTGCATCAGGACAGGATGGATTAGCCGATGAGGATGCAAACTTAATGATAAAATTGAAATTTCTTACGTACAAGGTAAATGTGAATTTGGGCATTCACGAAACAGTCAAAATTCTCTTTTAGTTTTAGAAAATGATTGAGGCGAACTATAATTTTTGTCTATAATAAAATCTGTTATGAACCTTACATATCAGCTGAAATTTTGGATATATTGCACTCTATTAATTGTAAGGAAGTTTATTTACATGCTTGTCTATGATTCATTCACTTTATGCCAATTCTTAATTTATTTTTTCCTCTATAGACCTATTGTTCTTTGTTTACTTGTATTCTTCCCCAATGTTGGAATCTTTACAGATCCCCAAACTTCTAAACTGAATGTGCTTATCGTGCTTATCTTTTTTGCAGTTGCGGACCTTCTTAATTCGCAATGGCTTGCCAATTCTCTTTAAAGAAGGTCCAGCTGCTTACAAAGCCTATTACTTACGGTAAGCACGTAGAGCCACTAAACAAGATTTTAGGTTTCATTAACATATTACTGGTAATTTTACAATGCAGTTTATCCATATCTGCATGTTGCAAATTAAAGATGTTAATTTACCTTTAAATGAAAGTCCTAGTACCAGAGTGGCCATATTTTATCAACATGATCCTCTTTATCCTCTGTTCTAGTTATCCGTCCACTGGAACTAAAATCTTGGTTTTTTGGAAACCGTGGTTTAATTACTATTCTAGGGCTCCCAGAATCCTTGAAGAATGTAATCCTACTACGCTTGGGAAATTGAAGACTGCTTGATAAGCTATTGATTTTTGTTTTTTTTCCTCTTTTTGTATTATTATAGGCAAATGAAGACATGGGGTACCTCAGCAGGAAAGCAGAGGGAACTCAGTAAGATGCTTGATGAATGGTAACGCGAGACTTAATGTGTATAAGTTTCTTATTCTTTTTACTGCTTGGATTTTGTTATATTTTCATTTAGATGCTTACACTATTCTCTATACTTTCAGGGCTGTTTATATACGAAGGAAGTGTGGAAACAAACAGCTGTCATCATCAACATACCTTAGGGAGGCTGAGCCTTTCCTTGAACAATATGCAGAGCGAAGTCCGCAGAACCAGGTTCTGATAGGATCTGCTGGTAGCTTTGTAAGGGCTGAAGATTTCCTGGCCATTATTGAGGGTGGTAGGGATGAAGAAGGTGATCTTGAGAGAGAGTGGGAGGTAGCTCCGTTGAGCCCTGGTCCCTGTGTCAACGACTCTGTTCCAAGAGATGAGGGTTTGATTGTATTCTTTCCAGGTATGGTTGGTATGGTAATTATAGATTAAAGTGTAACTTGTAGCGGAGCTTTATTTTTCTTCGGTTCTTCCAGTATTAGGGAGCCTATCTGCACCATAGCAAGAGGGGTGATATAAAAAATCCACTTACGTGCATCCAGCAATGTAAACATTTTGCACGTGAAATTTTTAAATTGCTGTTTTTAATGTTCTCCATTCCTCGATTATACTTCATGTGAAAATTTAGGAAGAACTCTAATTCTTAAATTTTATTGTGCTACGAAGGATGAATTTGTTTTGCTTTTGGCAACGTTATTCTTCTCTGTTCTTTAGATATATATATATAAATTTTTTTTTTGTGGGAACATTGTTCATTAAAAATTAATGCATCTATATCTACCATTTGACAGAATTCAGAGCAATATTGCTACCCTTCTACGTTATGCTGGAAGTTTCTTTTCCTTCCCTTTTCTTTGGCTAAAACTTTGCTTTCTCTTAACGTGATCCAAGTCTTACAATTTTTTGTGAAACCAATTTCTGGCATTGTTGTGCATTATATCCTGTTTTTATGGAATTTCTTTAAAATTGTCTTTCAGTACACCTAGTGACAATGATCTGTCTTTGGTACTGTCAAATTTTTCCTGTGGATATTCGACTCCCCCTCCTTTTGCTTCAACTTCAATGACCATAACATAGCTTCTGCTCCTTTTTCTTGGAACTTAACTTTGAGTTGCTGTTTTGAGGTATACCTGGGTGTGCCAAGTCTGCCCTTTGCAAGGAACTACTAAATGCCCCAGGAGGACTTGGTGATAAACGGCCAGTTGAAAGTCTGATGGGTGACCTAATCAAAGGTATAAGTTTTTTCATAAAATGCTGTAAACTGTATTTTATAGATGTATATGGATATTTATTAACACCGAAGTCATCTATTAGTTAGCAAGGTTATCTACTAGTTATCTATTAGTTGGCAAGGTTAGTTAACTAATTCTGACTATGTAATAACTTTGTGAAGTGTCATGAATCATGAGATATTGTGATAATAATATTGGAAGGTGTTCAGAATGAATCAGTCCAATCATAAACAATGTCACAACTAGTTTATCTGTCACAATACTATAGATTGGTTTCCTGACATCATGATGCATATTTAGTTGGTAAGTCATAATTTGTTTATGCTTAGTTAATAAGTTTATAATTTTTATTTTGCAAATCTCTAGGAAAATACTGGCAGAGGGTTGCTGATGAACGCAGGAAAAAACCATACTCAATAATGCTTGCAGACAAGAACGCGCCAAATGAAGAAGTGTGGAGACAGGTGAATCCTCTGTCTAGAAAACGAAAGGGCAATTTTGCACAATGCATTAACACTCATGGTTGCTTATATTCTAATTTATGAATGATGATAAGTATGGGTGCAAAAACTTAATACTTGTCTTAGAAACCTTGCCTTGTTGGACTGAGGGAAAAACCAAGAATTCTATAATTTTTTGCAAGTAACATTAATAAGATATTCACCATAAAGAATTAATTTCTGTTGACACCTTATGTGGGTGGCATTGGAATCAAAAACCTGAAAGTGGCAACCCCTCAAAGAAAAGGGTAGTAGATATAATTTTTTGTCGTAAATGCTGTGCAACAAAGCAAAAGCTTCAATGAAATAGATATGAGAATTTTTATTTTTTATTTTTATTTTTTACCTTAATTGGGGACATATTTTCAGAATCGCTTCATCATGGCCTTTCATTACTTGCATAATTTTTCAGATTGAAAACATGTGTTACAGCACCAGGGCATCTGCAGTTCCAGTTGTACCTGATTCTGAAGGTTGTTTGCTATTTCTTGAACTTTTATGGGTTTTATTTGCTGTTAGTAGTTACCCTTACCTGTGTACTCCTTGTTTAAAATCTGCTTTTGAGGTGCACTTTAATGCCTAAATGTTGCTTTTCGATTTCCATCCTCTTTTTTATACTATCAAGTGCTGTGAAGTGTGATATCCACCGCTTGTCGGATTGGCTATAATTTTATCCATATTGCCCCTTTCCCCGGAAAAATGCGAATGTCTTCAAGCACTTATTTGTTCTATTTTGGGCAACCTATTTTCATGTGACTATCAAATCTTGACGTTCCTTGATTCAGTTGGCAAATGAGGTTTAATACATCTCTTGTCATGTTCTTTTCATTATTACTTGCCTTTTGTTTAAAGGTTTGCCATTTTGTTCTTAAATGGGCAGGAACTGATTCAAATCCATTCTCTCTTGACGCGTTAGCTGTTTTTATGTATCGAGTTCTTCAACGAGTTAATCATCCAGTATGTAGTTGTCATTCCTTTAGTTATTTTAATGCTTGTATTCATTCTACTTATAGTCCTAAATTTCTTATATGTTTTTTGTTTCTTAGGGAAATCTTGACAAGACATCTCCAAATGCCGGTTATGTGCTGCTTATGTTTTATCACCTTTATGAGGGCAAGGTATGTTAGTGTTCATCTTCATCTCTCTCTCTCTCTCTCTCTCTCTATTTATTCTCTCCCTCATCTGTCAGCTTTGTCGATGATCATGTACTTTGGTTAATGCATGTTCTAAACTAATTATTTTGACCTTTTCCAGACTCGAAAGGAGTTTGATAATGAATTAATTGAGAGATTTGGCTCCCTCATTAAGATGCCGCTGCTGAAATCTGATAGGTATTTCTTTACTTTGTGATAAAAAGGGTTATCTCCAATGTTTCTGTTTCCACAGATGTGTCCTTTTGGCAGATTTTTGTTGACAAAAATTTGATGAGACAAATCATTGTTTAGCATAGAGGATATAGTATAGTTTTGTATTTGCTTATACAAATGGAAGGAACAAAGAGTTAGTGGGGAGAAAAGGGCAAGGATTCTGAATACAAGAAAGAAACACCAAAATTCCTACTCAGTCGCGCCAAATTCCCCATGCCACGCTAGTACAGCAGTATATTGATTTGTCATTTTGTGCATGCAGGACTCCCCTACCTGATCCTGTGAGGTCTGTCCTTGAGGAAGGAATAAATCTATACGACCTTCACCGGACTAGACATGGGAGGTACAATTACGTCATTATTAATATATCGAATGCTCTTATTTTTGTTGTTTGCTTTATTTGGGTTATAGTCTCAAAGTGCAAAATCTCGGTTGTCGATACAAATAAAAATGTGAAGTACCAGTCTTTTTACTTCCACTTTGTTTGACGTATGTGCAAGAAAACTGCATTTTTACCTGGTTCGCTTTTCATACGAGCATAATAGTTTTGTGTGTCATATCCACAACTGTTAGCTGTTGCCTCTTTGGTTGTCTTCACCTATTTGGTGGGAAAATGTTTATATATATATATATATATATTTTTTTTATTGTGATAAACCATGTCCAGAATGGAGTCTACAAAGGGTACCTATACAAGAGAATGGGCTAAATGGGAGAAACAATTGCGGGAGGTTCTATTGGCCAGTGCTGATTATCTTAATTCTATTCAGGTCAATATTAACTTTCTTTCATGATTATAGTTTCTAATTCGACGTCCAGCCTTATGTTGATTTTGTTGTTTTAAATGAATAACATGTTGTTGATAACTTTTGTATGGTGGATTGATTTAGAGTAGTGATGATAATCTCCCAAAAGTTTCATGATGGAGATACTGATTTCTTAAATATCTAATTGAACTGTATTCATATTAATGTCCTAGGTTCCTTTTGAGTTTGCTGTTAAGGAAGTATTGGAACAACTGAGAAAGATAGCAAAAGGTGAATACAAAACACCAGATACTGGTAAGAGGACATCTGGAACCTTTGTTTTTGCGGCTGTCAATCTGCCCGTTACAGAAATCAAAAGTCATCTTCACGATGTAAGTGAAAACCCCCTCTTACGAGTGGTACTCTAGTTTACTAAATCTAGTCCAATGACATATCATGTTTCTTTTTCCCTTTATTAGTCTCAAATTGAAATTCCGATGTCTTATAATTACAAATTTGCTATTTTTCATGTGCTTAAATGCAAATGGTAAATTGTCATGGATCAAAATGAATATCTTCTTCTGTTGCATTGAGCTATTCGATTCCGTTTATTTATTTCTGATTTATTCCAAGCAGTTGGTGAGGAAGAACCCTGAGGCAGTAGGAGTTCTTGCAGACGAGCATTTAAAGAACCTCACAGAGGCTCATGTTACTCTAGCACACAAGAGAGCTCATGGAGTAGCTACCATTGCTAGCTACGGTGTCTTGCTTCATAAGGAAGTCCCAGTGGAATTAACTGCATTGCTTTTCACAGACAAAATGGCTGCATTTGAAGCCGTACTTGGGTCTGTTGATGGTGAACGAGTAGTCTCAAAAAACGAGTGGCCTCATGTTACTATATGGACTGCAGAGGGTCTTGGACCCAAGCATGCCAACAGATTGCCAGAATTGCTCGCAGAGGGAAAAGCTACCCGTATCCAAATCAACCCACCGATCACCATCCAAGGTGCAGTGGAATTCTATTGAGACTTTGATTGCTGGATATATGTTTAACTGGATTGCGGATCGCCGAAAATTTTCCCCGGATTTGTGTTTCTTTGGACATTTAACAAAAAGAAAGCTGAAATGAGGTGAATATTCTGTTTTGCAAGGGAAGAGTTGTGATACAAGTGAATTTTTTTTTGTATAGAGAAATTTTTGTACATATTTATAGGCCATAAATTTTAAAAATTGACAATCTGTGTGTGTAGATAGTTCGAAGTTACATTGTGTGCAGACAAATTAGTATAGCTTTCAGTGTGTCGCGCACTTAAAGCAAAGTAGCAAACAAGGTGTTGATGACAAAAAGCCTCGAATTTCTGAGAGTTCCAAACCCAATTGCTTTTTCTTCATAACTAACGTACAGAACCGAATTAACTGCCGACGTGGTCTTTAACCACATTAATGAACAAAAACATACCAAAGTGGACATTTCTGTAGTTTTTCCCCAGAAGATTCTACTCATGACATGCTTTTTTGAGCCCAAAAAAAAAAAAGGCAAGATTACAAAAGAGAAATTAAAATTGATTAAAAAAAAGAGAAATTGAGATGCATACCAATCCAATTAACAAAATTAGATAAAAAAATATCCTAGTGATTTTCACGTTTTATGTCACCAAATAAAGTGATAATTATAATGATTTTACTTTTTACAGTTTGTAAAAATATTAATTTTTCATTATTTTTTAATTTTAATTAGTTACCGTAAAAATACTTTTCTAATTTCGTAAAAATATTATTTATTACGATTTCTCGCTCTTAATTCCACCAAAGAGGTCAACTTTTTTTGGGCTGCTGTTAAGGTTTGGAAATCCCAAACGAGCCCAAAAGTTAAAATGGGCCAAGAGTCATCTAAGAGGCCCAAAAGAAAATCAAATAGAGGGCCAGGCCTCGTCTCGGACTCTAGGGCATCATCTTTTGTAAACCCTAACGCTATATAAAAAGTTAGGGTTTTTTGTTCTTATGGTTCTTTCTGCCTGAGCTGCCATAGTCGTTCGCACCTCTCTCCTCTCCTCTGTGCTTCATCGAGCTCTTGCGAGGCTTTGCCGATCTCCACGAACCATGGCGGACAAGGCAGTTACCATTCGTACCAGAAAGTTCATGACCAACAGGCTTCTCTCCAGAAAGCAATTCGTGAGTTTCCCATTCTCATTTTCCCTCACTTTCTTTCGTTTTTTCGGCAACCAAACATTAAACATTCTTTGGATGGAAAAAGTTGCCCCCTTTTTTTAATTTAATTTAGGTCTCTTGGTATTAAGGTTTCGAGTTTGGATTCTGTCTGTTTTCTTGTATTTTCTTGAGGCATGAATTCTTTTCTGAAGTTTGGATTATGTTGTTTTTTTTTCCCGGATAGTTATAGAAAATAGTGCTCAGATCTAGATTGATCTAATATGGATTTGAAAAGGAGAAAGAAAACGTTAAATCTAGGTTTTTTGTAGTTTTGTTTCTCTAAGAAGTTGATATTTGGATTGGAAGGAGTCTTAGCTACCAAAGTGTGCTAAAATTTTCCCTTTCCCCCCTTGCTTTGAGATATGTATACGCACGCATGTGTGTGTATGTAGCATTTAATTTGAAATCATACAATGAGTTTTTGATATATTCATTTACAAGTGATTTTTGATATTTTGTTGTCTGCTTTTTTTTTTTTTCCTGTGAACTTAAGCTTGATTAGTATGTTCATCAATGAAGTCATCTTTTTCTTTGCTAATTGCAGGTCATTGATGTTCTTCATCCGGGAAGACCCAATGTTTCTAAGGTTTTTCTTTCTTCAAATTAGGATACGAGAAACTCATAATGTATGTCTCTTACTTTGTGTTTTGTTTATTATTGAGTAACTAAATTGATTTTGTGTTTGTACTTTCTTTAAATTTAAGGCTGAACTGAAGGAGAAGCTCCAAAGAATGTATGATGTGAAGGACCCCAATTCAATCTTTGTTTTCAAGTTCCGGACTCACTTTGGTGGTGGGAAATCTACTGGCTTCGGGTTGATTTATGATACTGTTGAGAATGCAAAGAAATACGAGCCCAAGTACAGGCTCATCAGGGTAAGTTGAAAATTTTTTCGTATTATTATGTACTTATCAACCTAATTGTGCTACCTTTACCCTTAACATAAATTCAGTGATTTTTTAAAGTACTCTTAGAAGGTGCAAGTCTGTTTATTAATATAATTTTTACTCGTTTCATGTTCTCTTTGTTTGGATTGTCGGTGTTCCAATTATCAAACATATTCATGTCTCTAGATTACAGGGTAGAGTGCCGTAAATTCCTGTGGCAGTTATTCATGACGTTTTTATTGTTGATGTCTTGTATTTATTTTTTAAATGATTTCTCAATGGTCATGTAGATCTAGTAGTGTGTGGAGTGCCTTGTTTTTTGTGAATTTTAGAATTACATGAGTAGATTTTGGTATCCATTTGGTTCTTCACTTGGTTTTCTTCATGTTATGAGCAATTTGAATAACTGTGCTGTTTTTTTTCTTCTTTCTTATGAATAACATGAATCCAAATTCACAGAAAATTTAGGGACACATGTCATTTCGTGAACAGGGAGGGAATTGATATAGCTTCATAGGTCCGATTAAGTAGTAACTTGTTCTATGTCTGTTTTGGATTGAATTGCTTTTCCCTCTTGGATAATATTTTGAATTATGCGCCAGCATATATAATTTACCCCGGTCCACATGTATGATTTTATTTCTTAAAACAACTGAATGAAAAATTAATGCATGGTGTCATGGACGAGCAAAGTTAAAGGCCAGTAGATCATCATGAATCACTGATTTTGTGGAACAGTCATACGGGTGGTTTTATCTTCACCCCCTTCGCTTCTATTTCCTTCTCTTTTTGATACTTAAATTACATGTCTTCCAATTGTGCCATGTCTGTTATTAGTCTTTGACGGTTTTCTTGATTCTGTTATTTCATCGTTCTTAATTGTAAATTCGTTGCGCAATGGCAGAACGGACTTGACACTAAGGTAGAAAAGTCAAGGAAGCAGTTGAAGGAAAGAAAGAACAGAGCCAAGAAGATCCGTGGAGTAAAGAAGGTATAGGCAAATTGCATTCCTTTCATGATAAGCTTGAGATGTAAATATAAAAGGTTGTACATTGCTTATGAAGCTTGCTAATTTTCTCCCAATGAACTTTTTGGTTCAGACCAAGGCTTCGGATGCTGCCAAGAAGAAGTGAGACTAGAGAATTTTTCGCTGGTGTTGAAGCCCATATTGCAGCAATTGGTTCGTTTTAATAGCCTTGTTTTCACATTAGGTTCTTTTGAAATTACATGGTATCAGTGTGGATGTCGGTCTCATTTAATTAATGTTTAGTTATTTTATGAGATTTTGAGTACTCTGAAGAACAATTTTGAAACCTTTAGCAAGTGATGTTTCAAATATTTTTCCTTTATTATGCTATGTTTTAGAAAACTACTGTTGACAATATAATTTGAAGTTTGCCCGGTTTTGCGCGCCCGCCACATTCTACATTTTTTCACTTTATGCGCGATATTGTAGACCATCTCTAAAAGGTTGTAAAAATGGTATTTAAGAATCATAATGTTACTTAAAAATGTTTTTGACATTATAATACAACTTTTTTAAAGTATTACAGAGAAGAATTGTATTTCGGGGTCCATGTTTTTGTCAACATTTCTGTGAGATCCACCATGTAGTTGGTTTTTCTGCCTCTGAAGGAGTGGACGGAGTGGTTGATGGTTCATTTGTCAGATTTTTATCGAGGATAAGGAAGAGGTTCCAACCTCCTAGTTTCCCTTGTGGTGTTTTTTCATACACGTTCGAGTGAAGGTGTGTCATAATATCATTTGGAAAAAAAAAAAAAAAAAAACTCAGTTGGCATGGCCTATGGAGCTCGACTTTCCCAATTTGCGTGCCTTTTTTTCTTTGAGCGGAAAGTCCTTGATAAGAAGTCACGTGATAAGAAACAAAGCTCTTTTCTTGAAAATTAGCTTTGCGTTAGTCATAGGATTCCTACGAATTCTCGGAAGGGTGTTTTGAACGTGTCATGGAGGGTTTTCATATTTGAAGCTTATCCCTTGGAAGAACGTGTCGGTGTGCGCCTACCCTACCATTGAGAAGATGAACGAAGTTTCTTCCCACTTTCTATTTGGGGAAAATATAGATATATATATATATATAATATGCATATTCACACACGCGCGCGCGCCCACACACACACACATATGTTAGAACATTTTACTCGCTAATCGGAAAATATTACACATTGTCAATGGTGTTTGTACGTTATCATAAATGAGCAATCAGAAATGGTGTAAAGATATGAAACTCGTACAAAATATAGGAACTTTCTACGCCACAGAGCCTAAAAAATACACTGACAGGAAGAATTTGCCTTAAATTGGGTAATTTCTGTAAGTAGGATATGAGAAAAATAACCTATAATGTTTTTCAACTATCAAATCTGTATCAGGTTGATTGGTATTCCATTTTTTTTTTTTTTTTTGGTAAGTATTACAATTTGTCATTTTTAAATTATTTAAATAGAAACTTTATTTGTAGGAATTTCAAAACTGAATGATTATGACAAAAGGTAACAAGATATATTGAAGTACAGAATCTCAAATTTTTAATTTATCTGCAAGCAAGATGGGGAATTGTTAAATGGACCATTTTAATAATCATTAAGTCATTAAAAGAACCAGATGCAGACTGCTTGTTTTGTATTCATAATATGGTCCCAAAAAATTAAAAAATAGAGAGTAAAGACATTATGGAAAACGAGTGGAATTAAAAAAAAAAAAAGGGAATAATAAAGGATGATCAATCATGTCATGGGCCATGCCAAATGTTCATATGCGAGTTTCATATATTTAATCCTCACTGTGAAAATGCCTATTAAATCTTTTAACAGGAAATAATTGTATAAGTGTTATTAATATTAATACTAATCTTGGTTTAAATAAGAAAATAGTACTTAAAAGAAAAGAAAAGGAAAACCACATCACCACGTCGTCACTTTATACGGGGAGCATAAATAGAAAAATATGTGCTGCTTTTTAAAAGAATCAATAGGAGAAAATAATGGGACAATTCCAGTATCTTCCTTCTAGCCAAAAAAAAAAAAAAAAAATCCAATATCTTCCCAATGAGGAATTTTTCATATTTTCCTTTCTACAAAACTTTTTTGAGAAATTAAGGTTGATTTTACTTTTTAAATGTCCAGTTTAATAGATAGTCCAATCTTTTTTTTAATTTATTTATTTAATTAAAAGGCTTAATGGCCATTTTTTGGTCAATCAATCTCTTTCTTTCCCATGAAACTTCGCGATCTCATGGTCTTATCCGGTGAAATCATAGTTGTTGACGTCTGAGCTCCTCATCTTCTCCGGCAATGGCCATGTCTGCGGTGGGTTTGGGTTGGAGGGGAGAGAGAGAGAGAGTTTGTGGGTTTGGACAGGTGGATTTGGGTTTAGATATTGTATTATTATCAATCACTTATCGATTATGGTTAACCAGTGATTGATTATGAAAAATGATAATTTATGGTCAATTAATCAGTAATTTACTATAATAAATCATTGAACTAAATTAACTATACTCTATAGTCAATCAGTGATCGATTATATATCAAATTTGATTGATCATTTTAAGAAAAAAGACTATTTAATTTTTGGTTATTTATTTGAAAACTTAAAAAAAAAAAAAAAGGTTATCTTCCTCTAATCCCAACTTTTATTCATAAATAAGACTTTGCAAAAGGAAATAAACTTTCAATACCAGAATCGAATTATTTTTTTGAAATTAATTCTGTTTTGAAGCTAAATGAATGCAAAGAATTTTCCACAAGAATCAATTGCTATTTTCCGAATGGAATTCATTTTATTAAATGTAAACACGAGCATCAAATTTCTTTAATTGGGAAAGCACCTGAATAACATAAATATAGAGACCTTATGTCAATATGATACAAAAAGTTAATACTATATCAATATGATATAAAATTAAACTATAATTAGCTAAAATTTGTATTATATTGATTAAGAGTGGAGAATTTATATCTTATTGGTCAATAGATAAAAAAAAAAAAGTGATTAATTAGGTAATTTTCTCTTCTCTATTTTGTTACCATTACTTATTTTCCCGGATCATTATCTTGATTTTAGAGTGGCATCACATGGCATCAGATTCAGAGTTGCTCTAATAGAGTCACTTTCACAAATACACAGCTTCACACACACACACACACACACACGCACACTCGTTTTAGGGATTTAATGTGTTGATTTAAAAAATATATCTCATTTTTAAAAAATTTAAAAAATATAAAATATTAATTTTTTAATAAAAGAATTAAGAGGTGTTAAATTCACGAAGAAATCAGTATCTTTTATTAATTTATTTAGGTTAAATTGTAAGATTGGTTCCTGAACTTTTAAATTTGAATAATTTTGATCCCTTAACTTTTTTTTTTTTGTAGTTAGAATGTTCCTAAATTATTAAAATGTTACTCCAATATCCTTTACGTTAATTTTTGAATGGAATCTGTTAGTCAACATCATTTTTTGACCAAACTATTAATTGATTCCATCTAAAAACTAATAGCAATGACTATTGAAGTAATATTTTAATAGTTTAGAGGCATTCTCTGTTCTTATTTTCGTAGCTAAAATGACCATAAACTATTAAAAATGTTGCTATAGTAGTCATTTTTGTTAATTTTTGGATAAAATTCATAGTTAACACCACTTTTTAACCAAATTACTAATATATTTCGTCCAAAAATTAATGGAAAAGACTATTATATAACAATTTAAAAGTATAGGGGCATTCCAACTATGAAAAAAAGCTCAGGGATTAAAGTTATACAAAATTAAAAGTTTAGAAACTAAATGAGTAATTTACCCGTTTATTTATCGAGTAATTTACCCATTTATTTCTTGTCTCCTAAAGAGTTTAATACAATTAAGCAACAAGTGATTAAAAGAGAACATAATAATTTGAAGAATGGTGAGAAAAAAAATTTGTTGAGACATATTTGAAAAAAAAGTTATTTTACATAACGACAACTTGAAAAAAAAAAATGAAAAATATTTTAAATAATCCAACTATAAATATCTAAAATTTTTTGGAAAAAGAAGTAAAAATTAAAAATAAAACAGAGAAGGAAGTGAACAACGTCAAAAAAAAAAAAAAAAAAGGAAAAAGGAAAAAATGTGCACAAAAAGACAACACAGAGAGAGACCAAATTTTTGAATAGTTTCAAAAGGACAACTCTTTTTTATAATATAGTTATAGATAGATAATAATATAGATATATAGATATAGATATATTTAAAAAAAAGGCTATATATGCAAGATAAATATGTAGATAATGTGTGTATATATGGGAAATTAGAGTATCTCTAATACAATGTTAAAAGGTTATGTCAATAATATATTTTGACATTTTGATCAAAAAAATACTCTTTAATAGAGTGCTATTTTTTATGCCAAATTTACTAAATGCTAAATTTTGTGATAAATTTGCCTAAGATAATATCAAGAAGAGGCCCTGCTATAAACTTGTAATTTTAGTTCGAGATAGTATATAATAACCTGGCAACCAGAACAAGCCCTTGGAAGCCTTCCTGGCTAATGACGAGCAAAGGATGGTCTATAGAGATTACTGTAAATACTAAATGTTTATTTTAACAAGTATCAAAACACAATAATAATGAAAAAAAAAAAGAAATAATATTAGAAATGACATTATTTAATAGAGTACAAGGTAGAATAATACTTACTTTCATGCTTTTTAACAACAGATATAATGTTGACAAAAACCAATACATTAGAGATGGTCTTAAATTGAAAGATTGGAACTTTATACTGAATAAGTTTATATGTGAAATTATGGACATAATATACCAATTAATTTAAGAGATAGGTAAAACTACCCTAACAGAAATCTCAAAAAGAAATTACCAATTAAAAAAAGTAAAATAAAAAAAGAAGAGAGAGAGGCAGTGAATCAACGACAAGATTGTCATTTGCAAAACGCCTTTCCACACGTCATTTCTTTCTCTCTTCTCTCTCTCTGTCTCGGTCTCTCAAAGCTCATTTTCGTACTGTCCTTCCTTCCTAGCTCTTCACATAACCCCCAGCACACGTCTATAAATATAGATGTTTCTACTAATATATTAGGATAAACTCGTGGACCAGCTCTTCTCGTTCCCTTTCACAGTTTTCCCTTTCTTTATTAACCCCTTCTCTCTTTCTCTCTCTCTTTCTCACCTCATTTCTCTCTGTTCTTCGCATTTCTCGATTGCCAATCATGGAGGACGCCAATGGTACGGCTCTTCTTAATTATTTTTTTTATTTTTTAATTATTTTCAGTTATTTTCTTTTTCTCCTTAATTTTCGTTTTTTCAACTCTAGCGTCAGATCATTTTCTTTTTCTTTTTTCTTTTTCAATATTTGTAAATTAATTATTTTTTCCGAATTACGATTTACGCGTTTGTTTCTGCGATGAATTTTCTAAGATCCATAAGTTACGATCGTCACAGCCAGGGCCCTTCAGTACTTTGTGAATCTGAGTCAAATTTGTTGCGTGTTGATTTTGTTTTCGCCTTCCAAATTTTGGCACTTTCGTCTCGGTTTTTTTTTTTTTTTTTCGTGTCCTGTAAATCTTTTTTTTTTTTTTCTAGTCGATCGGTAAAAAGAATTGTTAATAGATTGAAGATTTTCTGTCTGATCAAAATACTTTACTCGGACAAGTTCACATCTGAAACTGTATGGCGTTTTTCTGAAAATGTCAGATCAAGGATTTCTAATTCCTTAAAATCAATTGTCTCTCGGCTATTAATTTTCCCTTAGACTGTAGAAAATTTGATAAGATTTGTTACTTTTCGCAGTTGTGGAGGCAAAAGACGGAGCCATCTCCGTGGCGTCTGCATATCTCGGATATCAAGAAGGTAAATGCTAAATCCATTCCTCAAAAATCTGTCGTTTTGTTATGAAAGTAGTGTTATCAGAGCTGATAATTCATTTAAAAAAAAAAAAAGAGCTGATAATTCACAATTGTAATGGTTTTTTTTTTTTTTTTTTGGGAATGTTTAATCAGTTGTACAGGACAGAGACCACAAATTCTTGTCTCAAGCAGTGGAAGAAGCTTACAAAGGAGTTGACTCTGGACATGGAGGCCCATTTGGTGCTGTTGTTGTTAGGAATGATGAAGTTGTAGTGAGCTGCCACAACATGGTTTTGAGTCACACTGATCCTACTGCCCATGCAGAGGTCACTGCTATAAGAGAGGTTAGAGTTTTGTTGGATTTTGCTGAACTTTCTAGGAAAACAAAAAAGAAAAGAAAAGGAAAGAAAATTGTTCCTAGAATTTTGTTGGATTTTGCTTCTTGTTCAATTCCTTGACCTTGTGTTGTATGAAAATTTATATGGAATTCTGATCTCTTTTGGAATTAGTTGCTCAAGTTTTCATTTTGTGTTGACTGAGATGATAATACTCGAGATTTCTCTTTACATGTTTGCTTAAAATTCTTGAGGAAATTCTCTGTAGTTGCTTCTTTTGATCCCTTCTGTTGTCGTTGATATGATGTTTTGGGATGGATTGAATTGCAGGCTTGCAAAAAGCTCAATCAAATTGAGCTCTCGGACTGTGAAATCTATGCGTCTTGCGAGCCATGTCCAATGTGCTTTGGTGCTATCCATCTTTCGAGAATTAAGGTATTGTTTCAAACCTTCCTTTTAATCTTGAGTTCATTCCTCTTATTAGCTAATTATTACACCAATGTACTCATGGTTTCATTGTCTCTGCCTCTTTTGAAACAGAGGTTGGTTTATGGAGCCAAGGCTGAAGCGGCCATTGCGATTGGGTTTGATGACTTCATTGCAGATGCATTAAGAGGCACGGCATTCTATCAGAAGGCTAACATGGAGATCAAGAAAGCTGATGGAACCGGTGCTGTTATCGCTGAACAAGTGTTTGAGAAGACTAAAGCAAAGTTCACCATGTACTGATATTTCTCATTTCACCCCTCGCCAATTTACAAAATTGAGACTGTGCTTCGTCAAAGTCTTTTCAGTTTATTTCCACCAAAAAAAAAAAAAAATGAGGGGGGTGGAATGTGTCAATAATTTACCATAATTTACCATCATTCTCCAGCTTGACTTCTTTGAAATGAAGTGTAAATTTCCAAGTGCCGTGCACATGCAGTGCAGATTTGCTTGATCATTGAAGATCACTTCTGTCAAATTATAGAAACGCTGGGGTGTTTGGTGTTTCTTTTTTCAATTGTTTTGGAAATAAAAACGTTTTTTTAAATCGCGTTTGTTTATCAAATGCTTTGAAAACAGAACGAAAATAAAAGAAAAGGTAAAATTTATATTTTATAGGAAAATGTAAAAGTAAAACAGTTGAAGGTTGTTTTTCCCTTTTCTTTTCATTTCTTGAGGCTTATTTAATCCATGTTTCATAAATATATCAAATCATTAATTTTACATTTCCTTGTACTCCAATTAGTCTTTTTAAATACACACTCAAACATATTCTAAAACGATCTCAACATCAATTCCGAATAATTGTCATTTCTATTTCATATCGAAAACAAATTCATTTCCAAAATGTAATCAAACAGACGTGTTGTCTTCTCAAAACATGGAGTGGAATGACTATTTGGTTGTCAGAAGTTTTTTTTTTTTTTTTTTTTTTGGGTAAAGTGTCTGGTTGTTAGAGTTGAATTTGGGTCGTTTTGAGAAAATGGGGAAAACACAAGGCCCGTCATCTCGTTTCAAACGTTTATAATTTATTGTGTGCTATGTCAGCAAGCTTTACAAGTCGTTTTAATTGTTTTTTTTTTTTTTTTAATATAATAGCAAGTTGCATGTAACAACCACACGAGGGGCTATTGACTTGTAATTTTATTTCCTTTTTCTTTATTAAAAAAAAAATAAAGAAAGCCAGAGATGATTTTGGACGTCAGTTCATTGGAATATCACATTATTATGGGATGGCTTGGCCATCACGTAGTCCTCTTTGGTTCATCGTTACTCAAGTGAACGTGTAAATACGCTATCGCCTTTTGATCCTTTTTTGACATCAATAGAAGCATTATTTTTTTTTGTATATTAAAACGGATCTCAAATATCAAAAGTTATCCAAAAAAAAAAAAGATTATGGCAATATTCACTCACCAAATTTCAAAGATATAAGTTGTATTTGGTTTGTTCACTCTAATCAAATAATGCTACTTACTTTTTGTTTTTGTTTTTGTTTTTTTTCTTTTCCTTTCCAAAAGTAAACTCATTTATACTATTTACATATTTAACTTTAACTTAAAAACTAACTAAAAGTCAATAAATTTTGTTATTTTGAATCGAAATTAGATGATTTTTTTTTAATTGCCTAGAAGTTTTAGACGAATAAAACAAGATTCATTTTAATTTTTTTTAAACATATTTTAAGTTTGAACATTTTTTTTTTTACTTCAAACAGCTTTTTTTTAATCAAACATATATTATTAAAACTCAACTTCACTCCAATCAAAATAACTCTATATTTCCGACTCAAGTGTAACAATCAACACCTCATAATATTTAAAAGTTTATACTAATCTATCTCATCAACATGTCATTGGTTTTAGAAAGAATTCGTTCTTTCAGTGGTAGCAGAAGCGCAAGGCAATGTTCACTAAAATGACTCTTCGAATACCCGGGTGGTTATCATCCATATTGCCTTCGCGGTTAGTAACCTTTCTACATGTTGGAAACCAGTTTTGGTCATTTGGAAATTTGGAAAACATATAACTAATTATCAAAAAATATTATTTAAAAAAAAAAAAAAAACACTAACAACGAAACTTGACTAGACAAATCTGTGCAAATACATGGACACGGTTTTTTTATCTTTTATCTTTTTTTTTTTCTTATGATCAATACTTGGACACAGTTGAAATAGTATTGTCATGTCAAATGACAAACTGAGATCGTTCCCAAATTGACCACGTTTAAAAGAACGTGAACGTGAACAGAACAAACTTTATTATTATTTTTTTCGATTGAAAAACAGAACAAACTCTATTGCAATGATACGAGTTAGGCAGTCAGATTGACAGAGCGAGAGAAGAGAGACAGCATAAAAACTATTTATGTCCGCCAAGATCCTCAAAAACAACAACTAAAATAAAATAAAAACAAGTTAGGTAAATACGTAATACAAATCAATATTCGGGTAAATATTGGGAACTGCCCCCACAAATACCACAACCCCAACTCGAAAGTAGTAATTTTACACCGATCATACTCTGGCCAAATCCAACAGCTCACTTTAATATCACCAGAAACTCTTGTAGCATCTCAGATCTTCTAGAGCATCCATACTTCAAGTTTGTTTGTTTGTTTTTTTTTTTTTTTTTTTTGGAGCTGGAAAAATGGAACACAAGCTCTGGTGTCTAAAGTGCAGGATACAAAATAAGGAGTATTATTTATTTTATTTCAGTTAATTTTTCTGTTGTTATCCACACAAAATCTACGAACTCTGAACAAACTCTATCAAATGACTGAAAAAGTAGTCAGGGAAAATCATTATTCAACCTAGCTTAGCTGTTTGTGTTGTTCTATGAATTTAAACAAAGGATGATAAATAATTCGAAATGCAAACTCTAGCTAAACACAATCAACCATTTCGATTTCGATCAGTGATCAAAGCAAGTTTTATAAGAACCAGAAGGCCAATTTTAGAACAACAACCACAAGCCAATTTTCACCTCTTTGCGCCAAAATCTTCAAATCATGAGCCTCCCTTGGACCTCAATTCGTCCAAAGTCTCCTTTATCTGGTCCTGCACCAACTCCAATCGCTTCGAGTAAACCTCCAACTCCAGGATCTGCTGCTTCCTCCACCTCTCGTCGCCCACCTCCACAATTCCCAAATTCAATGGCGGAACGCCGAAGCTCAGCGGCATCGGATTCATCGCTAGACTACCGAATCCCCTTGTCGCCGCCGCGAAAGGTCCTCCCATGGCGTTACCCAACAATTCCTTGAATAACGGTGATAAACAGCTCCTCACAGTATCTTCTATCAACCCCTGGACATTGCCGTTACTGTGATTGTTTCCGCCGCCGTTGTTGCAATTGTCCTTGTCGTCGCCGGACCGTCGCTGCTGAAACAGCGTCTGTCGTCGGGTCTCGGATCGGGTTTCGACCGCGATCGCTTGCGTGACCTCGGAGGCGTCTTCTTATCGACGGAGAAACCCCCGCCGCCGGCGTCCTCGCTTTTCACCTCGATGTTGTTGAAATTTGCGTTGCTGTTAGGGTTGGGATCGTCATCTTCCATGGCGTTGTCGTCGGCGCCGATGGGGCCGATGTGCTCCAGATCTTGCGGGAGATCTCGAAGGTGGCCTGATCGTGAGGGCTCTTGAACGATAACTCCTTACCGGAGGAGATTTTGTTGACGATGTTCCGGTACTTCTTCTTCAACCTCCGGAGCTTCTCGACGAGCTGGTTCTTGTTGAAGTCGAGCTGTAGCTTCGACTTGATCTGGTCGTAGAACAGAGCGGTGTCGTTCTGGCCGTGGTGCGTGCTCTTTCCGCGCTGCGCCGTGTAGTCGAGGAACCCTGGAGGAGCTCGATCTCGTCCTCGTCGGTCCACAGCCTCTGGAAGAGCTTCCGCGAGTCGTCCAGAGCCGGCTTCTTCTCCTCTGGCGCCTGAGCTGCCACAACGGCGTTGCTTATGCGGCGATCGGAACCGGAGAGATCGGCGATCACGGTGGTGGCGTGAATTGCCGGCGCCTCGCCTTTTGGGGCCGCCGGCAGGGCGATAGTTACAGCGTTGGCGGCGGTGGAGGTGGCGACGACGATGGCGGATGACGTGGAGGGGGAGGCGGAGTGGACGGCATCGTCGTCGTTTTCCAACTCTTCGTCGTCCTCTTCATCGTCGTCGACGACGTCGTCCTCGTCCTCGTCTTGGGAGGAGGAGGAGAGGTCCTCTCCGGGCAAAACGGCGTCGTCTTGGTGGGAGGCCATAGGGAGAAGAGAGGAGGAGAGAGAATTTGGTAATGGGTATCGGGGGGTTTAGGAAGCTAAAGCGAAAACTGTAGTAGAATTGGGGGGTGTGGCGAGGCGGTTCTGGTGGTGGTGGGTTGTGGGCTGATAGAGAGAGAGAGAGGGGGGAGAGAGAGAGGGAGGGGTGGTTAGGCCGAGAGGGAGGGGCTCACGAGGTTTGGTTGGATTAGCGTGTTGGACTGGCTCAAGCGGTCCTATTGGTGTACTGTTCGAAAGGTAAACCCATCTCGCCTACGCGCTTTTACTATTCGTCTACCACACGACAACCTCTTTTAGGGCCTGTTTGGAGCCACGTTTGGAAACAATATTTTGGAGGTTAGAAATACACGTTAGATGAAAATGAATTATTTAAAGTGAAAAAATATAAAAACTTAAAACATATTTGAAAAAAAATTATTAAATATGGATCTTATTTCATTTTTTTGAAATTTTATGTAATTTGAAAAAAAAATTTTCATTTCGATTTAAAATGATAAAGTTATAAATTTTAGAGTTGAATTTTTTGAAATTATTTAAAAAAATAGTAAAAATGAAGAAAAATGATAAAAAAACATGTTTGGAAAAGTGTTTCCAAACATGGAAGTAAATAGTTTGGAAAAGTGAATACTTTTCTGATGTATATAGGGCCAAGTTACATTTTTATCCAAAACTTTAGAAAACTTTGCAAAGTTTCCCCTTCCATAAAAATATTTGACAAAAAATATATATATATATACGTGACACTCGTTGTAAGCGTGAATTGTGAATATCGAATGTAAAAACTTACACTTAAGTAAAAAGAGTAAAGATTTTGTATTAATTGTCTTTTTTTTTTCCCATATCTCTCTCTTATAAGTAACTTCATAATTTCACATTTATAAGGGTAACAGGTGCTTAATCCTTAATACCCCTAACTCATATTTCAAAGGAATGTTATGTGCATTTTTTTGTCAAAATTTCAATTGAGGGGGAAGATTTGTAAACTTTTTCAAAGTTCAAGAGAAAAGAATGTTATAAAATTTTGTTACAAGATCTAAAATTCAAATGAAAAAAGTATAATTTATCCTAATATGCATCATCTCAACCTATTTTTTCGATAAATAATGTATCATCTATACCTATATTCCTTCGAAAATACAATAGTTTTGTTCTTACATTTCCTGAATTTTGATTTTTTTAAAAATAAATGATAACGTATAAAAGTAAGAGTTCAACATAATTATACTTGCAGATATAGCATGACGTTAATTTTACATTTAATCATATTTTAAAACGAAAGTTTGATCAATTCTTAACTTTAAAAAAAAAATCTATCAAAACTTACGAGTGAAGTACTTTTTTTTAAACGGACATTCATAAATTAAAATGTTAAATAATTCAAAAAATATATATGCATACATATTTTTTGAAGTTAGGGTGAGATTCAGATTTTATACTTTTAAGTAAAATAATATATAATATTGCTGTTAAATTATATATGTAATCACAACAACTAATTATATTACAAGAGCAAAATAACGTGTTAACTTGTTCTATAATAGAACTTTACGGAGAATTTTAGAGTGCAAATGATAACTATCCTAATGATAGAGTTTTGTTTTTTAACTAGTAAATTTGTATTAACGTTAATACATCCCCCTCTACACGTTATGGGCAAGAGCGATCCTTTTATCTTCAAATATTTTAATCTTTAGTAAATTGTTAATTAAATCTTATACGTATAAGGAAATTTTGTCATAAGATATACTGTTGTTGTCGTTGAAAGGAAGTCAGACGCAAACAAAATAGAAATTAATTAAAACTATTTATTTTACTTGGGTTGTCATCCGCCAATTATTTGCACTACAAGTAAATCAAATTTTTGGTAATTGTTCATTTGATACATGTAATTGTTAATATAACGATAAAATTATAAAAAACAACTTGCTTTCTTTATAATGCAAATGGACACAAATTGACTTCTTCAGACGAAATTAACAAATATTTACTTGGTAGGTAGCCAATCTTTAGGAGAAATCTTCTTAAAAAAAAAAAGAAAAGAAAAGAAAAGAAAAAAGAAAATGTCGACGCGTATTCTCTAAAAATCAGTTATTGTAATGATAATTGGCGTTTTAGCTATTGGTAATGTTGGTCATGCTAGTTCCAACTCTTGGCCTCCTCTAGACTTGACAATATATTAATATGAAGTGCGAATTTTTTTTTATTTTTTTGTTTTAAATTGTCCTTTAGCTAGAGACAAAGTAATGGTGTTTCTAATCTAAATATTCTCCACATAAAGCTCACGACGCACTAATTGTATTCTAGCATTTTTATTTATTTATTTCGGTAAAATATACTCTAGTACGTAATTGTTGTCGTATTTGATGATAGATCTCAAATTGATGTATATAAATATATGAAATAGAAGTTCTAACAAGATTATAAACTGTACAGGTTGAAACTGATAATTCAATTTCTTGCTTACAGAAATTCATGACCTAGGATATTATAACGTGAAGAAAGAGCTCAGCTTTAATTAAGCATTCAAATGTCAACCCCAGTAAACTCTAGAGGATTGTCTACATTATACCTTTGTGGGCTAACTCATACATTAAAATTTTGAATTAAATTGAAAATTTTCTATGTGGAGAGGTTTTGAAGATATTTGAATTGGAATTTTGAAAATATACGTTTGATTGAAAAAAAAAAAAAAAAAAAAACAGTTTGGAGTATCTCATTTGGACTTAAATGATAAAGTTAGGAAGTTTTAAATTTGAGTTGATTATAGAAATTTGTTTATTTGAATAGTGAAAAGTAGTTTTTAGTATAAGAAAAAGACCAATAATATATATATATATATATATATAAACCAGATGTCAAATATGTTTATTTTTTGGTCTTTCATTTTTGGTCCCAACAATGCCAGTTCTATTTTCACTATAAGGTATAAACTTTTTTACATTGTGATATCTAATCTGTCCTTAGGACCTCAGTCATATGCTAGATGATCTTTCATGGTTCCTCACAAATTGATTTGTTTGATTTTTTTTTTTTTTTTTCAAATTGCTCTAAGACTTAATGGGTGGTTTTCAAGTTATATATATATAAATATTTTATATGCACCCCTCTTATATTAATTACTTTTTAATCAAATTTTTTATGTCGATTAATGATCAAATATAGGACTTATGACTTCTAAACCCTAAATCCCTCTTTTTTCACCAACTAAAAAAAAAACTTGCCCGGGTGGCCTAATTGCCAAATGGTACTTGGAGCATAACAATATTCACAAAACAAAAACAAAAACAAAAAAGAAAAAAAGTAAAAGCTATTAAAAAAAAAAACTTTTTTTTCAAGCATAAAAACGTGACACGTGTACTTAAGTGTATTCAGGTCTATTTTTCAGTCAAAAATGTTTGGGCAGAATTTTTTTTAAGTAACAGTGTTATATTCTTCTGAAAACTTTGTGATTAATCAATTATCAATAAATTTTGTGTATTTCTTTATTTTATGTATTTATTAAAAAAAATTGACAAATAGGTAAATTTTTTGAAGAGTTGGACCAGATCACGTCCTTAATTACCCGCAAACAAGGAACCCCGATATTCTATAATCTTTCCTTTCTTTTTGGTAGCAACTACAAGTATACATTATACCCACAAATTTTGGGATATACATGCTCAATGGATAGGATCAATTTTTTTTTTTTTTTGAAATTGAGATCCTTGATAAAATCACTTATGAAATTACCACTAAGTTAGACCTGCTGTCACATGGATAAAATCATTTTAACATCCCATTTAGTGGTTAATAAAAAAATAAAAAATAAAAAAATAATAAAATTTTGTACGGGCTATAATCTTATTCTATTATTTTTTCTTTTCTTAAAAAAAAAAAAAAAGAAAAGAGAAAAGTAAAAAGAAAAAAGAGAAAAACATTTTCTGATGATATATAACGATGACTAAAAGTGAGCTGAGGACAGCAGTCATTATCGGAGAGATGACACTACTCATTTTCTATGGCGTCCGTACCTCTGTAACCATAATTTGAAAAAAAAAAAAAAAAAAAAATCTCACCCTCACCACGCACCATTAACTCCTCAACCACCTGTATCTCCAATTTACCTTTTCCTCAAAATACTTGTGATCACCTCCATGCCCCAAACCCACCGTTAGAGGACTCGGAGACAAAGAAGAGAGATGGAGATGGCATGGCCACTTGTTAGTTGGATCATGCCCTCCTCCTCCTCCTCCTCTCCTCCTCCGAATACGACAACGACGACGATAGCAAAAACGACAGCGATTACGACGGAGAAGAATCACCAAACGACGACGTCTCATGCGATGACGCCGTCGATTCTGTTTCACCCTCCACTCAGTCTCCCTGCCAACCACTCTCCGCCGCAGCCGCCGCCGCCACCGCCGCAGCCGCCGTTGATGACCCGAATCCTTCTTCTTCTACGTCGAAACGACGTCGCACCGACAGCAACGAGGTTGTAAAAATTAGGACTCTATCGAAAAGGGTTTGGACCAAAGAAGACGAGCTGGAGCTCTTGCATGGCTTCTTGGAGCACACAATAGGACACAGAAAAATTCAAAAAATGGTCGACGACAGAAGGAAAATTGTGTCTCTTCTTTCTATAACGAGGTTAAGCCCGAGTTACAGCAGCGATTCAACAAGAGTCAGATCGTTGAGAAGCTCAGGAGATTAAGGAGGAAGTACAACCAAAACGTTGCTAATTATAAAAAGATCAATCTGAGCTTAGACAATTTGGACCAACTCTGCTTCAAGAGCGCCCACGACAAGGCCACGTTCGAGATTTCCCATGAAATATGGAACAGCGATCAAACAATCGTAGATGACAACGTCGTAACGAAGGGGACGAGATCGCAGACCCGATCGGATTGGTTGAGAAACACCAAACGGGTGCTGGAGATTAGTGATGAAGGTAGTGATACGACGGCGTTGATAATGGGATTGGCTCTGAATTGTCCGTTTGGATTGATGAAGTTTGGAGATGGAGATCGTCATGATCAAGTGGTGATCAAGAATGATGTTAAAGATGATGAGAAGTGGAGAGAGCAGCAGATTATGGAGTTGGAGGTTTACTTGAAGCGTCTGGAGTTGGTGCAGGCTCAGGTTAAGGCTGCTTTGGACAAGTTGAGGTCATCAGGAGGGTGATTTAATTCATTTGTAGTGTTATACTAATTAATTAGCAGGTTTGGGTTTAATAAAATTACAACTTCTTAAATGAAGAGTGATCTTATTCAACCCGACATCATATACAGTAAACCTGATAAGGTTGAGGCCTAATACTTATTAGCGTAACTCGACTAATCTCATCCGTTAATTTACATGACATTATTATTATTATTACTATTATTATTTTTTGGATATGAGAGTTGGGGGAATGAGGGTTGGGGATGTTCTTTTCTGTTTAATTTGTAAAAGTTGGTTGGTCAAGTAAGATCGAAGGTTGAATAAGAGTACTGGAGAAAACTTGGTGCTATATATATTAACGATCTTGATAGAACAATGTTAGAAAACATCAGTTATATTAAACATAACTCACTAATAGAACTTGAGTCCCATAAAATGAAGCTCACCTCTCCTTCGGGGACATTTAACATCATTGATGTGCTAAAACATTTTTTTATCTTGATGTGTTTAGAATATGATCATAGGAAAGGTGCCAGCAAATGGTTGTGCTTTATTCCTAAATTTGGTGTAGGAAAAGGTTAATATTAACGTTGGCTAGATACCCCCACACCAGCGACGTGGCAGACATAAAGACAGAATTGTTGAAACCATTGTTTTTTTTTTTTTTCTAGTGTAAATTGTACTTGCCTTTTAGCATGACTTACCCTCCTCTCCTCTCCCCATTCCATGATTCCCATCTCATCTGCTTGTAAGGTTTAGTCAGTCAAAATGCATGTAAACTTGAATTAATTTTTTTTTTTCCTTCCTTGGTACTTGAAAATTGGATCAATATTCAGTAAAATTAAACTCCAAATTAGCTAAAATTGTGGTTGACTTTTTTTTTTTTTTAAATTCGATTTTATGTTAGAATATGTGATAAAACGTTCCAATATGTCATGATGACATTTGCAACAGGATAGAAAATTGACAACTTTAAAAAAAATTTTAAATCTAATAATTCATAATCATGTTTTATGGATGAACTTTTTTTTTTTTTTAAGCCCCGCCAACTAATTAATTTGGGTGATCTACGGAATTACTCCTAAAAGGATAACTCTGAATTTTTGTACCAACTATATAATTTCATTTTTTTAAATATCAAGTTAGATAAGTATAAAGGGTCAAGAATTCAAATAAGAGATAGAAAAATATAAACATGTTTATTTGAGCGGTTATTTCCACAATTTTCTCTATTTCCTATCAATAAGGAAAAAAAAACATTATTTATTGGGAGAACGAGGGAAATAGATTAAAAACCTCTAGTAATAAAAATAAATAGCAGAAAACTTTTTGGATGATGGTAAATAGCATATTCATGGTAAATTATGTATAATTTTCTCAATAAAAAATTATTTTAAAAATAGTGATAAATACCATATTATAATGAATAATTTATTTATACAGTATGTATATTATTTATTATAAATATTTTTAAGACATGTTGTTTACCATAAATAATTTTTTTAAAATAACTTATTTTTAATGTATTTCCTCTTATTTATTTTGTAAAATGGGTGATGGGTTCAAGTTCTAAAGACCCAAAAACCCAACCCATGAATAGAATCCACTCGAATCCAACAAAAGAGTTTCCCCACCTTATCCTTCTCTCTCTTTCAAGGCAAGCATATACTCTTTCATGAATCCCTCTCCCTTCTCCTCCACTCAGATGCAAACAATCAACTCAACATAAACCCCCCCAAAAAAAAAAAAAAATCCCGGCAAAACCATTTTCTCTCTTTTTCTTCTTCTTCACTCACTCTCTCTTCTGTACTGCTTAGAGAACTGGAAAGAAAACGACTTCACCATGGCTTGTGCAACAACAAGACCCACTTTCTCTTTCCATATCTCAACCTCCTCAATCTCTTCCCAAACCCAGAAATCCAAAACTACCCATCTCAGCAACCCAACTCTCCTCCCCAAAATCTCATCTTTTCCCTTCTCTCACTCACAAGTCCGTTAAGAAACCACCCAAATTCTTCACCAACTCCATTGACGTCTCCAAAGAAGACAAACCCAGCTCGGACCAGCCCAGTTCTCCCCCACCCCAGCAAGAGAAAGAGCCAAATCCAGAGCAAGAACAAGAACAAGAACAAGAAAAAGAGCAAGAACAAGAAAAGTTTGATAAGAGAAGGCTTGAGGAGAAATTTGCAGTGTTGAACACAGGAATATATGAATGCAGGTCTTGTGGTTACAAGTATGATGAGGCGGTGGGGGACCCATCTTATCCGATACCTCCAGGATTGTCGTTTGAGAAGTTGCCGGAGGATTGGAGGTGTCCAACATGTGGGGCTTCACAGAGCTTCTTTGAGAGTAAGAGTGTGGAGATTGCTGGGTTTGCACAGAACCAGCAGTTTGGGCTTGGTGGGAACGCACTCTCTTCTGGCCAGAAGGTTATTCTTATATATGGCAGCTTGTTTTTCTTCTTTGTGCTCTTCTTGTCTGGCTACTTCCTTCAATAGTATTGGATGGCTGAGGTATGGGATTTGAAATAATTTCTAAAAGAAAATACTAAAAAAAAAAAAATTGGTTGGATGAGTAATTAATAGGAAATATCGTAAATTTCTGTGTTTTTGTTTTGTTTTTAAGATTTTGAAATTGCTTATTGAATTAATGAATTGTGGCATGTACTCAATACCATAAAAGCAATAAGGCTGCATGAGTGTAGTTTCTGAAACATTTTGATCCAATTTAGTAGGGAGGACTTTAGATTTGCCTCTGTGAAATACGGTTTTGTTTTCCCAGATAGTAGAGATGCAAAGAGTACTAATTGAGAAGTCATTTTCTCTGACCGAGTACAAGGCTCACCTACAGATAGAGGAAAAATATCCGTTGTGAGAAAGCCTAATTGGTAAATTAAATTCTACGTTCTTATGTCCAAATATGTTATAAATTACATTCCTTGTATTCATGTTCAAATATATTTAAAAATGCATGCCTTGCATTTTTTTCTTGCGATTAAATTTACCATTCAACTCTCATTTTGAGTAAACAATATATAAATCTTTTTGACTACACAGGTAAATTGTCTGAAATCAATTGATTTTCTGGTACGACCTTCTCTTTTGTTTACATTTATCAACCGTTCATAACATATAAGCCTCCACATCGTTGCTACATCTCAAACGGCACCAAAAATAAGACCTCTCGTGTGTGTGCGCGCGCATGCGCCCATATGTATAGGACTAGCAACTTGACACGCCATTGTCCACCAATTTTACTTGACGTGCATTTGTAAAGCAGTTTGAGTTGAAATTTTTAAGGTTCCGTTTGGTTCATTGGTTCGTTTCAAATTAAAATGTACTTTTTCATCTCAGTTTTTATCCTTTTCTGGAAAAGTTTTTTGTCTTTTTTGAAAAAGTTTTGTCTTTTCTAAAAAGTCAACAAAAATTATTATTGAAATTTAAAATTTCCAATTCAAACTCATTCACCAAACGGACCCTAAGTTTGAATTGGTTGACTTTTTAAAAATTAGTTATAATTTTTGTTGATTTTTAAAAAAAGAAAAAAATTAAGATGAAAAATTTAAGTTTAAACTTATGAGATAAACGGAGACTTGAATTTTTATAACTTAATTTTTTGGGTTACTTTTATGAATGAAACCTAAATCTTAACATGAATTATATTTTTGGGGACGCGTGGTGGACGTTGGCTGGGCATGGAAAGGGAGCTCACGGGCTTTTTGATGGATATATGTGCACGGGAAACGGCACGCCTGCAAGTGAGACTGACGTGGGCTAACACGGATGCGAGGCTGTCTGGGGGTGGCCTCCACGCGCGATCTGGGCCATCCATTGGGTGATCCAATGGTGCATCACATGAGTATGGGCTCGTGTGAAGCTTCTGCGAGCGGACCTTGGATCCGACTGAACTTTGAATTTTTAATTCGTTAAAGAGCATTTTAGTAGCCATTTTGCCTCATATTAGAGTTCATAAATCACATTTTTCCTATTTACACCTAATTAATCTATACAAATGAGAAATTAATTATTTAGATGGTAAATAAATAACATTATATTAAAACTAATATTAATCTAAATAAAATAAAATTACACAAAATAAACTAATATTAAACCCTAAACCCTGAATCCTGAATCCTAAATCAATTTTTACTTAAAAGGAAAAGGTTATAAGCTTTAGAAAATAGAGGAAATACTGATACGACCATAACTCGTGGTAAAGGAGTATCTTTTAGACAAAAAGTAAACAATTTGATTGCAAATGAAAGCATTTTTAAATTCTCCGACTTGCACGTAATTTTGATCTGGATTAATTTTGGCTAAATGGAGATGGCTATAGACTTCAGAAAGCGAAGTAAATATTAACGGTACCTTAAATCACAAACCATAAGGTGTTTTTTAATCTAAAGTGGACCGTTGGAATGCAATATAAAGCATGTTTTAATGAGCCAATGTTCTAGAAATTTTGTCATGGACCAATTTTCTCCCACCAGAGAACGTTATAGGCTTCGGAAAATAGAGTAAATGATGATACGACCATAACCCGGTATTAAAATTTTGATTTTAAATACGAAATAGGCCATTAGATTGCTCTTAAAAGCGTTTTTAAAATATCCAAAATGTGATTTATTGCTCATTTTAATGATCTAAAGTTCTAAAAAATTTAAGCATTAAAAATTTTTACTCAAAAGATAAGGCTAAAGGTTTAGAAAATAGAGCAAATGTGGAGATTACCGTAACTCGTTATAAAGAAATTGGTTTTAGAGATAAAGTAGACCGTTGGATTGGAATTAACAGCATTCATAAATTATCTTAATTGCATGAAATTTTGATCGGAACCTATTTTGGTCCAACGAAGAAGGCTGTAGCTTTCGAAAAACGGAGCAAACATTGAGAATCCCATAAATGAAATCCAGAAGGCATTCGTTGACACAAAGTGGACCATTGAAATGCTATTAAAGCATCATTTAATAATCCAAAGTCCAAGAAATTTTGAGCCGAACAAATTTTCTCTCGACGGATAAGGATATAGGCTTTGGGAAATGCTGCAAATGTTGATACATCCAAAACTCGTTAGAAAGATGTCAGTGTTGGACCCGAATTTGACATTGAATTGTTATTTAACTCATTTTAAAATCATCCAAATTGCAGGAAATTTTGAGTTTGATCAATTTTTGTTCAAGGTAGAAGCAAAAATGGAGCTAATATTGAGAACATGTTCAATCACAATCTAGCATATTTAGATGGTAAATAAATAACATTATATTAAAACTAATATTAACCTAAATAAAATAAATCTACACAAAATAAAATAAAATAAAATAATCTGAATTAAAATTAAGTTAAATTAGATTAAATTAGGTTAAAATAAATTAAAATGCTCAAGAACATAGTCAATTTGGATACGTAAAATTAATACAATAACTCTTACTGGGGGAAAGACAACGTGAAGCACGTCTTATGTGGGGAGGGAGGCAATGAGGAATTTGGGATGGGGAAGAGTCACGATACATAGCTGAGGCGAGGGGAAACTGCGAGCTTGGGTGTTGGGCATCTACAATTTGCCAGGAATGGGACGTGACAGAGAGGAAGGAGAAGTGAACCAGGAAAGGATCATTGTCGAGACCTGCCCAGCAGAAGGACCGATGAACACGTTACAACACTCGAGGGGGGGCAAGGGGCGCGAACACGCCCCGGACCCTCCTCGCCTGGTACGTGTGGTCTCGCCCCTCGCCCCCGGCACCAAATGAACCCGGGCGCAGAATGTGTCAAGGAAAGACAACGAGACGATCCCTGCCGTCGGAGCCCCAGAAACGGTGACTCTGCCTCGGTGGTTGCTTCGGATCAGTTTAAGTACGAAGAACGACTCTCGGCAACGGATATCTCGGCTCTCACATCAATGAAGAACGTAGCGAAATACGATACTTGGTGTGAATTGCAAAATCCCGTGAACCATCGAGTCTTTGAACGCAAGTTGCACCCGAGATCATCAGGTTGAGGGCACGTCTGCCTGGGCGTCACACGCCGTTGCCCCCCCAAATCCCTTTCTCGCTCCTAGCCGGGGCCAGTGGGGACCACGGGGAGCGGACGATGACCTCCCGTGCGCGCGCTTCGACTCACGGTTGGTCCAAAAATCGAGTCCCATGTCATGTCGTCTAGGTAATAGGCAGTCGATCATTCAGTGCCACAGCTATGTGCGTCGTGCACGCATCGGGACTCTGACAGACCCCAGTGCGCCCGTTGCGGGGGCCTCCAATGCGACTCCAGGTCAGGTGGGGCTACCTGCTGAGTTTAAGCATATCAATAAGTGGAGGAAAAGAAACTTACAAGGATTTCCTTAGTAACGGCGAGCAAACCGGGAAAAGCCTTGAATTGTAGTATGAAGAAACGTCCTCGGCGGCGGACCGGGCCCAAGTCCCCTGGAAGGGGGCGTCGGAGAAGGTGAGAGCCCCATCGTGCCCGGACCCTGCCGCACCACGAGGCGCTGTCGGCGAGTCGGGTTGTTTGGGAATGCAGTAAAAACAATAGCATTTTTTTTCAACAGCGATAATAGCATTTTTTTTCCACCCATTCTTTTTTTCCTTTCCATGCAACAATACTAACTAGAATTAAGGGAAGACTTAGAAATTTCTCCAAAATGGGAGTCAACCATGGGGTAAGGGGAGGAGACTCAAGTCTACTGAGAAAATGTCCTTCTTCCTAAACAAAATTACGTCTCTACCATAGTTCCCCAGTGACCACAATACGCCAGTTTCTTTGAAATTAGCTTCGACAACTACGTGAGAATTCACAACTGCGTGTTGTAAATGGCAAAAAAGTTGTTTCTGTGTTTTTTTTTTTCGGTATATTTTTTTTATATTATATGTTCTTTTCATCTAATGGTTCATTGCATCATCAAATTCATTGTCATTTTCGGCGAGTCGGGTTGCCCAAAAACCGTCATGGTAAAGTCCAAAAATTAAAAAAAAAAATTTTGTAAAAAAAGACCCTTCCACGACCGTTTTTTAAAAAATCGTCGTGGAAAATGCGACAAAAACACGGAGTGGAACAGAGTTTCCGAAAACCATCGTGGAAGCCAAAGCTTTCACGACAGTTATAAAAAACCATTGTGGAAGCTTCGGCTTCCACGATAGAGCGGAATAGAGTTTCCAAAAACTGTCGTGGAAGCCGAAGTTTCTAAAATGGTTATTCTATTTTGCACGACGATCCGAGGGAATTTTATTTTTTCTTTCAGTTTACTTAGGTAAGTACCTAATTATATTCACTGAATGATTAATTTCTTTACACTCAAATCATTTTAGAACACCACATTAATTCAAATCTCACAATTAGATAACATCATATTTTCATATCTCGGCAAAACACCACCACAAAATGGAATACTCTTTCCCTATGCAAAATTTATTACCTATAATTATTATGTTATGACTCCTCTCTCAATTTTTATTCTCGTTTTGTCTTTGTAAAATTTATCACCTATAGTTGTTATGTTATACTTCCTCTTTCTATTTTTATTCTTTTAGTATTCATTATTTATTATTCAACAAACTAATTCACCTTTTTATCCAAAAGTTTCAGCCTTTTTCTATCCTATCCAAGAACTTTGATGCATAAATTTACCTATATGCCCTTTAATTCCTCTTTTTTGTTCTCAATCATATCTCTCATTCGGTGCCCAATCTTGCTCCGGCCGGTAACTCATTGCCCACTGCTAGCAGTCTTTGATTGCCACGTTATGACTAGGCCGGCCCTCGGAATAGTTATGCTGGTCTCTAGAACTGGCCTACATATATTTACACCACGATCGTCGTCATCGGAGTGGTGACTACCACCGCTTCGCGCCATTGGAAACCACAGTTAGGATCCGCAAGTCTCTGATACCACTTGACGTAGGAGTCTTTACCGAAAAGTTTGCTGAGCAAACCATCGAGAAAACTTGAACGATTGATCATCGATCAAGTTCCACTCCCTTTCACTCCGTCACTTACTCACTCAACCGAAGCTCCGACTTCCTCTTCCACCTCCGCCGCCATGACCCGTCCCCTGAAGAACATAACCGACGCCGACTCCTTCCGCTGTGACCTCAGGGACGCCCTCGCCGCCCCCCTCAAAAGCCTCAACATCGAGGTCGAAGACCTCGGCACCTCCTCAAACTACACCGTCGTCGCCGCATCTCCTCCGCCGCCACTTCCTCCTCCCCCAACCCTTCGAAACCCGCAGCCTCATCGCCTATGGCACCGATGTCGGCGTTGCCATGATGGCCAACAAGTTCCTTGGTGTCTTCGCCGCCACCTGCCTCCAACTCGGAGGCGTTCAATCAAACAACGCCAATGACCAAAAAATAAAGAAGCGAAAACGCTCTTGAAAAAAAAAAAAAAAAACATGCACCAAAAAAAAATGACAAGAAAAAAAGCAAGAATTTGATATTTCTAAACAATGCAGGCCCACCCACACCAAAAAAACAAAACAAAACAGACTCACGTATTCATAGTCAGAGAGTGATTATTAGAAAACCAAAAGTTTAAGCTCAGAGAACATACAAGGTCCATAAACTTTTTGCGTTTAAAGAGTAGCGTGCTCTAAAACTGAAAAAAAGAGATTACTTAGCAGGAAGAATCTCGTTATGCACTTGAGCTTTCTCCGCCCCAGCTTTCTCCTCCCCTCCGACTTCGTTTTTCTTATTTAGAGCTTTTTCTTTCTTTTCTTTGCCTTCTTTCCCCGTAGTCTTTTCCGCTCCGACTTCCTTCTTTTTTGCAACTTAATCTTCCTTCTTGAGCTCCTTGCAGATGGCCTAAAACTCCTCGTCCCTTTCCTGTTGTTTTTCCAACATTTTTTTCTGATCCTTGATTTTTTTCTTTTCTTCTTCCGATATCGGTTTCTTCTTGTCCATCATCTTCGTCTTCGTCTCCCTGGGTGCCAATTGGATAGCACTAGTAAAAATTATAGATTTGACGATGGTTATCTAACTATCGTGTAAACGGTTATTAACCGCGTGTAAAGTTTACACGATGGTTAAATAACCGTAGTGTAATCCACCATCGTGGAATATTTTGAAACATCACGATGGCTAATAAACCATTGTGGTATCTCAATATTTCACGACAGTTCATACCGTTGTCGAATAGAGAAAAAAATGGATTAAATTTTACTAAAGTGAGAACTTTACACAACGGTTCCATCATGTAAAGTGGACTTTATACAACGATTTTTAATAGAAATCGTCATGTAAAGTGGACTTTACACGACGGTTTTTAACAGATACCATCGTGTAAAGTCTAACATGAATTAAAAAATAATTTGACATTTTTTGGTGATTTCCCATGGGTGACCTAACCGGTGTGTTATCAATACACGGCTCAGGATATGATTAACAAAATATTAGCTACATGATTTTCGGAAGATTATACGACGGCTTTCAAAAACCATCATGTAATCTCTCTAAAAATTTGAAATTTTATGAAGCGTTTACGTGCGAATTTCATGAAGTAAAAATCTAAAATTTGATTTTCGGAAGATTATACGACGGTTTTCATAAACCGTCTTGTAATCTCGAGATTACATGACGGTTTTCAAAAACCATTGTGTAATCCTATGAAAATCGGAATATTACACGACGGTTTATGAAAACCTTCGTGTAATCAGTTTTGAAGCCACGCCATGTGTAAGACGGACAAGGCAATGCATTTTTGTGTACAAATTCCACCCAAAATCACAATTCATGCTTTTATGTCAGTATACATGCTGCAATTTTGGTTTCATTCGTTAAAATTTTTGTTTTCCTTTTTTTATAATTTTAAAAATGATGGTGGGAACCAAAAAATGATGGTGGGTAAATAGTTAGAAACACTTTGGCAGGTCCTTGGAAATAGGAAACAAGGACATTCTCTACAGCTGAAAACAAATCAAATCCTTTGAATTTTTTTTCCACTCTCTCTCCTCTTCTCCTTGCCTCTCCCATTTCCCTCTCTCGAGTCTTTCTTCCTCCTTTCTATTTAATCTCTCTTCCCTCTCTCTCTCTCCTCACATTCCAGTCCTTTCTTCTTCATTTGTCAAAAACCACCCACACTCCTCGCTCAGTCGCTCGCTCACACTCCTCACTCGGTCGCTCACAAAAATGTAGGGAGTCATCGGAGCCATCTGAGCCACCCTTTCTCGCATGGTGGTTTTTCTGCTCTTCAAATATATTTTATGTTTTATTATTATTTTATTTCATTTATGCTTGGTCGTAACTCTTCTTAGTGTTTGTTCCTTGCGCAGAAGGGTCGGTCACAAGGCAACACTGAAAAGCCAACACTACTATAAAAGTTGGCTTAGACGACAGAAATTACACAACAGTTTATTGAAACCGTCGTGTAAACTAGAATTACACGATGGTTTATGAAAACCATCGTGTAAAATGGGAAAACACGGCAGTTTCCATAAACCGTCGTGTGATATCGGCTTCCATAAACCGTCGTATGATATCACACTACGGTTTATGGAAACCATCTTGTAATTTTTCGAAAATCAAATTTCAAATTTTTACTTCGTGAAATTCGTGCGTAAACCCTTAACAAAATTTCAAATTTTTAGAGAGATTACACGATAGTTTTTGGAAACTGTCGTGTAATCTTCCGATTTTCATAGGATTACACGACGGTTTTTGAAAACCGTCGTGTAATCTTCCGAAAATCAAATTTCAAATTTTTACTTCATGAAATTCGCGCGTAAACTCTTGACAAAATTTCAAATTTTTAAGAGATTACATGACGATTTTCAAAAACTGCCGTGTAATCCTATGAAAATCAGAAGAGTACACGACAGTTTTCATAAACCGTCGTGTAATCTCGAGATTACACGACGGTTTCCAAAAATCGTCGTGTAATCTCTCTAAAAATTTGAAATTTTGTCAATGGTTTACGCGCGAATTTCACGAAGTAAAAATTTGAATTCTGATTTTTAGAAGATTACACGATGGTTTTCATAAACTGTCGTGTAATCTCGAGATTATACGACGGTTTTCAAAAACCGTCGTGTAATCCTATGAAAATCGAAAGATTACACGACGGTTTCTATAAACTGTCGTGTAATCTCTCTAAAAATTTGAAATTTTGTCAATGGTTTATGCGCAAATTTCACGAAGTAAAAATTTGAAATTTGATTTTCGGAAGATTACAGGACGGTTTTTATAAATCGTCGTGTAATCTCAATATTACACGACGGTTTCCAAAAACCGTCGTGTAATCTTATGAAAATCGAAAGATTACACGACAGTTTCCATAAACCATTGTGTAATCACAATATTACAAGACGGTGTCCAAAAATTTGAAATTTTGTTAAAGGTTTAAGCGCGAATTTCACGAAGTAAAAATTTAAAATTTGATTTTCAGAAGATTACACGACGGTTTTCATAAACCATCGTGTAATCTCGAGATCACACGACGGTTTCCATAATCTCTAGTTTACACGACGGTTTCAATAAACCGTTGTGTAATCTCCGTCATCTAAGTCAACTTTTATAGTAGTGTTGGCTTTTCAGTATTGCCTTGTGATTGACCCTTATGTGCAAGGAACAAACACTAAAAAGAGTTACGACTAAGCATAAATGAAATAAAATAATAATAATAATAATAAAACAAAAAATATATTTGAAGAGCAGAAAAACCACCATGCGAGAAAGGGTGGCTCGGATGGCTCCGATGACTCCCTACATTTTTGTGAGCTACCAAGCGAGGAGTGTGGGTGGTTTTTGACAAATGAATAAGAAAGGGCTGGAATGTGAGGAGAGAGAGAGGGAAGAAAGATTAAATAGAGAGGAGGAGAGAAACTCGAGAGAGGGAAGAGGGAGAGGGAAGGAGAAGAGGAAAGAGAGAGCGGAAAAAAATTGAAAGGATTTGATTTGTTTTCAGTTGTAGAGAATGTCCTTGTTTACTATTTCTAAGGACCTGCCAGGAGTGTTTCTAACTATTTACCCACCAACATTTTTTGGTCCCCACCATCATTTTTAAAATTATAAAAAAAGGAAAACAAAATTATAAGGAATAAAACCAAAATTGCAACATGTATACTGACGTAAAAGCATGAATTATGAATTTGGATGGAATTTGTATACAAAAATACATTGCCTTGTCCGTCTTACACCTGGCGTGGCTTCAAAACCGTTTTGTCTGCCTCATTTCGGTTTTTCGCGTCACTTTTCTTCTTCTTGCAGCCTTCAACGCATATTTCCGTGCATTGAGGAAAGAAGGCAACATTATTTGCCTTTATTGCATTGTTTTATATATAGCTCAAACACATTGATCAATCAAAGAGAGATTCATAGAAGAGAACCATTATTTATTTTTTCGATGTGAATTTGACATAAGATGGGAGCCTACTATGAAAATAAAATTAATTATAATTAATTTTCTATAATTGAAAGAAGGGGTTTCATCATATTTTAGCATAAACCGACAACTCATAGGCAGTGGCTTGGTTAAGGAATCCACCGGAGCCGTAGCGAAAGCGAGTATTCATATGGCAATTGTCACTGTTTATGGACCCGAACCTGGGTGATCTATCCATAACCAGGATAATCCTACGAATCCAAGTCAAAAAGATTGAGAAATATCAGTCATTCACAACCACTGATGAAGAATTCCTCGAAAAGTTAAGGATTAGTAATCCTTTTTAGAAATTGAATGGATCCGGTCTTATACATACGCGAGGAAAGTAATCAAAAAAAGAAAAAAGATGAGTTCTTCTTAGGGATAATTTATAACAAAGTTTTCGTGTTGTTGACTCCTAGGAGTAGTGCCTCTTCCTCTATGAGAATGATTCTGATCTAGTTCATGGCCTATTAGAAGTAGAAGGCACTCTGGACTCACCCACCATGGACGAACCTTGCAGAAGAACCCTTAGGTTTTCGGGGCATTGGATTCTCACCAATGTTTGCATTACTCAAGCCGACATTCTCGCTTCCGCTTCGTCTACATCAAATATTTGTTTCAAATCCACATATTTAATGGTTTGGAAAATAAAATTATTCATGACATCTCTTGTTTAATTTTGGTGTCTCAAATAATGTCTAACCAATTATATTTTGATATATTTTTAAAAGAAATTGGATTTTAAGATTAATTAAAACATTTTAAACTTTTTCACATGACGTGACATAAAATTATTGATTAGACATCATTTGATATACCAGATAGAAAAATTTGGATCCATTACTAGGAATTTGACCTTTTATTATATTTGTCAATAAAATGAATTAGTGTGCAAAGCGAGACATGTATGGATGTTGTTGCCGTGGAATAACTAACTATAACTATTTTTTTTTCAAGCGTCTTATTAGCTCTGCGTATGTGATTACGCGCTCACGACTGTCGTGACCTCTAGCCGTCGGTTTCGTGACATCCGGCAACATATGTGCTTCGCAACTTTCCTTGTTATTGCTCTCATCAGCGTCGGCAGACAAGAGAGGGAAAAGCGAGAGGAGAGAGAATAAATCTGAGGGAGAGAGAAGGGAGGGCAGAGGGCTGGGGGTACTTTGAAATTTTTCGCTTTCTAAAGATGTATGCTATAATTTTCCATTACACTAGTGAAATATGTTATTTCCCTCCTCTGCCTAAAAAAAATAGAAGGAAAAAAAAAAAACAAACAAAAAAAACAAACAAACAAACGAACAAACAAAAATTTATAAGCGTAACCAGCCGCAGGCTGCAAATGATTTTGCGCTATCTAAACTAGAAATCCACACTCGAAACTGTAAGGCAATTTGGAAGGAAAGAGTACAACAAGAAGCAAAGAAAATGAAGAAGAGATGTAAATAAGAACAAGCAATATTTGATACAAGTGAAATTCGATACTCGTGTGTATACATACCAGCTTTTTGCCGAATATGGAAACATGCAAGCATCTCCTTCCGTTTTTTTTTTTTTTGTTTTTTTTTCCGCCTGTCTGGCCTTTTTTTCCCCCCTTTAAATAGTTTTGAAGACGTGATCTAAGCATCTACGAAATCTTTTCCTATAAATTCTAACTACGAGTATGAAATGACTGCACACGACCTCTCCGATGACCCTAGTCCAACTGCGAACCCATGATGACCATAATCTATGATCCCAAGAAAAACAGGAAACTCAAAGCAAGGCAGCAAGGCAAATTCCTCTTCAACGGCGAACCCAGCTGCAAATCAGTAAAATTCGCACATTAAAGAATGTTGCCCGTATTGACCACTTTTTAGGAACGGGAACATTGGTGAGCTCTGATCTTCGGGGTCACTCAAACTCATTAAGCTTGTCGTAGCTCCTCTAACCACATGGTAAGACATTCATTCAGACTCACACTGATTCTCATAAATGGACAGGGGCTCCAGAGAGAACATACGACTGACCAAATCCACTACAAACGCTCGTGGACTCCAGGATTCAATGAATCTTGCGGAGCTCGTGTCTTAATCTGATAAATCTTCACCTGCTTATCCTGTGAGATGGTTTCCTGTCGACCAGTATACATCCCACCATTTGTAGTCACGCCTTTGTCGATCCACTTGGGAGGTGGTGCTGGAAGTGCACCTGTGTTCTGCAAAAACTGGTGGGACGTATTTGATGCGTTTCCTGAATTTGGCATTCTAGGCGACATCGTGGCAGGTGATCTGGATCTCAAATTTTCTTCCATCGTCAAAGCAGACATCCCGGTTCTCACATTGCGGTACTGTTCTTGATTATGCAATCTATCCTGTCCCCTAAAATTCTGCCTATCACCTTGCAGACCATTTGAGGCCGGAAATCTAGGCCTACCCATGTGGCCCTGGGTGAAGGAATTGTCATAGTAGGCATTTGGATCTTGCCAGAAGCCCCTTTCATAACCAGACGGTCCAGCTGGTCTTGATCTATTGACTGGATAGGGGCCTGGGAATTTCGAGATGGTGGCTGCTCCCAGAATCCGGAGTGTGAACCATTAGATTTGAGATTTAGGGTGTTCTTAACAAGACGATGGGCAGCTTCTCCCAACTGAGGGCCAGTTATTGCACCAGGCACTTGTTGTCTGCACAAGAGATGCATCAGGAAACTAAGATTAAAAGATCTTCATTATCCCGTCATGGAGGGTTTGACAAAATTAAGATTAGAAAGATCTTCAATATCCATGACTTGTACTTCACACAAGTCAAGTTTATGAGTCAGAAATTTGAAGCAGTAGGGCCTCAAAAGCTTTGTTCCATATAGACAGAGCTCGAGCCCAGCAATAAAGATTATGATGACGTAACATTTTTCCAGTTCTTTCTCATAATTCTATGTGCAACTGCAGAGTTGGAAGCTTTACACTTGCACATCAAAGCAGAAATGTTTCTAAAGCAATAAAATAGACGGCATAAAAACTGCAAAGTTTCCCGTAAAAGTCAAAGAAATGCATTCTCACCTTTCCCTATTTTGGTGGTTGCGACGGGAATTGTCTTCATGCCATAATATAGGGAATGGTTTAATATCGATAGGCTTTAAGATCTGCAAATTAAAAAAATGTCAAAAGTTTGCCTATATCTTGAGCAAAGTTAAAAGACAATGGCATTAACAGCGGGGAAGCACAAGTGGTCAATAAGCAAATATTGGTATTTTTTTATTTTTTATTTTTTTTAAAGGACAAGAATAAATGACTGTCTTCAAACACGCAAATGATAAACAATTTTTTTTTTTTTTTTTTTAAGGATAAGAATACATGACTGTCTTCAAACACGCAAATGGTAAACGATAAACCTTGTGTATGGAACAAGTACTCTTACAATGACAGCTACCTTGGCACAAGCCCAAATTACGTACACATCTCACTTCAACTAGAGAAAATATCAGTCTAACGTGCTCCCAATACCTTCTAAAAAAGCTGACAAAACATGTCTTGCATTGCATACTTGATGTGCTTAAAGAAAGATTTTAACGTAACACTACCCCAGGAACAACATACTAAGAACCAGTAAGTCCCAACTTTTAAACATTCAGAACAAGAATTAACCGGGAACTTTTGAAGTCACAAGAACTCAAGTACCTTTTTGGGCATGACCACACCCTTGGGAGGTTCTGGGATGTGCCTATGTGAACCAGGGTTGAGATATGCGACAGTTCTGCAAACAAAAAATGCCCAAGTTCCAACATGAATTATTCAATTATTTAAGTTTCCAAACAAGAATGGAAGGAGTACTTACAAGACTTGGTTATGCTCAATGTCCTGCAATCCACTGACGGGGGACGGAACTTTATTTTTCATCCCAGTCCTCTCGCATATCCAAAGAAATCCATTCATTCCACCACTGTGAAAGGTCCACAGAATAATTAAACCAGAAGATGTTGTCATGTTTGATAGTTGAGTATTTAATGGGTCCAAAGATTAAACACCTAGCGTTTGTGTCAATCGGGCAAAGAAATCTTCTGAACTGGGGCATCTGATGATTAAGTTGGTAGTATACGCAGATTTGTGAAGCCAAAGGATGTGCAAAATGAACATAAAGCAAATCATGCATCACACTATTCCGCATCTGCTCTTCTTCCTGCGTACACCAAAATTGAAAATGTTCATAGTTGAGCACTAAAGACTCAGAGAATTATAAAAGTGCAAGATGTCAGCTTGGGTTTACAGCTAATAATATCCCCTAGAAGTCCAAAAGTCAGCTAGGAACAAAGAAAATAGGAGTGGAGCAGGAGAGCATAAAAGAAACAGCTATTCATTCTCTGGTTTCCATTTGGACAAATATGATCTAACGTGGAAATTCTATGAGAAATAAGAAGCTAAAGAACTTTGTTTCTAGTAGTGAGGAAGCGATAACATGCAGATCTGATAGGCCATAATATTTTCAAGTTTAGCATATCTATAGTTCAGAACAACATTATTGTAAAACGAATGTGAGTGAAAAGTTGAATAAAAGATTGTATAAAAGCTCCTTTTTCAGACCGTTAAGGTGCCTTCAAGCTTCCTTGTGGCGCCAAGCAACTTCCTCTCATCAATGAATGGTAATTTGGCAACACCCTGATTCAACGGAAATGAAGTTGACACAACCTTTAATAGTTTTGAGCAATCATTTAGAAACATGACAAATATTTACATTAACAGACCGACCCTACCTGCCATGCAAAACGCTTGCCATTCATGTCAATCTCAAAATCTGCATAAGAAACGAAAGACAAATTGAAGTCCTATTGAAAAGGAGAACCAAACAACAAATAGCAAATAAACATTAACTACACCTAATTTTACCAGGAGGGTAGAAGGCAGAAATAGGTGATGATGGATCGGTCATCAAGTTTCTGTATTTCTCCGGCAGAGCACTTGAACTGCAAGAGGAAATTAACAAGCTTAGTAGCTTATCCATTAATGCAACCAGTGGATATAACCAAATGATATTTTCTTGTCAATAAATTTATGTGAATTTCGACTGGAGAAAGAAGAGGCACCTCGCAGCTGGTAAAGTTCCCATAAGCTGATCAAAGGGTTTGAACGGCTCTCCCATGAAAAATGTGATTTCCAGGTCAGATAGATCTTTTAAATCAGAAGCAAATGGGGCATAATGGTATGGGTAATACCTAAAACAAACAATAAAAAGAAACATGCATAACTATTTGACTGACAACTGTCAATAAAAGCGCATTGGTTGCAAATAAACAAATAAATAGTATGAGCAATCAACTTATAAATTATTCGAACCAAACATATGAGGTTTTAACTATCAGTGGTGCTCAAAAAGTTACATCCCCTTTTGGGTGAGAAAGGGAACCTATCCGGTAAATCAATCTGATCTTTCTAGCAAACAAACCAGTTGGATAGATGGAAGAGAAGAACAAATGAGTCGAAAGGTTGCTCTCTTCCAGTAGAGTTGATAAGAAACTAAGTTGGAAGTATAAACAATGTCATTGTAATTAAACATTCTAACCCGTTCAAGTGCTGGCATACTTACAACCAAGAGAAGATTCAGATCACCAGGATGGGCAGATTCAATCTAATAAACGGTCAAACTAAAAACTAGACAGATATAGAGACTGGTTACAGACATCAACTTCAACTAGCCAGGTGCTAGTTTTAGAGGGCGGGACAAGTTTAACAACAACTATGGTAAATAGCACAATGCTGTTCGTTATGAAACTTTGGAACAGAATCTCCTAAAATACAGCATTTCATGTCTCATTTTCTCCATGGATTTAGTTACACCTTGATATGACATTCTGACAGATTATCTTAACAATTGGACTGAATTAACCAATCATTTTCTCAACCTTTTTTTTCCTCATAACCATAAATTGAACAATTATGCAATCTTTAAACTCGTATGGCTTCAAGAACTGAAGTCTTCCAAGATCGTTGATGTTAATCAAAAAGGTTTTTTTTTTTTTTTTTTTTTTTTTTGTTGTAAAAAAGAAAAAACCACAGAATGTTTATTTGAACAGCAAAATAAACGGCACATAAATGGGCAGAAATTTTTTCCAGCAGTCAATCACAAACTGACCATTGCCAGGAGCAAACACCTTGGTAGTAATACCGACAAACCCAACATAAGCCTTCCACATATTTCAGAACCTGACAAAAAAAAAAAAAAAAAAAAAAAAAAAAGAAAAAAGAAAGAAAGAAAAAGTAGATATATTAACACTTGATTCATCAAAACCCATGCGTTAAAACAACCAAAATAAAAGACAAAAATCAACAATACTAAGAAAATAGATAACATTTCAAGCACGGACATTTTGTGCTATGTAAAACTTAAAAAATAAATAAATAAAAGCAGCTCTGAAGCTCTGAATATTGAAGGATGGGTTACAAAAAAACAATTAAAAGAACTGTGCAAATTGAGGAAAAAATACACACTTCAAATCAATTTGAACGATTCTTAATTAAAATGGCCACACAAGAATTATGAGAACTTACCGTGTCGCTCCTAACTTTATCGATCTCTGCAGGTGTTGATACACCAAATTTCTCAGCATAATACCTTTCTTTGTATCCAGCCTCCCCTAGCTTAACCTGGGAAAAACAGAAAAATTGAATCCTAAAGCATCTACAAGAAGAATCAGAATCCACATGACCCAACCCTGGCCTTGCTTGGCCCATCTACTCTAGACAGACAAAACAATTTGAAAGTTAATCTTCAAAAAGAAACAACCATTTTCGATAGCATTCAAATGTAACTTAAAACTAATAGAAAAAGGAGAGGGAAAAACAAAGTAGTAGCTTACGATGACCCAACGTTGAGCACAATTTTCTAAAGCATCAGAAAGCAGATAAGATTTTTTCCAAACTGATTATGGTAAACTAAAACCTTATGCCATTGCCAGGAAGGACCAAAATATATGGCTCCAAAAGGATACTTGGGGCATAAATTCTTTAAACTTTTGACGAAAAAACCATTTTTCTGCAAAAATGTAGTGAGTTTCATACTCATAATTCTGAGAAAATTTTTTGTTATGTCAACAATAGACTAAGAGACATACACTAATTCTCGTTTTCAATTCAGGATTCAATCTCTGAATAAGGTTGAACAACAAACCTTGTCTACCACAGGAGCCTTGTCTACGACTGGAGTCTGTTGCTCCACAGTCAACTCCCTTTTGGCTCTTCTCAGTTCCTCATTGTTCTCAAAGGCCTGCTCAAGAATACTATATGTAAGAGAAAAGTTCTACTTATTGACAAAAGAAGACACAAAGGACTAGCTTTTTAAAAACATGACTACAAATTGAGGTATCGTGCAGGAATCTAATTACCCAATGGACTATACAAGCCAACATAGTAAAAAACAAAAGTAAAGGTAGGACAATTCATGCAAGTGGTTGTCTTACTAATTTATTTTTCCATAGGAGTATAACAAAAAGTTACCAAAATTATGTTTGGAAAGCAAAGGAATGAGAAAGATTATTAAAAGAAAGAACAAAACTACAACAATCCTTAAAAGATCAAAAAATGCTATTCTATGACCATTGATGATGCATTCACCACATGAGTGCCAGTACATAAATACTGCCACATAACATAGTAGTACCTAATTTTTTTACTTTTTGCCATGTAACAACTCTCTCGTACGAACAAATGTGTGGTTCTGCTTATGCATCACCACTGGTCATAGAACCCTGAATCTTGGGCCTTTAAGACTCAGCTGAATGTCGAGTCATTTCTTTCACCCATAAAACAGGGTATTCCGAGAATTGAACTTGGCACCTCTCACAACTAAAGCGAGAATCATTCCACTAGACAAAATGCCCAATTTGAAGACCTTGCACATTCAAATAACTTGATTTTGTCATTGCCTTTTGGACTAAGTAGTTCTATTGCTTCTAATTTCATTATCGACTCCCCTTTAAAAGTGCCATTGTGTCTCAAGTTAATAGAAAGTCTCATATTTTTTGGGCTACACCATGGATAAAAAAGACTAGTTAAGTAAACGTTCCCACACATTTAGTCACTGACAATATGGGAAATGTTAACGTAACTAATTCTTTTTTTTTTTTTAATTAATTACGAATCCACAAAAGATAAGTGGAGCAAACTAATTATAAAATAAAATACCCAGTCAACTAGTCAACTCCTCCCATGCTAATAGAGGTACGTGATACACTCTTCAAGCATTAATTTAGTTATTAATATAGAGAATAGATTAGAATAGATGCATTGTTATCACGTCTAGAAAATGAAAGAAGAATTAAATAACAAAGATACATCAAGAAAATGTATTTATTTTTGTATTTTGTTTAATGACTGACATGTCCAAATTAAGTGAAACATGTTGGAAACCCCATCCGCTCTATAGCATTCCTATGTACAATGCAGGAACAATTCTCACCAAGAAGTAACAATGCTATATAGGAAAGCATGTGTTTAAGCCCCGATCATAAAAACGCAATTATAAACATGGTTGAATTAAGCTATGAAGAAAACCATGAATTCCACCAATGGTTAGGGAAAAAAAAGAGATGGAATAAATAGGTTAAACAAAGGAGAAATTGGGATACCTGTTGAATTCGTGCCCGCTTCTGAAAGATCTGGTCTTCATAAAAAGCCACTGACTGAATAAAATGTTCCACCCTATCCAACAACACCTGGAGAGTAAATTGGTCGAGAGTACAACGTCTGTTAGTAAGCCAGGGACCACGTGCCTAAAACTTATACAATTAGATACTTCGAAATCTAAATGAACCTAAAAGACCTCAAAATTGAAATTAAAATAAAACACTAGGTGAGAAGGGGAAACGAACAACATAAAACTGATGAACGTTTCTGTAGGTCAAAACAGGCATGACTCCTAACCAAGCACTGTCTACTAATGCTCTTTTTTTTTTTTTTTTTTTTTTTTTGGCAGATATGTATGAATTAGATAAAATTTACTGCTTGCACTTGTTGATGCTATATAATCTAAAATGCTAATATGACCATGTAATATATTCAAGAATCTTCAAAGGGATGCTATGTTATGATTGATTACAAGGTCAATCTATTTGTTACTTCCAAGTGTTAAAAACCAAACGTCTAGTGCATACAGGATCAGAAGAAAGTTATTCGACAATCAATCAAGCCAAAACCTAAAGAGAAATAATTACCTCACCCGCATCAGTAAGATAACCACCCATAGCAGTAAACTCTCTTCTATAAACATGCATCAGCAGGTTAATGGCACCCTGACACAATAAAAGCCGCTGCTTTAGCATAATAGAAAGAATCAAAAGTGGAATGCAAAGGAAACTAAATATTTTTTTCTTTTGTTCTGAGAACCAACTTTCTTAAACATTTTACTTCGTATTTCATGGATTCCTCAAACTAGTTACTTAAAATGCACGGATAATGAAGTAGAGCACAACTCATTAAAATAAGAGCAATCGATATCACTTACCTCCCTGATCTCCAATGTAGGCATATGTGGAAGAAAATCGTTGCCAACAAAAAAACAAAGGAAGACAAAATCATCCACTACTCGTTCAAAATCGATATCAAATGAAGGGTTGGGAATATCCAAATCATATTGCAAATACTCTCGCAATACCCAAATGTTGAGGAACTGCACACCGTAAAATATTTCAGGAGAGAGAGAATTATGAGGTAAATTTGAAATTACAGCAATGAAATGGAGCCAACTTTCTCAACCTGATATTTTTTCTTGTGAATTGGAGTTTCATCTACCACGTTCCAATCCAATGGGTCATCTGGTTTACCACGACACTCGGCAGCCAGATGACCAATCTGACCACATATGAAACACTTTTCCTGTTGCCCAGGCAGAGTAATCACCTGTATTTGGAGCAAAGGGAGAAAAACACGATGTCAACTAGCAGCAATATTTGGGTTGGACTCGAAGGCTGCTCAGAAGATGATAATACGGACCTCTCTTAGTATTGAGAAATGAATCTCATGCGTAGCTAAAGACAACATAATGAGATCCGCATCCTGATTGCAATAATCCAATTAATTATAATTAAACAAAAAAGTCATCATAAAGCATTTTTTAAAAAGTGAGTCAGGTGACAGAAATCAGAATTAGAAAACACCAAAAACAAACATCGGATTGACAAACTGACTAAATTTTATAAACACTAACCAGACCATATAGACAATGCCGAGTGTTAGGATCAAAACCCGGAAGGTTGCGTTGCAGTCGAATGTATGACATGATTTTGTGTTCTCCCTCACCAGGAACATTTGAATCAGAAATAATAACCTTCAAATACCCAATGCAGCCCCATAAATAAACTTAGAGAGAGACAAAGTATCCTGAAAACCAGAAGTATATGGGAAGATGTAGAGAAGGGATTACTCCACAGGCAAGGAATCATCCGATCTTGAATGCATGGGGAGGTGGGGACTAAATAGGATCATTCTGGACAAACCTTTGTAGAACGCCAGCCAGGGTTGCGGTTCAACCTACTTTGTATGTAATACTGAAGTGCCACTGAGAGCACTCCCATAAATCGAGTTCCAGGGGTGATAACATTTGAGTCAGAAGTTTCAGGCTTCTCTGTAAGTGTCAAGTTTCTCTCCTGATTCTCAAATTCCTGCTTCAATCTTTCTTCCTCAGCTACCTGACAGACAAATACAGAATCACAATAAGTTCACGGACTTTTAATAGTCAGCACTTCAATAACACCTGAAAGAAAAAATCTTACTGCTTCTGCTGCATCTTTAGCAGCTCTAAAGCGTCGAGAGCGTTGCTGATTCATTTTAGCTCTTGGAGCAACCCCATCTGCAAAATCACATGTAAAGAAAATCTTGTCATGGAGAAAGCTAGGTAAACAGTGGCATTAAGCCAACAAGTTCACAATTCCAAGCTCGGGTCCAATGGATTTGGTAAAGCCAGAGGGACTAAAAGAAATTCTCACCAATTGCAAGAAAAAGAAGCTTTCTGGGGCGGACCAATGAGAAGAGATGATCAATGTAGTCAAATATTAATTTGAATACATCATTGTAGGTGGCAGGAGCAGGCTGCAAAAACAGAAAATGAAATTATCAGGAAAAGGAAAAATGGGTTGGGGCCAAAGATGTCATCTTCACAAAATAAGTTCAACTAAGATAACGCCCCAAAAATTCAACACCACAAAAAAAAAAAAAGGTCACTTTTTTGTTTCCCCCTGAATCCTAAAGCTAGTCTCTCTGAAACTCCACTGTTTATCCCTTTCTTTCAGGCATGGAAATTGAACACAGATTTTGCTTAACACCAATTTAAGCAAAAGCAGTTCTCAAAAATCCAATTTATAAACTGAACTGACGCCAACTTGGTCATCCCAATCAGACACTGTTCCATTCTCTTAGGAACCTCGTTCAAATCTAAGTTAAACTCCCATGGAAACCAAAAATTTTTTCTCCCTAGCTCCTTTGTACTCAAAATTCAAACTTGTAATTCCACTTCTCACAAACCACCAGACTCGAATTCAAAACAAAATTCAACGCAAGCCCGCGAACAAACACTAGTAAAACGACAGACGAACAAGAGTTGGTGAATTTTGGGGGAAAGAGAGGAAATTGTTGAATTGAAACGAAAGAACAAAACCTTCCCATCGGGGTGAAAACAAGGGTGAATAATGCCGTTCATGTCGAGGTAGAGGTTGTCGAACTCCAGCCGTTGGGGTTAGGTTTCGAAACGTCGATGGGAGAAGAAACGCCATTGGAGTCCTCGTTGGGCTCTTCCTCGACAACTTCGGAGATCGAGAGCGGGTACCGATCGGCCAGCCAACGGTAGAACGCCGGCACGCCCATGGATTCGGCGTCGTTTTGAGCTCGGTTCTGGATCGAGTTTCCGTGTTGTTCGCGAGTCTAGAGAGAGAAAGAGATGTAAAGGGAAGAGAGAGAAGATGAATCGTTCGAGATTTGTGAAGTTGGCGGCGAATTGTGTGTGTCGTACGGTCTGGTCCGGTTCGGTGGTAGAATGTGGAAGGACGAAAATGTCCTTTCCGTGAGGCGACGACGTTTTTTCAATTTTGGGGAACTGTTTGGAAGAATGGATAGTTGTACTTTAATCGTGGATAGGGACACTCTTTATTCGTGGATAGTGAATCCCTAGTTGGCCTTTTTTCCATTTTTTATATTTTTCTGAAGGATTTTTTTTTTTTTTTTTCTGTCTGGCTTTTTCTTTTCTTTTCTTTTCTTTTCTCCCCCCCCCCCCCCAAAAAAAAAAAAAGAAATGCGTTCTCTTTAAGTAGTTTTTCTTTTCTTGTTTTTTTTTTCTGTGAAATGTCTGTTATATTTGATAGTAATTTAAGAAGTACAAAACATGAAGAACAATGTTTGAGAAAAAAATGGAAAATTTAAGTCAAAAGCCAAATGGGCCATAATTAAATAAACAACAACTACATAAGGCTAACAAGTAACGATAAAAACATTACAAAAACAAGAGACATACTTAAGCCAAAAAGTATTTAACCCTGTTCCAAGAACAAGAAATACAAAAATATAAAACACTATCAAAATAAACGAGATATGAGCAACGTTGAGAATATCTGTTTACAATTAAAATATCAATTTTGCATGATGCTACAAATAATTTGGGGATTAAAAGTCCCCACGATCTATTTTATCACACAAGTATAAATAATTGTAACAAAAATTCTCTAATCATCGTACCAATACTAACACATTATCTATTAGACTAAATGCTAAAAACATGAAGAATATATAATTTTTATAAAATAAATAATGAGAATTTTTTATTTCTACCAAATCATAAGAGTATACATCTAATCGTTAAAGCTATAGTCTTTTTTTGTGTTTCTCCCTTGCTATCAATGCCATGTTTGCTGAATTAGAGCATTTTTATATTGAAAAAATAAATCATTTTATAATTTTGACTGATAGAAGAATCTTTAATTATTTCCCTCACCACGACAAGGGAGATAGAGAAAAATAGCCAAAATTTTTAAGCTCGTTAGCAATGGGTCTCTCTCCATACAAAACTTTTTGGGAAAAAGACAAAAACTTTTTAAGAAAAAGACAAAAAAAAGTTTGAGCTGAGTTGGATTGAACCAACCAACCAAACAAAGCCTATATATACATACATACATATATATATCTATATATTTGCCCTGAATATATCTATCCTTCAAAGTACAACTAAATAATCTATAACATCTATATTTATAACATATATAAAAAGCATGGATGTAACTAAATATCACATATATGCTTGCTAGCTTTTTCTTTCTTCTCCCATCTTTGATTGACATGTGTACAAAAATTAATGCTTTTTAATTTTTTGGTTAGTGGTTTTAGGATTTGTTTGGTTTGGTTTGGTTTAGTTTAGTTTCCATAGCTCTATAAGAGCTATTTCCCTTTTTATTGTAACTAAGAGCCGTAACTCTCAGAATCACAACGAAAAATGTGCCAACAAAGAAAGACACATAAAAATTACCTATTAAGGGTCCGTTTGGTAACAAATTTCAACTCCAACTAAACTGTACTTTTTCATCTTAATTTTTATCTTTTTCTGAAAATCAACAAAATTTATAACTATTTTTTAAAAAGTCAACTCAACTAAAACTTAAAAATTTCAGCTCAACTCAACTCAAACTCAATTCATTTATCAAACGGATCCTAAGTATACGTGTCCAACTTTCTCTTTGTATTTTTGCACGTAAATTACCTATAAAGAAAGAAACATATCCAGCCCCCCCTTTTTTTTTTTGTTTTTTGCCTTTTACTGAATCTGTTTTTCAGCTTTTAGTTACAAAACAATTTTTAATTTTTTTTTGATAAATAATAACAAAACATTTCTTGTAGTTATAAAAACCAAATCTGTTGCACATGTGAACAAGCCAATAAAAAGTACGTACCTTTCACTTACACTAGTTAAAGTATGTGTGAGGTACCTGTTAAATTGTAATTGAGATTTCTATAACCTAAAACATTTAAGAATATTTTTCTGAAAAATTTAATAATTTAAGTCGATAATTTACATTTTATCATATAACCATATTGGTATTTTATTTACTACATTGACAATTTTGTAATATATTAAAATTTTGGTCTTTTTTATACTCAAGTCCCAAAATACTTTAACAACGTGTGAGTGATAAATTAAGCATGAAGCAACCGCCAAGGAAAAAAAAAAAAAGGAAAGGAAATAAGCACCAAAACGGTGTGTATTTGAATACAAAAAATGAATAGTAGATCCATATCCATTCTTTTATTAATTTTTCTTTAATTTGATCTTGATCTTACTTTTATTCGTTTTTGCTATCCAAAAAAAAATTCTTCATTTTTTGCAATATTTTTTTTATTTCGGTTAAATTTAAGAAGCATACTAAAATAATTACCTTCTATCAAATAATAAAAAAGTTTTTTTTTTAGCAAAACAATAAAAATGTTACCTCTTTATTAATATATTTAGATGGTTAACTTTCCTTTAAATGATATATCATTTAAGATAAATATCTTTATATGTAAATGATGCTTTACAAATATTATTTCTTGCTATGATCCCAAAATATATGCTTTACTTGATACTTCTCTTTGTCCCTCGTATATGCTTTACAGTTTAAAGAAATGTGTAAAGAAGAAAAAAACAAAAAAACAAAAAGAAACAAGGCATGGCGCAAAGAGAGGGAAAGACAGAGAAATTGTTAAAAAAAAACAAAAAAAACTTTAGTGGGTCCCACAAATTTTAACACTTGTCATGATATAAATGTTAAAAAAAAAAAAAAAAAAAGAGCTCAAGCTCCTTTACTTAGCATCTAAGATAGTAAAATAATGTTTTTTATAAAAAAAAATAAAAATAAAAATAAAAAAGCTTCAATCAACAACATGCATAAATGGACTTGTAGTGAGAATCAGTTAAAAAAAAAAAAAAAAAAAAAAAAAAAGCGATTTTCAAAACTTCAAATGTAGTTAAATCTTATGTATTTAGCAATAAGAAAGAAATAGTAAAAAACATATTTATAGGATTCTATCTATCTATATCTTGCTTCGTTCATTCAAAATTCACCATACCAGGTTTGTACCTTTCTCTAACTTTCTTTATTATGAACTAATACTCTCTCTCTCTCTCTTTTTTTTTTTGCCCCTTTTCCTTTTGCCCTTTCTTTTGTTTCTTTTCTCTTGCTCACACACATAATCTGAACCACTTCTACCTTCTTCTTCTTCTTCTTCTTCTTTTATTAAAAGACTTATCTGTTTAATATTAAATAATTATTTTGCTTTATTTTTTCAGAATGATAGAATTTAAAATCAATAAAAATTTTCCGAAAATACAAAAAAATTTTGGAAAAACAAAACCAAAATAAGTAAGACAGTTGAATAAATATCAAAATTAATTTTATTGATTCAAGCATGTAATCTATATTTATTTTAATTAGTAAAATATGTGGAAGATTATCATAAACAATCTTTTTAATAAAAAAAAATCATAATATATGACAGAAACAATACAGGAAGATTATGAACATATCAATTTGAGAACATAAAATATCAAAATTATATTTAAGCTTATGTAATCAAAAAATAAGTTAATAATTTAATATTAATAAAATTATTTAAAAAAATAAATAAATTTATGAATTATTTTATTTTTTATTTTAATTATAAATTCTTTATCATAATAATATTTTTTTTTTTTTTTTTTTTTTTTATATTTTAATATAAAATTTATTAATAAAATCAGTATATCATAAATAAGTATCAAAGAAATTCATATGGAGTATGACATAGCAAATATTCGAGAACTATATTTAGTTGATCAAGAATAAGTTATCAATTTATTTATTTCTATATCTTATACTTTTTCATAATATGATAAATAATATAATATGAATTTTTGTAGGAGAAAACCTGTATTGCTGACTTTATGAAATCAATATGCCATAAACAAAGGAATTGCTATATCAGATATAATTGAAAGAACACCTATAATTATATGTGCAAGAATTAAAGCTACTCAATATAATGGTATGATATTTCAAAACATATTTCTTTTAATTTGTACTCTATCTGTCTTCCACTTATTGATATTATTTCTCTTATAAAGGTGTATCTTTTGCAACAAAACAATCAAGTGCTTTATATATCAATTTCATATACCAGAAACCGAGCTACAAAATATATTAGTATTTATACATTTTTTAACACAACAAATTTATTTATAAATAATAATTATTATTTTGATATTTAATTCAAAAAAATTAACTTTTTGTATTATAAAATTATAGTGCAGCAGGTAATAAAAATTACCTTAACAATAAAGCAGTTCAACCAACACAATATCATCTTCATCAAGACAAATATTACCTTCGCCGGATATGATCATCATATTAGATGATCTACAACTTTTACCAAATAATGTAATCCTCAACTTTTTTTTTTAATTGTTTTATTACAATATTTTATTTTAAATAATAACTTTCTTTATGAAAACAATTTATTTCCAGCAAACAGCATTTTGGGTAAGAGCAAAAATATCTGTACAAAATATTAGACAACAAGTATGTTCTGTAGCCTACTCACAATGTTACAAGAAAACATCAACAGCATTGAATCAATCGTTTGTGTGTCCTCATCGCAAGCAACAAGCCACGGCAATGCCAAGGTATTTATAACGTTAATTATAAAGTTATATAATTACAATATTTTATATAATAATATTAGTATTAATAACTATTTATATGTAATTGTTGATGCAAACTTGATATTATTCTTGAAAATCCATCTGGAGAACAAGTTGCTACACTTTTCGCAGAAAATGCGGAAATATTCTCAGTTACTCAGCATATGAAATTACACAATAATTTAGAGATATAAGCTTTATAATATTAATATTATCATTAACTTATTAATCATTATTTTTAAATTTAATATTTTTCTAGACATAAATTTACAGTATTGCATTTACTTAGCAAGAATTCCAAGTAACAAAGAATTCATAATGCATTTGGAGATCTCAAAGTCAGAATATTTGGATGGCGCACAATACGTATTTACTATTAATCATGTTTTTGATGTACCAGAAGAAACATGACTTACAACTGTTGGAAGGAAAAAAAAAACAATCTTAAATTTTATTCCATTGTAACTTGTTGTATATATATCATCTTCTCTTTCTTTTTTTGTTCTTTTATTCTTAATATTCTTCTTCTTCATATCTACTCACTAAATCATTTAGTAAATGATAAATTAGATAAATATTATTATACTATTTTATTAATATTATATTAACCTTATTAATCATTTTTTTTCAAATTTAATGTTTTTAAAAACATAAATTTACTATATTGCACTTACTACACAACATTAAAAAAAAAATTCACCCTTAACAGTAATATATGTTGTATAAGTACTCAATAATAAATATTCTTAAACATATATTTACATATAAATAATTTTTATAATCAATTAATAAATTTACAATAAATTAATAAACATATATACTCATTTCTATATATACTTGAACATATATTTACTTATAAATAATTTTTTAATCAATTAATAAACTTACTTAACAAACGAGCACGTGCATTTACACGTGCACATCAATAATAACAAAAAAAAAAAAGAAAGGAAACAGAGAAAATAATAAAATAATGAACAATGGAGAGAAATATAGTAATAAAATTTTTTCCAAACTCTGACACCTATGATGTGGTTGCAATGTGTTGAATTGTCTATAACATATTATCAAAAAAACTTTAAGATTCGTTTGTTAAATAAGTTTGATTGAAAATTTTTGTTGACTTTTTAAAAAGATAAATTTTTTCAGAAAAAGATAAATTTTTTTCAAAAAAAGATAACAATTAAGATAAAAAAGTATAATTTGAGTTAAATTATAAAACAAGACTTAAATTGTTTGTAACCTATTTTTGCAAAATTTTCTGATAATTGCAAATATCATGCCGCTGTATTTAATAACACCTACGAATATATATGGTATGAACTATGAAAATAGAGAAATAAAAGACAACTTTCCAAAAAAGAAAAAATCTTTGAAGAGTCAGTTTTTGTGACCCTTGAGAGTTCGAAAAGTTTACTTCAGAGGTCATTTTCAATTATTAAACCAAAAAATCATTTTTCATGACAACTCAGCATCTATGAAGTGAATTTTAAGCATTTTACGAAAATCATATTTTTTATAAGAAAAAAAAAATAAAACAATATTCCACAAATGGTCGGTCATTGTCTCACTTGTGGTTGTGGGCCGTGACTTTGAAGAAAAAAAGTTCTTGCTGTCACGGAAGTCTTTTTCCAAACCTTTTTTTTTCCACCATCCAAGACAAATTTAATGAACTGTCAGTTTGCTTTAAAATAAGAATATTCGCACATATATATACATATATCCACATTTTGTTATTACTTGTCCTCGTGTTTTTATCCATTAACAACATTTTCAAACGATTTTTTTAATCCTTTCAAACACATTTGAGATCAAATGATGTCTTTAAGCAGGATGAGGAATTCCCTCCTCACAAGTTGCCATATTTAGGTCGTGACATGTATCAAATGAGATCTTATTTAGAGTTTTCAATTTTCTTAATTAAAAAATTTGAGTCATGTATTTTATAGAATCCATAAGTAATGACATAAATTATGTATGCTAATGGATTCTTTAGATCCCTTATCCTGTGAACAAATAAAGATATATGATACGTTTGATAAAATAGTTTGAATTGAAATTTTAAATTTAAATTAGTTGATTTTTTAAAAATTAATTATAATTTTTGTTGATTTTTCAGAAAAGATAAAAACTAAGATAAAAATTTTGAGTGTAAGATTGTGAGGTAAACACACCAATAATGTTGGGATTCTTTATCATTTTATTGATAGTCCCAATGATTGCTTTTTCTCTATTTGTCAAATCAAGAGAGTTTGAAAATACTATTAATCTTTTTTTTTAGGTAGAATATTAATCATATCTTTTTTTGCTCATAAAGAAAGTTACGATAATCTTCCTTGTCTGGTAAGCAAACATGCAGTTATCATTACCCAAATTTCTAATTACCAAAAAATAATGAAAAAAAGCAACAAGAAGATGCCAAGAAAGTGATGAATTACCCGAAATTTCGTTATTTTTAGAGATTCATATAGCACTATTTAGCAAACATGCATTTATCATAAGGCAAAATTTCTCAATACCGTGGGCCTTTCCTACAAAAATTATATACACACACACTGACGTTTTTTTTTTTTTTTTTTTTTGGAATTAGAAAGGATCTCAAGATACCCCAATTGTTTTTGGCTCAATAAGCCGGAATCTCTTTCCTTGATATGATAATAAGACATATTTTTTATACTAGTTTCTTTCAGTTGAGTTGGCCATTCAGGATCTACCCTACTATTACAAAACCATACTTCAACAGTCGAAACTAAAGCGAGGCCTAAGGGGGAGGCAAATGGGAATCGAACCCGGATAAACAAAGTGAAGAAGCTAACAAAGTCATCCACCGTTGCTACCCTATCCACCCCTATGGTTGTATATACAATGACGATTTGACTTCAGGAAATACATTGACTAAAATTATAGATATTTTTATATATACTCAATTAAGATATACTTATACATTTTAATTTCTCAGTGAACTAGTATCTAACATTTTTTTGTCCAGTAGATGCACAAATAAAATTCTATAAGAACTTAATTATAAAAATCAAAATTTCAAAATTTAAATAGGGTACGTGCCTTTATCAAAAAAGTGTGACTTTATCACTATATAACATATATCACATTTATTATAATGATATATATATATAGAGGTTGTGACATAATAATGGGAGGTTGTATTATAGTAGACCTTTTTTTTCATCAACACTATTCATATTTCGATCCAACGGTTCTAAAAAAATATCGTTCTTGTCCGGTAAAATTGGGATGCTGGACAATAGAGTTTACGTATATAATTATTTAAATATAGCACTGTTCTATCCTTAGCACGTTCCTCGTGGATTCTTCTATATAAAACGGATAGCCACTCAAAACAAGCAATGGCAAGAAACACACACAACTATACAAATGAAATTGTATTAAAATGCCCCACTTTCTATACTTTTGTAATAAACTAATGAACATTATCCCATTTTCTCTTTGTTTTCGGATGCACGACTTTATTACAGTAATGTCTTTCCATTATAGTCTTGTCGATTTGGAAAGTTCATTTAAGATAGTCTGTGGTCGAAAAAAAAATGCAGTTTTAATTTGTCTGAAACCTGCTAGAGAAAGAAAGTGGAGTACGTAGAAATATAAATTAAATATTCAAAGTGAATTGCGCTTTTGAAAATAGGATTTTATTTAAAACTGCAATCTTTCGATCTAATATTATTAAAAATATAACGTTCAAATATATATATATACACTACTGATAATATTTACCTACCAGGAAAAAGGTTCTTAAAAAAACCTACCCTTTTCCAAAAGGCACTATAATGAACAATGATAGAGCTTCTTATTATTATTATATATATTCTTTTTATGAACAGCAGATTCACATGGTTTATTTTTATTTTTATGTACAAAGTTTGAGGATCCGATGAGAACTTTACGCCATGGAAGCAACGTGGGTGGTCATTCTGAGAATTAATTCAACTTACGTACATTTTTAATAACTAAACTATTATTTTTTTAAGCATGGATTTTAGGGAGTGTTTGGTATGGGGAAATATTTTATAAAGGAATATGAATATTAAAATTATCATGTTTGTTATTAGGTTATCTTATTTTAAGATATATAGAAATTTGAAACCCATGGGTTTCAAATAATAAAGGGTAATTGAAACCTACCTCCCCCTTAGGTTTCAGATTATCCCTTATCTAAATATCATGGTAATCTTAAAATTTAAATAATTTAGACACAACTATCCTTTTAACTTTTAAATTTAACTTTAAAAATAATCTACAGATTTAAAGAGATGAAAAATAAATAAATAAAAACCCTACGATTGCTAAACACAATAATCTAATATTAATGAGAATCTTATTAAAATTGTCTGCATACAAACAAAATACTATAATCTAATATTCTTAAGAATTTGATTACTTTAAAAAGATTGTCAGATATCTGATTATATTTGATTACTTTTAACTAAACACCCTATTAGGAGTAAGATATTCTAAATAATTGATAGACGAATATTCAACCCCGATATAGTTGTGTTGAAATGTCAATGAGATTGATATTGATAATAATCCTATCTGATTTGTCTATAGTTTATTTTGGTCAACAAATCCACTGGAATATTCAATACCAAACAATCAGTCATTTTCTAAAGAGAGAATATTTTATATTTATCGAGGATGGGAAAGCCTTTTATAATAACTACTAAACAATCCAATCCGAAATTAAATATTTATTTTATTAATATTTAAGGTGTTAACAATCGCGTCATACATTTATGCATAAATCATGGCCAATTCACAGCCAGCTATGAAATGTCTAAACAAAGTGATCTGAAATTCTATATTAATATTCAAATAAACCAGTTAGTTTTCACCCAAAAAAAAAAAAAAAAAGCCGTCAAGAATCATTATGATTATAAGAATTATTTTGTGATGGTCCGACAACCCCATACGTTATGTAAGTTGCTCATTATATTCTATTTTTTTTAAGACATGATAGTTATTTTAGGGAACAACATGTACCTATAGTTTCTTTGATTAAAAAACAGAAAGAAATAACTGTAGTTGTCTCAAACATTAAAAAAAGAAAAAGAACAAGAAACATAGTTTTGTTAATAATTTAAATGCAACTTCTTGTATTCGACTCATACCTATTTTTTTTTTCCCCTTGTTTCTTAACAATGACTAATTGTGTAGCTATCATGAAAGAAAGACATATTTCATTATGGGTAGTTTGATAATTATAAACTTACAAATTTTGGTTATTCTAATTCTTAATTCTATATATTTTTTTGAAATATTGAGGGTATCATTTTTGAGGGATTACTATTGAGAGATGAAAGAAAAAGCATAATGAACATGAGAAGATGTGAGATTTTTTTTGTAAAAATAAATTATTGTAGCGGTTGAAAATGGACGAAACTCACATATAAACTATAGTCAATCTTTTATATTCTTTTTTTTTTTAACGATTTTATTGCTCTGGACAATAAAGAATTAAGATGTATGATTCTCAAAATTATAGCACATCACATTAATTTAAAATTTCATTTATAAAATTTAAATGACACGATTATTTTCTTGATGTGATATAAAATTATAATTAAAATGAAATGACAACGTTATAAAGAATGAAGACGTCTTGGGTATTGTATCCCACATGATTACATTTAGGCGTGTTTATTGTTTTTAATTTTGCTAAATACGTGTCTTTATTTCTCTCTCTCCCTTTTTCTCTTCATTTTTCAATTTTAAACATAAAAAAATCAATTAACTTGACAATTCACCATAGTAATTTTTAAAAATCTTCCTTTGGAAAAAGAGATGAATTAGACATTTAACATAATCTCTAAACTTGTCGAAATAAAAAAAATATTTTACAAACAAAAAATCATTATTACATAATTTCAGAGTACTAAATGCGGTATTGTTACCATTTATTTATTTATTCTGTCGATTCGGGTGACGAATTCTATCTTTAACAAAAATGAAAACATAAAATAAAATAAAAATAGAACGGGCAATCAAATTACAAAATATTATTAACGATCTCGCACTAACCTGGCCCGAATATATGACACAGTTCATTTTGGTTTTTTTTTTTTCCTTTTTTTTTTTCTATAAAAGAAAAGTAAAAAAAAGACGGCAGCGGAAAAAACAAAATCAGGAAAAATATCGAAAAAAGGGACAAACAACAGGGTCAGTGAGGCAAGGACGCAAGGACAGGCGAGATTTCTTTAAATCTCCGCTAACTCTTCGCAACCAGTTCTTTGTTTCGTGTCTTATCCTGTTTCGCTTCAAAGGTTTTCCTCGCACTCTCTCTCCACTCGGATTACTCTCTTCGGTGGTGTTTTGCTGGTATTTTATCATACTCTCGTATAAATTTTCTTTCATTTTAGTCCCTGATCAATTTCCCTTTGCATTCTCTGAAATTCTCGTAGGCCTTTTTTTTTTTAATTCGGATGCTTGACTCGGAAAATATGGTTTCCTAGAATTTTTTTAAGGTTGATTTATCGCCCTTTTTTTTTTTTTTTTTTGTTATTGTACGAGATTTATGTTTCTGAGAAGATTTGTTTAGTGGTAAATTAATTGGGAAATGTGACATATATTGAAATAGTTACAGAGCCCGATGTCTGTAATTATCTTGTTGTTTTGAACTACAAAGATTATGTTTTTCTTTTTTCACTCTGTTTGGTTGGTGAGATACTCGTTTTCTCTGTTTCTCTTTCTTTTAATCTAAGACGAAAAACCTATGAAGTAATTAATCTGAGGTTGGATTTTTTTTTTTCTTTTGCTTTTTTCTTTTTAATTCCGTAATCAATTGATTGTGGATTTTTTTTTGTTCTGTTATTTTCTCGGCTGATTTCTTTGCGTTATTGGTTGGTTGCACAGTGATCTGGTGAAATGGCGGAGGAGAAGACTTCTATTGCGAAAGATGTTACTGAAGTAAGCAACACCTTATTTTTGATCTTTAAATATGAGAAACTTATAGCTTACAACACCACTTATCGTGTTTTGTGGACATTTACAGTTGATTGGTAAAACACCATTGGTGTATCTCAACCATGTCGTGGATGGTTGTGCAGCTCGCGTTGCCGCTAAGTTGGAGATGATGGAGCCTTGCTCCAGTGTCAAGGACAGGTATATTTTTTTTTGGTAGCGTGTGCTTTATGTTCCTTTTATCATCATTTTTGTTGCTTAAGTCCTGAAATTCTTACTTTTGTGATTTCCAATTCTTGTTTTACCGGATTATGTTTTGAGAAGTTTAAGACTTTTTAAAAATCTGGATTCATATCCCATATTGCAATGAAATCAAAGAGTCTACAGGGCCAACCATCGTTGGAACGAGTCCATTTTACGGTATGAGTTGACTTACTTCAACTTAATATTAAATGTGCAGTCTTTCTCCATTGCAGGATTGGGTATAGTATGATTCAAGATGCAGAGGAGAAGGGTCTCATCACTCCGGGTTTGGTTAGTATGGCTTCTTGTTGCTTGCAATCATATCACACTTCTGCTTGTAGTGTTCTTACTTGATATATGTGCTGCAGAGTGTTCTCGTTGAGCCTACAAGTGGTAACACGGGCATCGGGTTGGCATTTATGGCAGCTGCAAAGGGCTATAAGCTAATCATTACGATGCCTGCTTCCATGAGTCTTGAGAGAAGAACTATTCTGGTGCTTTCGGAGCTGAGCTTGTTCTCACAGATCCAGCCAAGGGCATGAAAGGAGCTCTTGCAAAGGCAGACGAGATAGTTGCCAAGACACCAAATTCTTATATGCTTCAGCAATTTGAGAACCCTGCCAACCCAAAGGTATATTATCAGCAATGTTTTATTCATGTATGACGTGCTGGCTGGGTAAAATTTCTCATATTGTTCTTGTCTTTCAGATCCATTATGAGACTACTGGACCCGAGATCTGGAAAGGCTCTGGTGGGAAAGTCGATGCTCTTGTTTCTGGGATAGGGACTGGAGGTACAGTAACAGGTGCTGGAAGGTATCTTAAAGAGAAAAACCCTGACATCAAGGTTCGTTTATTTTG